>CM070507.1:14608774-15003087 GCA_036346375.1 Guadua angustifolia
CCAAATCCGGTCTTGATTACAAACTGGAAGTAGTAGATACGGCTTTCACCAAACCTATGTGCTGGAACCACACAAAATCCGACTCCAAGTCTGAACGGAGAGTAGTAGAAACGGTAGAAAGGCCTACTGGCCTTTAGGCAGACATAAGGTACTGCATACTTAAGGTAAACCACAATACTAGGACAGTAAACATCAGCAGGAGACACCATCACAGCAGGAAATTGCGCTAGCTTGAATTTGGACATATGCACCAAAAAGCAACCTCCGCATCTGATAGGAAATCTCTGATCAGTCCTTCAGTTCGATCCCTCCATTTGCCACCAAGTTCCTTCTAGTCAGCTTTTTCCTGCTTCCTTTCTTGAGTATGCCCTGGTTGACCAGCTCAAGGATGGCTTCCACCTTTTCTTTGCTTAACGGCCTTTCGAAGTGTTTCGCAAACTGCTCAAAAATATCTTCATGTAAGTGGTTGTGCTGTGATGGTGGGGACAGATCTTTTAGCTTTGATGCTAATAACTCTTGCGCTAATTGAATTGTGCTCCTGTTACTTCCTATCCTTGTTTTTGCTTTTTTTGCTAGTCTGGCGCTTTTTCTTTGAGAGAATTGTATTGTTTTGCGTTTTAAACCATGATTTTCGGCCTGGCAAGGTTCCGTATTATTGAGGCAAGGAGGTGTGTGAATGAGGGGGCTTTCCGGATTAGTTGAAATCTCATTGATGAAGTCTTCTAAATTACATTGGCCATTCGTTTCATTAAGATCTGTAGACGGATGTTCTTGTTCAGGTGGTGTTTCAGGCCGGACTTCGACTGGTATTGGTTCTGGTGATTCTTCAGTTGGTGGTGGGTTGTGCAGAGTTGTTGGTAGTGTCTTCTGTCTGTGGTAGCCTTCGTTTTCGGTAGAATCATTGATGGTAATTTTTGTTGTGGTAGGTGATGGTGTTGCAGAGAATGGAGTTTGTCGGCTTTCAGGTAAATCTTGTGGAATTTCTGGAAAGCATTGAGGTATGGCTACAGACAGGCTTTCTGGAAGGTATTGAGGTATGTTAACTGGCAAGCTTTGAGGAAAGGTTGCAGGCGCTATGTTATCTGTGACGACAATTTGTACAGTGGGTTGAGGAAGAGTTAAGGGTTCAGTTAAGCCTACAGTGGATGTTAATTTTTCTAGCGTTGTTTCCTGCTCCATCATTTGGTTGGCTTCTAGAACCCACTCAGAAGTTGACTTCCCGTGTTCTTCAGGTGCCACTTGCCCAGGCTTTGTGTATTTTGGAGGTTGGCAAACAATAGCACTCGATTTTGTGTTTAAAGAAGGAGAGCTAGAAAGATTATTTTCCTCTACTTCACGGTCAGTATATTTTGCATTGGTTACTGAGTCTTCCTTTTCAACATACTGAGCATAGAGAGAATTATTGAATGCATCGTGGTTTTGACATACCTGCAGCCCCAGTTGAGCACAGGTGGCCGGAGGTGGCCCCTTCGGACTGTTCTCCAATCTGCTGCTGTCTTTCGTGGCTCCTTCCTGAAAGTTCTGCAGAGTAGGCACAATCGGCTCAGTCCAGATGGTGAGTATGATGGTGTTGATGGTGAACCAAAGCGCGCGGGTGGACGACAATGAGGGGAGGATATAGGGGTGCCCTATGGCAGCAGTGGTAGCCGCGACTGCGACGACTACGGAGCATATGGCGCTTGCTCAGATCATGGCATGGTTTTGAGGCTCTAAGGCCGTGGGTGCGGTGGCTTCCATGCAAGAGAAGACGTCGTTGGCCTGTGCTCAGTGTACAACAGTATGTTCGAGCGAGCGACGAGTGGTAAGCATGCAGTGGTGCATGGTGATTTGGTGGTAGATGACATACAGTGCCGGCGCGGTGTTGCAAGAGTCACTCGGTTCGGTGGATGAACCGGCTGACGAGTTGGCTCAAACTACAAGTGATGCGCGTGAGTTCGTTGGGTCAAGTTTGACGTTGGGGTTGGCCGCGTCAACTACTCAGAGGCAGAACCAAGGGGGACTAATGTGGGCTTCAGCCTCTCTACAATCGGCCACAACACTCATGTTGCATCACTCTTTCTCAAGTTGTTATGAATTGCTACAATTTTTGCCTCTTAGTATAATATTATTTTGTTGTAACTTAATATTATTAATTTGCTTTCTTTGTTAGCTATCCTAAAATTCTTAAGTAGCAAGCCGTTAAATTGTTTGGTGAAATGTATATGGACATAATTAACATCTGTAGTACATTTGTGAGGCTAGCTATTTAAATATAAAAAAATCATGATGTCAACACAAGAAACACACATGCGGGATCAAAAAGTGTGCAAGATTGCAAGGGCCTTGCCACCGGTTGCTTGTTGGTTTTTGTATTTAGTATGACGCAATTCATAGGATTTCAGCTGAATCAATCTACTTGGGTTAGTACTAATTCTTCACCAACTATTTGGCTTAACCCATGAGTCTCCTCTCTATTAGTTTAGGGTGTGTTTGGTAGAGCTCTAGCTCCAATAGATCTATGGATCTAGTAGAGCTGAGTATTCATAGCTATACTAAATTCGTGGAGCTGGAGCTCTGAGTACATTAAGAGTGTTTAGATGGATCATCTTGTTTATATTTTAGACCAAAAATATAAACTTAATTCACTTTATTTTAACCTACAAGTTTCAAATCTCAGGTGAAGATGGGATCTAGAGCTTTACCAAATAGGCCTTTAACTCCGTCACTGCCATTGCTCCAGGTCGATGGTGGATGAGAATTCATCGCTTAACTAGCCCCATGAACCTTTTTTTTTTGCAAATCTTGCTCCCTCGGGCACGCATTTGCAAATTTCACCCCCTATCGCACTGGGAACATGGAAGCCGGTGGAGCTCGGCCGACTGCTGGAGCATCACGATTCACCGCGACAAAGCTGCTTTCGTGCTCCTAGGCACGGTAGCAAGCTCCTGCCACGCTTGCCGCCGTGCTCGCATCTACCCATGCTCCTTCGCTCCCCGGGCACGATAAAGGGCACATGTCAGCTGTCGCGCCTTCCATAATGAGGGAGGAGCCAAGTTTGTAAATTCGGACGTGAGAGTTAGATTTGAAAAAAAAATGATATGGACTAGAAAAGCCCCCAAAACTCGGTGGATGATGGGTATTATGGGCTGGCGTGGCGTGGAACTGTGTGAGCCACCAGTGGCCGGCCCATATTATCTGGAGTTCTGGACTATGCAAGGCATGATGCTTCATGCATGCTGCTAATTAGCTCTGGATCGTTTGATTTGTTCCTCCCCTGAGCCTGAAGGCTCCTCCTCCTGGTGCTTCATCCGCCAACGGCTCGTAGGATCGGAGATGACGCTGTGGGCACTTTGCTTCGTCCGCCACCGTCGCCTGAACTACCGAAGTCTGTTGCAGACTTTCAATCCTCCACGGCATCAGTTGAAAATACATCTACCTGCCTCCTTCAGTATTGCGAATCATGCATGTCATCACCTGTCAGAGAGTACGTAACAACGGTACGAGGTGTCATTTATCATACTCACTTCTTGCTTGATCATGGGAGCTGCAGCCATTAATAGGTGACGTTGGAAGTTAAAAAACAATGTAAATGCTCTGTGATAAATCTAAAGAAAATAAAGACGTAACTTAGCCCCTATAGCTCAGTGGTAGAGCGTCAGTCTTGTAAACTGAAGGTCTGTAGTTCGATCCTGCATGGGGGCAACCTTTTTTTTTTATTTACCTATCTTCAGTCGCTTTCTTCTTTCTCGTTTCTTGGCTCTTATCACGCTGTAAAGTGTAAACTACTGCATTGTACTACATCCAAAACATTTAGACCCCCCAAACAGGGCCCAAAGCTCCATCAGAATAGCTCCGCACTCTGCACCGGGAACAAGAGGCAAAGAATGTCAGTTGTACGTATACCGATGCATCTTCTCCCTTACCAAGTCGCCACTATCAGCGTCAACAAAAGCGAGCTGTCATTCTATATGCGCGCATGGCAGCACCTAGTTAGACTTTGGGCGATTTAGAAAGAGTCAATACCTGTAGATAGAGAAGCTTTTGCAAGCGCAGAGGCAATCGGGCATTGGCACCAAATTGTTACGCAGACCTGGTCTCGATTTCTCTACAAACAAAAGGCTGTCCGTTCTACTTCTCTCGAAGTCTTGCAGCCTTGCCAAATCCTGGCTGGCTGCAAGTGGCCCCAGAAAGACAGCGGTTATCATCTGAATACAATATTTTTTTCCCCCTCTGGTGAAGCTTCATAATTGGAGTATAACACTTGCTCTCATGGATGGACTGAAAGTTCAAAGCTATGCAACACACGATAAGATTGGTGATGGAGCAGATGATGACAACTAATTGGTGATGAGGCACATCATAGAAAGCTGGCAGAGATCCATGAACTGAAGAGCTATCTGCCTTGAAGGTAACACTGCACTCAAGTATATTTTCGGGACTAGATGTGTATCTTCGAGAATCGAGATGAACAAATACAAGACCATCTGCAGATGTTGACAAGGTATCCACAAAAAAGGGAAAGAAAAAAAAAAAAAAGAAGCTCGCAAAACAAACAAGAATGAATAAAAATGCGGTGAGCGTGGATCGAACACGCGACCTTCAGATCTTCAGTCTGACGCTCTCCCAACTGAGCTATCCCCGCTCTTTGTGAAGGGCGTAAGATATTACTTAATAGACTATAATAAATAGTTCGAATATCCACTGCTTCAAAAGATGATGCAGTGATCCTGCCTAGCTCAGGTTTCACTTGCAAAGGAGTGCGCGTTGCCTGTTCTCTCGAGCCCCCATTCCCTTCGTCATTCACGCGCTACTTGCGTAGGGCATCGACGCGATGGAAAATAGGAAACGCACGGAGACGCGACCGTCCCCTGTCCGCTGGCAATTCCACCCCAGTCCGGCAGCAAGCCCAGGCGCTCAGCGGCCGGCACAGTGCACGAAAGCAAAGACGCTCCCGGTTACTTACGCATGGCTGACAGTCCTCTAGAACCACGTACTACCAGCATCCATTGCTAAATCCACTTATCCACTCCAGAGACCTCGGACCAGAGCATGCAGCTGCTGCCACCAACCAGCCGGATGCCATGGACAGCCAGCCGGCCAGAGATCGGTGCCAACAGCGGCTTCTTTCTCCTGCCACTCGGGCCCACTGTCATAGATACAGAAGGTCCCACATGTCATTGAGAGGAGAGTGGCATTTTAACGAGCGGCAATATCAGGGGTGGCATATTATCAATTTTTTCGCCCATCACATAGCATTTTTCTCTCTTCTGTTCTGTACTAATGTGTAATGTGCTGGTAGTACGAACAGTTCAAGAAATCTGCGAGGATTGCAAATATGCAAAGTAAACCATTGATGTGCATGCAGAAATACACGCAAGCATGGTCATCGTAAGAGAGGGCACCTTTCCCCATCCCAAATGCCCTACAGCTTGACATGAATCATGCCCAGAGAAACAGAGTAGAGGAGTGGCAGAGGCCGTAACAGACCAGAGCAGGCGCCGCATGCAGCTTTTGCCCCCAGTGCAGAAATAAAGCAATTCATGTTTAGAGAAAGAGATCTTTTATACTAGCATGTGGATATCTTGTTCGTTGGCTTCGACTAAATGGCATGTTGGCTTGAAAAGCAAATAAAAGTAGCCCCGACGTTATCATTGGCTTGCAGTAAAGTGTGATCTGCCATGAAATGGTGCGCAATGGGATGCTTCGTCATTGTTTGACACATTGTTATCTTGTTCATCCGGGTTGCGATACAGGATTTAGATTCACGGTCCGTCATTTTTTATTCTAATTTTCACTATAAACACGAATCACGTATCCTAAACCAATTCGATTTTGACGAATCCGATTCGCAATTCGTAGGGATTTACAGCGAATACGGTTACTATGGTTTGACAGTTGCCACAGAAGCCGCCAATCTCACCGGCCTTTAATTTATTTGCAATTGGAACGCATCACGAAAGCAAATTGTGCTTACAGGTCTATAAGTGACCAACAATGTGATCTTGTAGATAAATTTCTAATGGAAAAACAAGCAAGCCACACAAGAATAACACACCAGCATTGTGTCCTATCAGTTGCCATAGTGCCAACTGCCAAGCACCGTCGTCACATCACAGCAACACAGAGCCATGGCACACTCAGTAACAAGGACAAGCACAAACCCGACGAATGGAGTAAAATCTAAGGACTAGTATCTACAATTACTACCTCTGATCGCATTCTTGGTTCTTCTCCAACCGAAAATCACGCAAAACAACACACGCATTGCACGCAAAGAAGCACGGATTGATGGAAATGAGAAAATACGGCAAGCCACACAACAGCAAGAACACCTGGCTCCTGCAAGAATTAACCATGCGCACTACACCCACGCGTCAGCGCATGCAATCACGTAGAAAAGTTGCGGCGGTCACCGGGACTCCTCCTCCGATCGCCTCGCGGCGCCGGACAGAGCGGAGAGCAGGTTGAGGTGGTGGCCCTGCGCCACCGACGCGTACGCCTGGGCCTCCTGCGAAGGCGAGAGGCCCCACGCCACGGGCCGCGCCGGCTGAAGCGCCTCCCAGAACAACGGCGCCTCGTGGTCCTGGCGCGGGCGCTTGCCGAGGAGGGGGGAGGCAGTGGTGGTGGACGGGGCGGAGGAGCAGGAGAAGACGGCGGGGGTGGTGCCGGAACCCGTGGCGGCGAGGATGGAGGGCTCGGCCTGGCGGAGCAGCCACTCGATGGTCTGGCCGTCGGACTTGAGCCCCAGCTCGCGGGTGAGCTGGAACACGCGCGCCGCGCACACGATCGGCATGCGCACGCGACGCCCGCGCCCGTTCACCTTGCTGTGCCTGTCCTTGCCGCCCTGCGCCGCCCCCGCGCCAGCCTTTTTTGGCGCCGGCACCACGGCGTCTGCGGGTGCGGCCGTGAACGGCATTGTCATTGACTGGGGCAGTGGCGTAGGCATCGGCATTGCCATGGGCCGGTAGAGCTGGAAGGTGGCGGCGTCGCGAGAGGCCATGGCTGATGGCTTTCGTGCGGGTGGTGAACAGATAGATATGTGGGGAGGTGGTGGGCATAGTCGGATACTCGGATCTCGGATGGATAGGATCATAGGACCTTGTACTCTTGGGCTTGGCCCCCTGCGGTTGGAGAGATTTATAAAGGGGTTTATGGGCATTTTTTTTTTGTGCCTTTTTCTCCTACGAACCCGGAGGTAAATGTTTTGTGCTCCGACGATTTTTTTTTATAGAAAATCTACTATTTGCCACCGAATAACTCTCTCTTTTACGATTTGCCATCAATAAGTCCTATTCTATTCTATGCCATTATATTTCAAATTTTGTCTATTGTATGTCATCGCCGTCACAACCACTTCGTTGCCACTCCATTAGGCCCTATTAAAAGACTATGTTGCCCTCAATTTTGCAGAAAATTAAAAAAAATATAAAAAATCTGAATAAATCGTAATTAATCTATAAAACACTTCAGAGATTATTCAAAAATTAGAGAAATTTCTCTAAGGTCTTTTATAGATTAATTTAGATTTATTAAGATTTTTTACAATTTTTCCAATTTTCTGTAATTTTTCTAGCAAAATGGTCTTTTAATAGGGCCTAACAGAGGGGAGGGGTAACGGAGTGGTTGTGACGGCGATGGCATACAGTAGACAAAATTTGAAATCCAGTGGTATAGAATAAAATAGGATTTATTCGGTGGCGAATTGTAGAAAAGGGAGTTATTCAGTGGTAATTAGTACATTTTCTCTTTTTTAAAGGGGATTTAGAAGAAAAAATTAACTTAAATACATCTTAGATTTGGTCCGTGTAATTTTAGTGACACAAGCAACACGTTGGTAATTTTTACGAACCACTTTTGTCTTTTCAGAAGGGCCGCACAAGCATCTGTACCTCCTGGTTTGTTTGTTTATTTCAAGGAAAGACCCCCCTGATTTGTTTTGCATTAATAATAAATTGATGGGGTTTTTTTGATGAATTTGAACGCTCCTTAACAGTTTTTTTCCGATGAATTTGAACCCTCTTTAACTGTTTTGGGGTATGTTATCTGCATTAATTATGAATAATTGAAGATTACGTTTCTGCCTTTCAGGAGTTCTTTATGCAATTATTGGGAAGTAAATAGATGCAGGCACCCTCTTTTAACTGTTTTGGGATATGTTATCTGCATTAATTATGAATAATTGAATAGTATTACGTTTCTGCCTTTCAGGAGTTCTTTATGCAATTATTGGGAAGTAAGTAGATGCAGGTGCCTGAACTTTAGCACTTTGGTCTAGACTCTACACAGGAGCATCGGAGGGACAGGCATGGTTCACTGTAGCAGCAGTGTAGTGCAGCACTGTGCACTGTACAGTGGACACATCGGGCAGGGCACATGGGGGCCTTGGTCTGTGTCTGGTAGCTCTTCACTTCGCTGGAGCCTGTAGCTCTTTTACGAATGGGAAACCTAGCTACCAGCATAGCATATGAATTCACCGTACTTTATCATCAACTATGTCATAGGGACAGGTGTCAAAAATCAAGGAATGTATGGAGCCGGTTCCTCGTTGGAAACCGGTCGATAAACCTATTTAATTCAAAAAATTCAAAAAAAAATGAAAAAGTTTATGTAGCGTAAACCGATCGAAAATCGCTAAAAAATTCGATGTTTTCCGAACTCTTCGGTTTTTGACGATTTTTGACTCGACATTACTAATTTTCTAGCGGTTTTTGCGATATCAATATTGTTAACCCTTACCAGGGATACAAGATTATAAGCCATAGCAGGTTAAACAGATAAATGAACTGCAGAGAAGAACTTCCAAGGTTTGCGGTTTTTCTCGTGCTGCTAACGCTTACCATTGGCGTCAGTTCAAGAATCAACTCAAAGTTAGCTTATTTTCTTTCTATTTTCCTTTTTCGTTTTTAAGTTCGGTCAGGGACCCGAATCTGATAAAATCAGAGACGGGCAGGAAAAAGGACGATGCCATCTCTTTTCTTTGCAAACCAGCCACCGATAGCTGATTTTTCTCATGCCTAGCTTAGGTAAGTTCGAGTGCGCCAAAAACCAATAACATACCTGCATAGATGCTGGCACTCCGTTAGATGGCGACCAAGCTAAATAAATAGGAGGTCATTTGATCATTTCCACTCGAAAAGCCAGATTGATCATCCACAGCACGAGACCATCGTTACAAGTCATTTTCAAAAAAAAAGAAAAGAAAAAAAGGCCAGGATATGCGTGCAGCAAATGGGTGATACTGTCAGCGATCATCCATGAAGAGATAGATAAGGTACCTCTCCGAACCGCATGGAAACTACAACTTAAGTAGTCCTCATAACCGTTCAATCGAGCCAACAAACGGTCTGAATCGTCGTGTCGATATAGTAACTTGCTACATTAAAAAAATTGACACCGTATTTCTTCTAGAAGACATGAACTCTTGTTGTTTATCCAACCATCCATATATCTCTTCTCTACTACTTCTAATTAGGAGTTAGTGGTAGTCGTTCATTCTTCTTCAGAGTATCTGATCTGTTGGATCTGACATGCATGGGTGAGATGGAAGAGGATTTAATCCATTCCACTCTTTCTACTGCTGCTTGCTCTCCAGTCTCCACGTATTAAGTTGTTGAAATCCCAAACCCTCTCTCATCTCCTTTCCCCTAGGTTTTAGGGTTTTGCGGCGGCAAGTGCCTCACTGGGGATGAAACGCGATGTAGCCGATGAATGGGCAACACGCCCCAATGCTGCAGGTACTACCAGGGTCCGCCATAGTACTACCAGCCGAGTCCCCCGCACGCTTCTTCGTTGATGATGTGGGGCCAGCAGCAACTTCCTCAACAATACGCCCCCCCCCCCCGATGCAGCAGTACACGCCTCCGTCTCCTCACCCATATGCGCCTTCGCCATAGCAGTAAGCATCATCGCTGTTGCAGCATGGGGCACAGGTGGTGGGTGAGCCTATGCCCGTAGCAGAGGAGATCAGATCCCTATGGATAGGAGATCTTCAGCATTGGATGGATGACGCTCACCTCTTCATCACCTTTGCGCCCATGAGACAATAGGTAATGCCTCTCTCGGTCGATTTCGAATTATGGCGTTACAAATTTACAATTCCGAGTGCTATGAAGTTATTATTTAAGATTGTGAAATTAAAAATAATTTTAAACTCAAGTTTGTAAACAGGTGTTTGGAATTTATATATTTCGATGAATTGATTTAAATATTCAACCATTACACATTCAAAGTGAACAGTATCATTTAGACAAGATTAGTACTCTTTGTAAATACATTTTTTTTGTCACAAATTTAGTTTATATTGCAACACATAGAACACACAACTAGTAACTGTTTAAGTTGCGGTTACTGCAGGACTATACTGTATCTCCGTCCCAAAGAAATAGTCCTAGTTCCTACTAAATTTGCACCAGCTGTCGCTTGTAGCTGTACTGTGCAGCCGGCCCAGGAGTGGGCCATGGATACAAATTTCATTGAATTTTGGAGAATTTTCGCCGAAATTTTGGACTTCGGGCTATAATGAAATCCAAATTACCGATCAGATAAAGAAATTGCTACAGTATTTAATTTTTTCGACGAAATTTCATGATTTTTAGCTGGATTTGGTCCAATAACTCTTAATAAAGTCATCTTCTATGAAAATTTGTTGAAAAACCAAAATTTTGAAATATTTTAAAATTTTGGCTAAAAAATTGCCAGATTTTTATAAAACTATAAAAGCTTTATAATGATCTAAAAAATTTATGGTACTATCTTTAATAGTGTAGGATCATACATAAAAAAATTTCAAAATAATTTAACTTCATTTGTTGACTTTAAAAAATCAAAAATAGAATGAACATAATTGAGATAGTAACCTTGTCAGAATTTTATAAATTTTCTCGAGTGTGATCATGAACTAAAACTTTTATGAGAGATTCAGAATTACCTCAGTACCATTATATAAAATTTTCAAAAAATTTCAACTTTTTTGTTTAGTCAATCAAATCTATGTAAGCATTGCTTCATTTGTTATATTATATATTAAAAATCAAAAAGAGAAAGAACATAAATGGTATTGTGCCTTGTAAGGATTTTATAAATTTATTGGAGTGTGATCATGATTCTAAATTTTTATAATATCTTAAGAATTTCCTTATCACCCTTCTGTAAAATTTTCAAAAATTTTAAAACTTTTTTTGTTGCTAAAGCAAATCTATGTATTGATCATCAGGCTTTTATTAGAATGTAGCATTGTCAGAATTTTTAAAAATTATTCAAGCATGGTAATAATCTAAAAAATTTATATAAATATTAACGTTATATTAGAACCATATACAAAAATGTTTAAAATTTTCTAACGTGGTTTGAACTATTTTTTATTTTGTTCAAGTTTGTTGGTAAGTCTTTTAACAGAGCAGTAGCACTGTTTGAATTTTTAAAAATTTATAAAGCTTTCAAATTTTTAAAATTCATGAAGGTTTATTACCATCTAAAAATTTTATAAGAACATTAATGATGCATCATAATTATGCACACAAAAATTTAAAATTTTCTAACGTGGTTTGAACCATTTTTCATTCATTTCAAATTTGCTAGTTAGCGTTTTATCAGGACGGTAGCAATATTTAAAATTTTAAAAATTACTCAGACATGATAATCATCTGAAATTTTTATTGGAATATCATTGATGTGCCGGGGACCTCCATAAAAAATTTTAATTTTTTTTGCCATCGATTGAACTATTTTTTTGTTCAGTTGAAATTTGCCAAAATTTCAGATATTTCGCCCAAAATTCGGTCCAAAAATTCCGGATTTGAATTTTTTTTTTGAATTTTGTCCAGATTTTATCCAAAATAACTAGATTTCATCGAAATTTCGAATTTCGGTAGGGAGAGAGATATAAACAAAAACAAAATCTGGAACCCTGAAGTGGGCAACTAGATCATCAGGAGGATCGACGGTCCGCCTGACGTGACTATTTTCAGTTGCGCCCAGCCTAGACCACCTGGGGGTGTTGTTTGCCTGTTTCTACGTTTTGTCCGGGCCAAACCATTGTGTCATGCCACTCGTAGTCGGCAAATTGGAATTTTTGAGATTTTTTAGTGCTCCTTTTCTAAATATAGCGTCCCTCTAATATCATTATTAGATTTGACTTGTACGAGTCACCTCTCATGTTTGCCGCGTCAAGATTCTTACCAAGTTCCACTTCCTCGCGTTTCAAGGAGCTTGGCATTTTTCTCTCTCTCTCTCTCTTTTGTTTGCTCAACAAATTTGAGTTCAACATTTTTCTAGTCTCCTTGCATTTTTTTTAATCTAGCCTTATATGAATGTAAATACAAAAATAGTTATTTCTCCAATAGCAAAAACTCCAACACCTAACATGTGTTACTTGCCACGCTTATATACTGCAACAGCGGTGGACCCACTGGCCTGCCGAGCTGGAACTCGGCAGCACGTCCATAGCCAGACGAGCATCCATTCCTGCTACAGCAGGACACAAGTGCAATTTAGGTAGGTGATTAAATTAAGTGATTAATTAATTAATTAATAGATTAATTAAGTGACTACTTGCCGAGCACCCATTCCTCGTGTAGACACCACGCCGTAGCTTGGTTGGCAGCTGCCGCGGTTGAAAAAGAAATAATTACATTCACATGAAGACTAGATTTGCGAAAGAATATGCGAAAGTTTGTTCTGTACTAGTGTTCGATGTGCTCCATTCATGGCATACGACCATACGGGAAAGAAGAGCTATTGTAGCCCAACACATATAGTCCTAGATCATCCCGCTAGTACAAAGTAGCCGCTCGAATCATTTTCTATTTAAATATACGTGGATTTCTTTAAGTGGAGAGTAGAAATCATACATTATCCTAACAAAATGACTTCGGATACGTTGCAACATTATTTTTCTACACGTGTAACATTTTTTTACTACACGTGCAACATTTTCCTTCAATAACAGTAAAAATGTGCCATAAAACAGATGTTGCACACGTTGAAAAAAATATTGCAAAAGACGTCCGATGGAATAAACAGGACCGGACATCTACTTTACAATACAGGGAAAAAAACCGTGAAATCTCCCGACACCAGATTTATAGTTTTCAAACAATTACATAGGAAAAAGAACGCTTCTAAACTGCGCTTTGTAATATTCGAGTCGACCAAGTTACATGGTAGTACACATCAAATGTGTTAACACTGATAAAATGGAATTCTGGTACTCTGTTGCCTGTATCTGTACTCTGTACACAAATGTCGAGAAGATCACGAAGCAAAGGATCCTTTTTTTCTATTTGTACAGCTACAGCCAATGCACATGCAAATTTACATTTCACATGTTGCTGGCACGAGAGAGAGAATCCGGCCAAGATTAACCTCCAAGAGAGAGACATAAAAGATCGTATTTAATGAATTGCACAGATTATTCAGATGTCCGTGCCTCGTCGTTTTCATCGAGCAATGGCCTGAGGTTTGATCTCTCGACTGCAGGAAAACCATGCTCGCTCGGTTCATTGAAACGATCAACACTACGGACAAACATGCCTGAAAAGAGAGAATACATCTCAACTTCAGTTTAAGTATATTACAAATCCGCACCAAAATGCAGTACTGGTTAGTTCTGGACGTCCAACGGGGGAATCGTCGTCAGCTGATACAGAATTCTTGCACTAATTATACGCTTCTGTTCATTCAGTTCTAGTAAAGAAACAACGGACATTAAATACTGTACCCCTCGGAAAAAGACTACTATGCACTGTATTTGCCGACTACATCATTAATTGCCCATAATCTGTGACTGAATTGCACTGGACTCAATAATAACTGTTCTATTGGCTGTAACAAGGCTAAAAGATTTCCTACAGAAGGGGGCTAAATATTTTAGGTTGCGTATTCAATCTACACATGCTTTAAGGCATAGTAGTGGCTCCGGCAAAGAATGGTTAGTTTCAAAGTAAGAATGCATTTGACTTGTGGCAGGATTGAGTCAAGTGGTTGAAACAACTAGTGGCATGGCCGCATGATTCATGCAGGCTTTTAATCACTATGCGAAAACAGGCACAGAGCCTAGACTTTGAGACTTAACTATTATACTAAGAAAACGTACCAACAAACCAAAATAGAGCTGCAATGAAGAGGATGGATGTCAATATAAGCGCTGTTGCTCTCCAGTTATTGATTTTGTCCTGCATCGGAGTTCAAACAGTAAAACCATAAGCTATGAAACTACAATGCGACAATACTCAAAAGTATCGCCACCCAGGTGGTGTTGGATGCAATTCAAATGATATAATGCATCCAATATGACAACAATTCATGTAACAGAATATTCGCACTAAAGGGCTAATCTCATTTAAAATGAAAAAATGGATCTATTTTGGTTATGCAGTGGGAAAATGGGCAATTAAGTTGCTAAGTCATTTTTTTACTATAATACAATGTGAACAAACACAAAGAACAAGTACCTGAAGAAGCCCAACAAGAGGTGAAGAAGGCACATCACCAAATATATGGATTGAAACAGTGGACATAGCCATTGACAATGGCCGCAAATTTGGTTTCACACAATGAAGGCACACGTAGTTTACTGGTGCCTGCAAGTCAAAAGAATAAGTATGTGTGCAGAAATCAGAATTTAACTAGGTACATGCGTGCATTTACCATATATTGACGTGCTTATAGGCATGAGAATTGAGAAACACAAAAAGATAGGGACAAGTTTGCATTTAAAAAAAGTTGTTCTTGTTGCCAGTATCCTATATTGCCTTGCATAGAGAATGTTAGTATCCTAGATTGTCTTTATAAAGATTGCTAGTATCTCGTATTGCCTTGTATAGATATTGCCTTGTATACATGTATATATTCTGCCCTATTTGGCCACATGATGAATACAAGTGATATTCATAACATGGCATCAGAGCAATATTTTTAGGGTTAGGGTTTTCATCGGTATTGCTGGCCACCAGTGTTGTCAACTCGTCGCCTAGGCACTGCCTAGGTGTCCAGGCGCCGACCGCTGCCCGCCATGGACCCTCGCCTTGCCTAGCTAGGAGAAGGCACCAGCCTGGACGTTCCAAGTATCGCCCTGGGCGTCCCGGCATCTTCGGGCGGCTCGATTGGGCGTCACGAGTAGGGGTAGGAACCGTACCTAGCGCGTGGAGACTGGAGAGGAGAAGAGCTCCGCCGCCTCCACCGCCGAGGCTAAAGATCTGAAAAGGTCCTCTGTTCCTCTGCGTCATCACCATTGCTCCTCTGTGTTGCCATCAGCTGCTCCGTCACCGCTGCTCCTCTACTCCGCCAGCTCACCGCTGCTCTACATTGGTGGTGTCACTGCTACAATAGCCATCGAGCAGCAAAGTAGCGACGAGCCGGCGAAGCAAAGGAGCAGCGACCGGCCACTAGCATTGAAGCAGAGGAGCAGAGGAGCCGTTGAGACTTGATGTGACTGAGCTCATGCATGTAATCAGAGCGAGTCTTAACCTTATAGACCTATTTGCATGTAATGAGATGGACACATGGAGGAAAGGGCACAAGATCCCACATGCCATTGTGTTTAAGGGCAGCAATTTCCTCCGCCATTGCATGTTGCCATTCCTGATGAATAACAGCATCACGGTAAGAAGTCGGCTTGGCAAGAGCTATTCCAGCAAAACCAAGGCGCTTAAGAGGCCAAATAGACTAACGATCACAAAGAGCATAGTGAGGAGGAGGCACAACAGGAGAAGATGGTACATCATAGAAATCCTCAACTTGAGGACGACGAGTGTAGTGTAGATGACAAGGAACAATGTTAGGAGAAACCTCTAGAGGAGGCACCAGAGTAGGGACCGGCGATGAAGAAGACACCAACTGTGGAAAGGGAAAAGTGGCAACTGGATTATCAGAAAAAGTCAGGAAAGAAAGCGGCTCGACAAGAGATGCTGAAGTGGAAAGAGGAGGACGAGGGTAGAAGGGATGACTCATCAAAAGTAACATACCGAGAGACTCGCATTCGTTGGTCAACAGGATCCCAACAACAATATCCCTTATGCTTAGAACTATATCCTAGATAAACACTCAACAGATTAAGCGATCAGCTTGGTGCGTTCACGAAATGCAAGAAGAGTATAGCCACACACCCAAAGATATGAAGACTAGAATAGTCAGGAGTCATGCCACAAATGCGCTCCATTGGAATCTCACCTTAAAGAGCAGAAGAAGGCTATATTAATCAAGTGGCAATCAAGTAGCAGTGGAAATAGCCTCAAGCTAGAAGTTAGGTGGAACAACAAAAACAAGCAAAAGAGCATGAGCTATCTTAAGAAGACAACGATGGTTGCGCTCAGTCACATCATTCTGAGCATGAGCACCACCGTCGACTCGGCTCCTTCGTCTGCTTTCCATCGTCGGCTCGTTTATTCGAGAGTTGAATGCTACGACAACTATTTCAAGAACAAGACTTCGGATTTTTTCTATTTTAGCATCAACCCTTCCAAATGTAATGCTATTGCATACGCCTTGCATTTGCTAAGGAGTTGGGGGTTACAGATATAAATATTGTCTTATATAGACTCCATATATAGGTTTTCCTTATATAAGTTTTTCTAGTATAGGTATTGCCTTATGTAGTCTTTCCATTTATTCCCGCTTATACAACTATATATACTGGCCATTGGCCTCATATTGAATACAATAAGTGCTATTCATAACAGAGGTGACCAAGATGAACAAGAAAATGTAATTTTTGATAACATGCATTTGTGTTCCTAAATTAGCAATAATAAATGCAGAACTTAGCTAGTAATAAAAGCAATAATTTAAAGTGATATAAAATATTGAGCTGAACAAAGTAATTTACCTGAGTTGCAAAAACCAAGAGCTCCCCAACTGAAAAGAATGGTATGAATCCATAAAGGCTCTTGAAACAAAAGGCGCTGAAACAAAATATTGCCCCTAGAAAAGTCGCACCAGAAAGAATCTGCAGAAAATAGAATTCTTGTGAACAGAATTAAGCAAAACATAACTCCAGTTGTTATGATGGTAGTAAATGGCAAATGAAACAACTTCCTTCAGCTTCATTGCTCCGAACTTATATTTACCATAACATTCATATACTACTCGGCAGATACTAATACACCTATTGTTCAATATCCTGCTGGCTGGTTTGGAAACAGGAAAATTTACCATGCATACTTAATGGTACTAGAATAGCTATGCCTAAGAACAAAAGATGACAAAGCAAGCAATCAAAAGCACCAATCCTAGGTACATGCCCAAAGGGAGCAACACATGAACTAATAATTAATGTGGTTATCAAACAAAGACAAAACACAAATATCTGGGGGTTAGCAGTCTGGCTTACTAATGAAAAACTAATGCCAAAGCATAAACTAAGGGGATGGTGAATGTCTGTGCATACAGAACAGTCTGTAACGGAACAATCACATACCAACCAAGCACTTCGACAAACTTCTTTTTCAGTTGGACAAAAGCTAGTTCTTTTTCAACATATTATGTCAAAAGGCAGACATTTATGAGCATATATTACTTCGTAAAGTTGCTTTTTACCTTGAAAGCATTAGAGATTGTAGACTCTATCTTGTCAAGGATGAAACCCCCTGCTAGAGTTCCAAAAATTCCACACACTATTGTTATTCCGCCAAACATTAGGTCTGCACTGGTCTGGTACAACAAAGTTTAATGAGAAAAGTTACCCAGTGAAAGTGGAATAGAATGTATTAAAGTGTGATAATATAAAATAAATATAAAATATTGTGGTAGGTCTATCCTACCGCTACACTACACTAGATACAGACGCCAAATAGAATGGACTTTTTTAAATATAAAATATAGAACTACAACAGTCACACATCTACAGAAAAGAGGTGACCGAACAAAAATTAATAGTCAAACAACTATTTGCCAGGATATATTGCACTATACATCAGTAAAAGGTTACAAGGATACCATATTGTAGATATCCTGACCAGCCTTAGGGCCCCAGTAGGAATAGGCACCAATGACAAAGTTGTAGGCAATGTAACCTGGAATAGAACAGGAAATGAACTCCAATCCCAAACAGAATAAATTTCATAAGAAATTCGAAGATGAAATTTATTTCAGAAGTATCATTTCAAACATCAAATTTTGATATGAAAGACATCTATTTGGTTCATTTTTAAAGCAACGTACCACCTGAGAACCCTTATTGCCCTTTATTTTGACAAATGAAGAGTCTACAGCCATCGCATCCTTACCTTGCCTTGCTAGGAATCGTTTAGTAAATAATTTATTTTTTGTCAGAAAAAGTTGCGGGCTTGATTATTTGCTCTTATAAACAAAATGGAGTTAAGCAACGCAGGAGTCCAGGCACTTGAATGCTTCTTGCAAGATAGTTATGTTGCAAAATTAAGATATCAGATGATTAGTGCCAACTGCAAAGTACAATAATCTTGGGTAGCAAACTGAGGATGTGACTAATACGATTAGCTTGTTTACCCTATGGATTCAGAGAAACACCTTTATCCCGAATCTGATGAGGAAAAAAGAGTTGAACTGATTGAACTTAACCGAAGTAGTGAAGTGAGGCAAAATGGAACAAATAATAAGTTGTTCTAACTATATTTACATGTATTCTATAGATGGAAAATCTTCTTGTCCAATATTCAGGGATGATGTATAATCCACTAAAACAAAGTTGAGTTTCTACAGGACAATAGCAGAGCTAAATTCAAAGAATTTAAAAGCCTTATATTGAATTCAACAAAAAAGCACACAATCAAACTTTGATTTCAATTTTCCTGAGGGGCACAAAAAACAGAGAAAAAACAAACCAATTCAATTTACATAATAGAGTTTAAAAAATTGTAGGAGATACGAAAGGAGATCTGACCAAAGACATTGATGACATAGACTTTCTCTTGTAGCAGTTCATTCATATCTTTCCCAAAGTGACCAATTTCAGTCATAACTTTCTTCCCAAAACTGGAGCTGCAGGATTAAAATGAGAAATGTTCAAAAGAATTATAAAAAATGACAAAGCTTATCTATTTGCTACAGAAGGAACCCAACACATCAAACAACAACAACAACCAAGCCTTTTGCCCCAAACATGTTGGGGTTGGCTAAGAAAGAAACACAATCAAAGTCAATAAAACCCGTAAGCCTTCGATCTTGGGTCACGGTTCCTTCCATGTACTCTTATCTAATACCAAATCTTTATGAACATTCTAATCCCGCAAGTCTCTTTTAACTGCTTCTTCCCACGTCAGTCTTAGACTCTTAGTCGACCTCTACCTCTTCTTATGTTTTCGCGATGACTTAAAATCCCACTACACACCGGTGCCTCAAGAGGCCTCCGTTCGAGATGTCCAAACTATCTCAAGACGATTTTGGATAGGCTTTTCTTCAATTGGTGCTACCCCAACCCTACCACGTATATCATCATTGCGGATTCGATCTCACCTTGTATGACCACAGCATCAATATCTCTGCTACGCTCATCTTCTGTACATTCTATTTTCTAATCACCGTCCTATAGAACTTACTCTAACTTTTGAGGGACTTTTCTACCACATAGGACACCCGATGCGTGGCGCCATTTCAACCACCTCACCCATATCCTATGGCTAGGGGTGGCAATCTTACCCGATTACCCATGTACCAGCGGGTAAAAACCCTAATAAAGGTGGATATATTCCTCTTTTGTTGCCGCAAGTATGTTATTGGAGAGGGGGGAGGCAAACTTTTCCCGATGGGTAAACGGGTAAGGGTATGAGGGAGCTTCACCCATACACATTCCGCCCGATTACCAGCCACATTCTACTGACATGTGGGCCACAATAGGCACCCAGTCGGCCCATTGATCCCCAATTTGTGGTACCTCATATTAGCAATTTGTGATTAGTGATGCCATGATGGGCGATTTGTGATGTGTGATGATTGATGAACCATTTCCATTTTAATTGTTAAACTTGAGCATCTGTGTGTCATTTGTTTGCATATGTTATTTTAGTTATTATTCCCATGCGCATTTAAAATTTTGAATCATTGATAATCATTCTTCAATCCACAGAATGTAGCTGATTCCCATAATTTAATCAAAAAGAATTGTATTAGTACCATAGCTCATTAGCTCCTGGTGCCATGTTGGAAGAATTGTTGGTGGTGGGTAAACGGGTATGCCAACGGGTATCGGGTACCCACAGGCGACCGTATGGATGAGATTCTTCGTCCGCCACCCTTCGCGGGTATACTTGTGTGGGAGATTTTGGTTGGCGGGCATGGGTATGGGTGTGCACTACCCGTGCTCACTGCACCTGATTGCCATCCCTACCTGTGGCTCACATCTTCATCAATCTCACCGTCACTCTGTAGCATTGATCCCAAATATCGAAAAGTTTTCTTCCTGGACACTACTTTTCCATCTAGACTAACATCTCCATCACCTATCATAGCGCCGCTGAAAACACGCCTCATATACTCAGTTTTATCTATTGAGTCTAAGGAACCCAACAGCTTAATACATCAATTAAGTAACTACAGCATTTAATTTTTATCCACATGAACAACACAGAAAGAATATTGTATAAAGTATAGAAATACATTAAATAAAGGGAATACATATCTGAAATAAGACAATGATCTAACAAGCAAAGAAAACAAGATTTCAGGAAGGTGCTTACAACGAAAACTTTTGCGGAAGCTTTTCTGCCAGATCATCAATTCCAGCAGGCACAACCTGCTTTGCCCCATTATTATCTTGCATGTATGGAAAGAAATAAATGAGCAACTAAATAAGGGTGTGTTTACTGTGCTTGAGATCTGCAAAAGTTACATAACCCAGAAGCCAAGAGAAGACAACTTCAACTCAGCATGATGCTGTATCTAAACACTTCAAGGAAAGTAGCAAACAAGCTCTAAGCAAATTAACAAGGTTATCCAGGACACACAATTGTAACTTAGTTAGTTTTGTGTTCCCTAGAAAAACTTAGTTGCTATTTTGCGTTTCAAAGTTAAGGAAAGTCAAAACAAGTCACCATGCTGAGCAAAACATCAGTTTTTATCCTTATGTTAATTCTCCTATGAAAATGTCATGAATGTCAAGCCATTTTATCACAATTCAACTCATCACAGAATCAGCTCTGTAATACAATTCTCTTTGTTTAGTATAACAAACATGCAGAGAAATACAAGCAGTCAAGAATGCAGAGGAATTTGAATTTCGCATATGTTATTGAAGTGATTTTTGCTCCTGTTAGTGAATCAGTATATAGAAACAATCAGTTCTTCAAATCAGAATAGAATGGAGAATGAGTAATGCTTCTATGCTCTCCACAAAGCAAAATTGCGCAAATTTTAAAGCACCAGTGTTAGTGCTGCGTATGGTTGTAAACCAGGCTCTCAGTTTGCTTAAAAATTGCACTTTTCATTCTTGGGAGAGCATTGACGCGCTTCTGAAGACAGACACAGCATAAAAAGTCTTCATTGGACCAAACTAATTGAAGGGAAAAGGCATTAGCACATGAAATAAAAACTGATGAAAGGGCATACTTGTCTCATCTTGAAGCTCTGGATTGAGCATTGGGCCATACTCTTTGTGAGTAAATCCTAGTAAACAAAGTCACCGCCCAAAAAAAAAGAAGGAAGAAAATGAGGATCAGAGTACCCAATTACTGTTAGTGCTATATAAATAGAAGTGCTGTCTACCCAGGTAACCAAAATCATACATAAAACAAAGTCACACCTTTGAGATCTAGCGGCTTTATTACGAAGCCCAGAATAACAAAAGGAAGCATCAAAATCGACTCTCCCCAGAAAGCAGCACGCCAGTGCAGATTATTCCCAACCTGATAAGATGCAACGAAATTTTGAACGAGAGAACACGAGATAAGGACATTATCCTGAAGATGCACCTGTTACTCAAACTGTATAACTTGACACAAAACTAAAAAGAAGAAAAACAGTGTAGCATAAGACGTACCAGCGCGCCATAAACATAGCCCAGTGCTATCCCAGTGGGTATACACATGTAGAACATAGCAAGCCATGCTGTTTTCTGTTAACATAATTAGTAGCAAGGTAAGTTGTTGACTGACATAGAACATGAGATTATAAACAACAGCACTATTAAAAGTAAAACGTCCCATGGAAACATACTACAGCACAGCTCGATGAACGTATTCAAAGAGCAATTCAATGCCTAATTCAACATCTAGAAGCAACAAGCAACTAGTAAAAAATTCTTTAAAATAAACAAGTCAAATAAATACGGTGATTCATTTTAGTTCTTGATCGGATGATCTTTACATGCCGTATTGGTCTATTAAAAAAGCATATTTTGTATTATGCAAGTATTACATGGATTTGATAATTGATTCCTTCTGTTTGATAGACAATGATCCCGAGTAAAATCATATACATCTTTTACATAATAAATATATATATGCTGTAGCTAACACAAAAGTGTCTCAAGAGCGAAGAATACTTATGCAAAAAGATGAAGATTATTTCCCATAAGAATACTTAACCATAATGATCGGTGCATTGTCATCGATGAATGCACTTTGTCATTATAAGAATAACAGAACCTGTGCTATAATATGTGTCAATATAAGAATAACAGAACCTGTGTCAATATAAGAATAACAGACAATATGTAAAGCAATCTAAATGTATTATAAGAATAACAGAACCTGTGCTGCCGGTGCATTGTCATCGATGAATGGAGCAGCAAGACTTATAAATGAAGCCTCACCAACGCCAACTAACCTAAGTAACAATGTGTTGGGGAATTGATCATGTGATTAGAAGAATGGCATTTTTTAAAATAACACAGATCTAAAACATCAACAGATCACTCGCAATGACAAAACACTTACATGCGACATATGGTAATTGACCAGAAATCAAACGAGCACCCACAACCAGCTGTTGCAATAGTCCAGACTAACAATCCGACACCAATAAGCCTGAAAGGATTGTATCTGCAAGGAGAGAGAATCTATCACACGCCAAAAAAAATAACTCTGAAAGGCTGGACAGCATTGAAAGTTGCATTAACCTATATATATATATATATATATATATATATATATATATATATATATATATAGTATGTTTCTTTAAAGAGTGCTTGTCCACCTGTAGTGTGTTTTTTTTTCTACTGGAATGAGCAATATTGGGACAAGAATCAAATAATAGAACCCACAGGAAACTAACATTTTTGCCAATGATGCAAATATCGGCGAAGCCACTAACAACCCAACCATAAATGCTGAGGACAATACGCCATCTTCAAAATTGTTTAGATTGAAGTCACCCCTGTAGAGAACACGGAATGGTAAAGGCCAATCAGGAGTAAACAAAAGATACTATGAGTTTATGACCAACATTATCGCTACTTAAGATCATATATTAGTGGTGATTTATGATAAATTATTAAAATGAAGACAAGCCGAGCCAACAGGCAGGAAAGCAAACACAAAAAGAGAAGATCTTGCAGAAGAAATTGCACAGAAATTTGCTGTGTATATAACAGCTTGCAAATTTGCAAAGAATAAGATCCTGTTCCCTGGTCTGGTCTCTCGTTTTATGAGATAAAATAGTCAAGACATACTGCAAGTATATTAATATTAAGAGAATATCAATTTTGGTACAAAAGTTTCTGGTGGAACTTACTGAATTCCAGAACCTGAGGTGCATGTGCCACCAGAACAACTTCTGCGGCTACCATTGACACCATTGCTTGCAATTGCTCCCCGGTCAACATAGTTTAGCATGTTAATGATACAGAACATCACAAGTAATCTGCAGCCACAAAAAAACAATTAACTCAAGCAGGAAATACATAGATGGACTCCTCAAATACAACAAGAAAAGATAACTTGAAAATTTACAAACAACGTAACATGGCACACTAACGCAGTCTGAATAAATTACAATTTCTGAGTAAAAATTCAGAGGCATAGTGAGCATACTAACAAGATCAACTGTAACTGTAAAGCAGAACCTCAGTTACATCAGAAGCTCATACAACAGAAGAACAACCAAATCACCAACTCTCCAGCATCCATCTCGGCAACATTGATGTCCACATCACGCTCAGCACCAAACGAAATACAAAATGAAGAGACAACAGAGGCAACAGATGATCACACCTAAGAGAAGCTAGACATATCTCCCATCCAATCTGAATGCACAGCAAACTAGCTCAACCTATGTTGCTGGAAAAAGGGTTTGACGACTGGTACCACATAACACACAAAAAAAAGTATCTTCTAGACCAACTCAAATTGCATCAAGCCAACATCAAACTTGTACATAACGCAGATCCATAGCACAAAAGCAAACCGACGAGGAGAAACATAAAAACTCTAAAACTCCGAGTCACGAATGGAACACGAGAAAACCTCGATGTAGGTCATGGAACTTCATACCACATACATATGCCCAATGATTCGTTATCAAGCAACTAAAGCTGACATCGCCAAAAACTCAAAGCACAAACACAACTCAAACCAGTGCCTAGCAGACACTCGATAGCTCGCAATCATCGCAATCCATCGTCCAGCGCGTCCAACTGGAGCTCGCGAGAACACAGATTCGCCAAACCAAACCACCAAATCGCCCTCAATTTGGGACCAACACAGTCCCAGAGCTCCGCAAAAACCCCCGTGCAACCAAATAGCTCAAACCTCCACCCTGAGGATGCCGATCAATCGCGAATTCGCGATATGCTCCGGGTTAGCAGTACCTCTTAGGGGTGAACCACGAAGGCTTCTCCGCGGCGCCGCTGGTGCTCGTGTCCAGGCCAGTCTCGACGTCTCGCACCACGGTGACCGCCATGGCCTGCACCCCCGCTGCCGCCGCCTCCCGCTTAGCCTCCACCGATGCCTCCGAGGTCTCCCGCTTAGCCTCCGCCGCCGCCGCCGCCGCCTCGGCCAGAGGCAGGGGAGGAGGGAGGGGATCGGAGCTAGAGTCGTCGACGGGGCCCCCCACAACCACCACCACGTCGCTTGCGGCTGGGGTCGCGTCAGATCCGCCCATAAAAATATGCGCGAATTTTGACTTATTATCGGTTGGAAAACGTCTCGTACTGGGATTCTAAATATCTCATCTCATGGGGTTATTACGAAACGGGGAATAGGGAACGGATAATACTACGGGGCCGGGGTGCTGCGCTTTTATAGGCGATGAATATTCATTCGGTAGAGGCGAGCCGAGGAGGCAGGCAGGCGACGACGCAACGTCGTTTTGGCCGGTAGGGGAAGGCGAGGAGGCGATGGGGGAAAGTTTACAGGAGCACGAATGCTTGGCTGCTGGGAGATTTGAGATTCTCTTCCCTCCTCGTGCTCTCGGATCCGAGCGTTGTCCGGGTTGAAGAGAGAGAGGGGGACAGGCGCTAGTGGAGGGGTCGGCACGGGTAAAGCGGGCCGTGACCGTGGATCGATCAGGTTCACCGGTGCAGAGCGTGCATTTTAACTTACTAAAAATGAATGGACTTATTTTTAATTATATGTATATATATTATATTCAATGTATGCATACAAAAAATATCGAATAAATATATATATTCATTAAAAGTGTAAAGAAAACACCATACTAATTTTTATATTGAAATATTAAATCTATTCTATATTTATAAATAAAATCATTCAAAAAAATGCAGACCGTAAGCTTAGACGGACTCCAACTTCATGCTTTTGTGCATCGCTTAGGGCATGTACAATGGTAGAGACATTTACTGTCTCTAATCATTGCTATGTCACACTAGAGATAGCATTAGAGATAACTCATGCAATGGGTTGTACATAGTGTTGTCTATATGATCATTTAATGCCAAAGATAGAGTCAAAAAATATAGTGATCAAGTGTGCATGTTTATGTTTGTAGACTACATGATTTCATTAATACCCGTAGAAGCTATCCTAATTGCACGTATCAAAAGAAAAAAATATGGTGCAAGGATTTTGAATACATTAATCAATACTATTTAACATTAAGAAGTAAAAACTATACAAACAACTCAATGGCAATATACCGTCGAATGCATGTACATACAAAAAATGGAATTAGACAATATCCTCCAATTGGAATCAAACTAAGGACCGGCACATAGACAACACTTCCAGTTGATGCATCTGAACAATTTTATCACAAAAACTAAAGTTGATCAAAACATTTAGTCAAGACCTCAGCATGAAGCAATGTTACTATTCTTGAACCTGAGACTGGAGAAATTATATGTAAGGGACAATTTCGTTTTTGCCACTAAGCAACATTCACATCTTGTATTTGCCACTAGCTATCTCATTGACACGTGGGATCTGGGCTTGCATATCAATGAGAGAGCTCACTGGCAAAAACAAAACTCACTCTGGACTAGTGGCAAAAACAAAGACACACAAAGTCTTTCATGCTTGTGTTCACATCCAATTGGCAGAAAGATATGTCACTTCCATGTGTGAAACTGTGAATGGTGATATATGAATAGGCGCACAGACACAGAAACATACTAACCATCACAAGCAAAATATAGAATTCAGTATTAATCCACCATTTAACACATGCGAACCAATTTCAATTCAGTATTCATCCACCATCACAAGCAAAATTAGAACCATAAAGGTGCATCTACCAGCAAAATATTCATCTACCATGAAACATTATAACAAAATGGGATCCTTTGTAAGTAGGCATCCACCATTGTCTCCACATCCAAGCATCCATCTCACAAATCTCACATGCTGTAACAAAATAGATGTTCAATTAAATAGAGCATATGATTAACAAATGACATATTAGCAGGGAGATGTACATAATATGAACAAGTACCTAGGAATCATCGCCAAACAACTTCTTACTTAAACATTTTATTGCCTTCATGTGCTCAGCTCGGATGTCTTCAGCCATATTACTAGTGTCACGGGCCATGAGAGACATGAATGTTTCTAGCATTTTGGCTTCCTTGTTCTCCTTAGAGGCTTGATGGTTTAGTTTTGCTGATTCAAGCCTTTCGGAAGAGACACGCTGTTGTACTTCCATCAAGTCATTGCGACTTCTATTTGTTTCAGCTTGCACTTTTAAGTACTTATCAAGCTCTTCTATATCTGATTCGTCGTCCTTCTTCTCCTTGAGTTTGCTTTTCTTGGCATTACGCTCACCTTAGTTGCTTTACATCCCTTCAGCGTGGGATATCATTAACATCTACGGTAGATGTTATGTCAATAGTCTCTGCTACCTCTGAAACTTTTCTTTTCCTGTTCTCATTGAGATTCTTGTTGTAAGACTGCCACTGAGGTTCATTTCTCACGGCCTTCCAAGTACTTATTTGGACGAATTGTCCTCCATATTCTTTGGCATAGAACTCTTGAGCCTTTTCCATCAATTGATCATCAGACTGTCCACTTGGCCAAAGACGATAAGCCTTCATCCAACAAGATTGGTATTGACTGACTAATTTGTTTAATCTGTGCCAACGGTCCTTCGGTTACTTTCACTCTCTATGACGTTTTTTTTGGGTGGTGCTATTGTATGTAGCAGCAACATCCTTCTAATATTGATCGTTTTTCTTGTTATTACCCATTATTGGATCATTTGAATTGTTCAACCATGCACTCATCTACATTGTGAAGGAAATTTGTTAGTGCCATGTGTATCATAAGTACCTATGAAAGTTAAATAGAACAAAATATGACATACCAATCTTTGGTCCTCCTCTACTGTCCAACTTAAGCGCTTCTCAGTCCTACGTTGTTCATCAACATCTGAATTGTCAACATTGATTGGCTTGGATTGGAAATTTGATGGACTGTCCAAATTATATATTGATGGACTGCTCATAGGTGGTTGGGACTGGATGTTGGATGTGGTAGGTGCTGATGTTAGAGGAGTGTAATTCAAAGAGCCACCGACAAAGTGAAAATTTTGAGCTCTGTTTTGCTCAGTTAAATCTTGTGACCATGGATTTCGAATAAAGTTTACAAAACCACCTTGAGGACGATACTCCTTTCCCCTAAAAAATTATAGCAATAATAAGTACAATCAAATTGTTTGGTATGACTTTACCTAAGTTCAGCGGTAGCATTCAGACACCTAATAACAGCTCCTATGTCAAAGTTCAGTACTCTGAGTAATTTTCTAGGTACAAAAGAACACCAGGCATTCAGACGATTCCTGTGATTCTAGTAAGAGAAACAGTGCAGTACATAATATATGATTCCAGAACGCAGAACACCGTAAATACCTACTGATGTACCGCTGGATTAACTGTTAACCACAATAACCATGAGATTGAACAGGGAAAATGCAAATGGATGAATTCAGCATCTGCACCAGCAAAACTATATTTGAAATCCCATTGCAGCCTCTCTACGTCAAGGCATATGCTCTGTGATGTCGATTTAAGCACAAGAAACCAATAGCATTGCATAAACTTTCTTTCAGGTGCAACAAAAAATAAATAATCACAAGCTAGCAACAAAGACTTCAGTGGTGGTCAGACAAAATGCTATATCACCTGAAGCTCATGAGTCATGAGAGCTGCCCAGATCAATTTGTCCATTAAAAAAGGCCACCACAGCAACAGCCAAGAAAAAAAAGATGCTACTATTAAGAAAGCATTGCATTTTGTGGCAACTATGACGAGATCCATACACAACAACATGTCTAAAATATTATTAACATCTACTGCTCTAAGTGCAACCGTCAAGAAATAAGAATGTGACTAACTCAGCAGGTATATTCAGAGACTTTGAGTCAACTTTGACGAAGGTATGTTAAGCTGCTACATGGGGTATTAAAATAATCAAAATTAAACCAATCAAAATTAAGATTCCTAAAATATAATGTATTAAAATAAGAACTGGTGAGTGCACTTGATTAACCCCCCTTCCCCTTGTTTTGTTTCATCCTTCCTGATTTCTTTGTTGAATCGACTATCAGTGATGCAATTGGTGATTCTCAAAAGTAGCTTAGGACCAGCGTTAGTGAGTTATTGTTTGTGGTCGGGAACATTGAGCTTTCCGAGTAGAATTAAGCAATTAGTGATGCGTGAGAATAGTAGCAGGCTAGCAGCTGAGGTGAATAACATATGTAGATAATTTTTTCACCGGCATGTAAAAGGAACAGTCTATTAGAAAATGTGTACAGTCAATCGCAGCTATGCTTGATCAGATCGTACTTAACCTCAATTGACCTATATATATTTTGCAGTAGACAATGTTTGGGTCAGGCCTAGTCCGGAATTGCTTCCCAGTCTGAAAAGAATGTCAACATATACTTTAAGAGTGAGTTCTACGAACAAGAGATCTACAAAATCAAGGTTTTCTTCCAAAATACTTTGGAAAAAAATTAAAGAACTGCTCTCTCTAAATTAGTCTGTTTTAACTTTGGCACCAGAACTCTCTCTCTCTCTCTTCTACTTCTACTTCTTCTTCTTTGGCAGTACACGCGAGTTTCGTTTTGCCAACTTGTTCTATGGGCTTTCATAGGAAACGGATGAATGCATATTCCAGAATGTATATAACATCAAGTTGAACTGAACCCTATGTTCCTACCACATGACAGATATCAAGATTATCCATGTTCTAGATTCTATATAAATATTTTCTCATTTCACAAAGCAAAAAGAAATTACCAATTTTGGGATCTGATGGAGATGGGTGCTCGGCCATTGAATCGGTGGCGAGCAAGCACTGGCGACGGTGGAGTTTGGTGGCCTTGGCCTTGACCTCGGACGAGGGTGGAGGCGGCCCTTGACGACGGTGAGGCGGCGCAGCCTGCCCCTTGACGAGTGTGGAGGCGGAGGGCGCTGCCCTCGAGGAGGGTGGAGGCGGTGTTGCTGGCGCGTCCTCGGCGGCGAGAACGAAGGACCCTCTCCCTTTCGCTGCTGGGACGGTGAAATTTGGGGAGAGGAGAAGATTTCGCGCGAGGAGTGGGGAAAAGGCGCGACTGGATGGGGAAAGGCCGCGCAGTCGATCCGGTGTTACAGTCGATTTCGTCGCTAAAGCGTCTCGAGTCGTCTCTTCGCCGTCTACAAGCCGTTGGTAAATATTGGTTTTTGCGCTAGCGTCGTCTGCTGCATGCGAGACGGCTCTTTTCTCTTTCCTTATTTACTCCGGTCCACCTCAGCAACAATCCGACGTGGCATTTCTTAGAGACGGCTTATAGACTGCTGAGGTGTATTGTTGTACATGCTCTTAGACGCTTTGAAGTCCCTTTGACGCTTTGAAGTCCGATTCCGTGTGGTAGTTGGTAGTTATACGCAGTGACTGACGAGTATTTATAACGGTCAATTCTGTGGATTGGGGTGTACAGTGTCCAATCCTTATGCGATGAGTTCATATCTCATTATGTGTACAGTGTCCAATACTTATGTGTTTGCAGTGGCCAATTTCGATTCAGGTTCGCGTCATGTTCAATTTAGAGGGACCCGTTCGTGCTATTCCAGTGTTGTGCTTAGTTGGTTTGGTGTCGAGGTTGTTACGTTACTCCATCAGCCTACAAGTTTGAATTTCACATTTAGTTTGATCTTCTCTAATTGCCCGCTAAGCGGCCGGCTTGTTAGTCTTTACTCGTATGATGATGCCTTGATCGGCCCGGCTCACAAAGGTATCTTGTATGGTGGGGACGTGGGGTACGCTTGGGACAGCCTGCTCTCTCTCTCTCTCTCTCTCTCATGCAGTCATACTGTACTGCCTTTTTCCCTTTTTCCGGCTATTATTTACGTGTGCTGTTGGACCAACGACAGGCGAAGATTAGCTGTTGCCTCATCCTAATTCCTAATCCTGCGTCCTCTCCACTCCAACGCATCACGATCTTCTGTGCCTCCGCCCCTTCGCGTTTGACATCGCCAATTGGTTCGTGTTGCAGACTAGCGTGCGTTGCAGATTTGCGGTTGCTGGCCTTCTGTTAGTAGATGAAGCAACAGCTAGCATTTCAACCATTCACGTATTATATCCATTTCTTTGCAGTATCTGGTACCTGAAATTTTTGTTTGCCTGATTTTTAAATCTCTTCGTGTTAGGCATGCGACCAGTTGTATTAGGATATATGCTATCCCGAGCCTTTTAAATCTACTGGTGTTTTAAAAACTCTTGATAAATCTACTAGTGTTTTAAAAACTCTTAATAAATCTACTTGCAGGCACTGCTGGAGCATGTTGGTATGGAACTATGGAATCGCTCCTCATATTTCATCTCTCGACTCCTCCACTCCTACAACTACAAGAATCTGCTAAAGAAAGTGTCTGGTAGATGGTTGACTCCAAAACCTGTTAGTTAGGATTTAAAGCAAAAAGATCATCATGACTCTGGTTTTGACACTTAAAAGTCTATTTGATTCAAACTCGTTTCTATTTATATATAGATTTCTGAAATTCTTTACAATTTGTCACATGCATTTTGATACAAGTGTTCAAAGCATCTAATTAATACGTGATGATATTGCTGCGACATGCCCAAATTAATCCTCTCATAGCGTATGATTATACAAGTGGCAAGAACATCGGTTTAGCAACAACACACACACGGTGACAGGAATTGTCATTTTTCAGTCATGAAGGTAATCAATGATACATGGATAACACACTATATCACAGTGGAAAATAATGAGCTTCAGTTACATGAGTACATCAAGCACAACAATACACAATGGAACAACAGTACACCTAAACAAGGGATCTCTAGGACAATGTCCATGTAACAAGCATATCAACCGTGGCTGGAAGCGTATCGTCTGCCGTAACGGCCCTCTACCGTTGGGCCACTGCCGTATGGCGCGATTGCATCAAGTCCGCATCAAGAACATGGGAAGCAAGCCACGTCATGTTTTTTTCCTTCAAGATTATGTCTTGTCTATCCCAAACATTCACCTAACATAACATTTGGTGTTAGCTTATGTAAATGCTTTAGAGGTTATGATTTTGTGTATTGTTGCATAAACAATAACAACCTTGCACACTTACAAAATTTCCTACCATTCATTTTGCTTAAGAAATTGAGGATAAAACACAATATAAAGATTTTAGCCTTTACATTTGAAAAATAATGCAGTTGGCACGGTTGAGAACTTTGTTTCGTTTCAACCACCGATGCAAGTGATCATCGTTACCAAGTACAAACAGAGTCAGAGACAAGTAGGTGACGATTTTTCGCAAGTGGTCTTCTTTGCAACAGCTTAGGAGTTGTTTGGTTGCCTGGTTCCACACAGTTAGATTCGTGAAAGCCAGGGAACCAGCGTTGGGTTGCTCATTGTATCGCGTGATCCTGCACCCATGCATGCAAGATGGTTATTTGGTTGCCTGCGCGCAGTGTGGATACCAAGCCTAGCACGATGGACAAAGCACTCGCAATCAGGCTCGTGAGAAACGAACTCCATGACCGTTTCCCCGGAGCTAGGCTGGGGCGGTGCAGGCTTCCGCAGCCAGGCTCGTGTGAGATGGCAACCAAACAGCCCCTTAACCAACTGTTTGTAAAAGAAAAGCAAACTAATTTGTATAGAAATACAAGCACAAGCTGCAATCAGTAACATATTCTCATCAGTCACATTCATGTACAAGCAATGAAAGAAATTGTTCATGGCATAAAACAAAGAGCACCACTGAACATTCATTCGTACCAGAGAAATTACTCATGGCAAAATAAATTAATAGCAAGCAGTGGATCAAATCAAAACCAAACAAATTACTCAAGTACCAATTTCACACAGGTTTATTCCAGATCTACGAACTTGTTAGCACTAGCTTCATAAAAAACAAGTACGAATCTAAGGAGTTGGCTCAGATAAAATTTGGGGGCTAATTGGGGCCGGATGACGCGATGTTTGAACAGACCACCATAATGTCATAAGGTTACATTGAAACTAGCAAGAACCTACATAGAAAAAGGCACAAAAAGCAAAAAAGCTACACAATGATATGCTTACTTGGTGATGAGAGATTGAGAGACAAGTAGCAGTAAGTAGCCCACGGTCAATCTCCACAGCTGTCTTGCCTTCAGTCCAGTCCTCGTTTTAAGAACAAATAGTCCAGTTCAAGTTCAGCCTAGCAGTGTGGTTCAGTAACAGATTGTTCTCCCCTAATGTGAAGTGCAAGGGGCAAGAAAACAAATATTGGTAAAGCTTCACATAGCAACTACCAAAAAATACAATCACAAAAAGTCTCTGTCATCAATAGCATACTCAAGTGGGTACATAACAAAAGTTGTTCTTGTAATTTCAAATGCAGGAGGTGCATCAGATATGGCCAACATTAACATAGAAACTAAAAATGGTAGACAACAGTACTACGTCGATCAACCCAGTCACCAAAAAGCTGGCGAACTGGAAATTCATCTCTCTGTCAATTTGATTTTGGGCAGCGTTGAAATTTTTTGCAGCATGCCGATCATTGGCATATCATATCCAATTCTTTATAAGGTATTTTCTATTAATATTTTGATTACTTGATTCACTGAATCTTTGTGTGTTACATAGCTAAGAGAAGTTTCATAAACTAAAGATAGATAGTAGGGGCAATGAGATTCCAGCAATTCAATCTCCCTTATTATTTAATATCGTTGTGGATATGTTGGCTGTAATTCTAGAACGTGTCAAACAGAGCGGGATGATAAGTGGAGTGATACCTCATCTAGTGGATGATAGGTTATCTATCCTACAGTATGCAGATGACACCATTTTATTTGTAGAACATGATTTCAAACAAGCTAAAAATATGTAGTAATTGCTATGTGCATTCCAACAACTTTCTAGTCTAAAGATTAATTTTCACAAAAATGAATTATTCTATTTTGGTACTACTAAGGATTTCGAGGCTCAACATACCCAACTATTTGGGTGTGGGTTTGGCAGTTTTTCCTTTAGATATCTTGGCATACTAATTCATTATAGAAAGTTTTAGATCAGTGAGTGGAAGGGGGTTAAAGAAAGATTTGAAAAGCGATTGAGCAGTTGTAAGGGAAATCACTTGTCGCTAGAGGTCGATTAGTACATCTAAATTCTATGCTTAGTAGCTTACCTATGTTTATGTTATCTTTTTTTTGAAATACCATGTGGGGCAGTTAAAAGTTTGGATTATTTTAAATCTAGATTTTCTGGCAAAGTGACAACCTTAAAAAAAAGTACAGGCTAGCTAAGTGGAATATATTATACCGACCAAAGGATCAAGGTGGCATGGATATTCAGGATCTTGGTGTCAAAAACATCTATTTAAGTATCAAATGGCTTTTCAAACTGTTAAATGCTGATAATGCCTGGCAAACTCTTATCAAAAGAAAGTACATGGGGAGTATTCTTTCTCAGGCAGAACAGAAGCCAGGGGACTCTTATTTTTGGAGTGGCTTAATGAAAGTCAAATATTATTTATTTTAATTTGGATCTTTTCAACATTGTAATGGATCTCAAATACAATTTTGGTAGGATGTATGGATTGGGAACAACCCCTCAATGCACAATATCCTCAACTTTTTAGCACTGTTAGAAAAAACATACCACAGTGGCTGAAGTAATGTCATTTGTTTCACTTAATGTGTCCTTTTGCAGGGCTCTTACAGGACAAAATTTAATGTATTGGCATGAACTTGTTGCAAAAATTGATGGTTCGCACTTATCTCTAGATCGAGACTTTTTCCGATGGAATCTCCTTCAGAATGGACGGCTTTCTATTCAGTCGATGTATATAGTTCTGATGCATCAAGATGTCCCAGTGTCAAATCGACAATTGTGGAGGCTTAAGATGCCTTTAAAAATATATATTTTTCTCTGGTACTTACATCAAGGAGTGGTATCGGCAAAAGATAACATTTCTAAAAGAAACTAGAATAGTAGCAAGCTTTGTTATTTTTGTAATAATGAGGAAATTATACAACACCTTTTTTCGATTGCCATTTTTCTCGTTTTGCATGGCACGTTATACAAACTGCTTCTAATTTGCCACCTCCTAGTAGCGTCACCAATATGTTTGGGAACTAGTTATTGGGGTTGGGAAATGAATTACGGGCTCACTTTTTGGTTGGGACTGCCGCTTTGTGTTGGTCAATTTGGCTATGTCGAAATGATATGATCTTTAAATGAAAAAATCTCTAATCCATTGCAGGTCATTTATATTTGCACTAGCTGATTGTGATCATGGTCTGTGTTGTAGCATCAGGAGGCCTGAGAGGTAGTGTTATCGGCATGCAAATTGCTAGAGATCGTGGTTATGGATCACTTTATCTGCCATGGATGGCGATTCAATAACAGTCTTTGTACGAATTAAGGCTTTTTGTTCCATATTTGTCATGGCTTGTTACGACTTTCAAGTTAGAGATTTTTTGTTAATTATTATTAATCTTACATTGTAATAAATAGTTGGCATTGTGCATCTTATGATACATAGACCGGGAATGTAATCTTCCATTATCTAGAAAAAAAGAAAAAAACTATGCACTGTCAGTTCTTTTGCACGAAAAAATCCTCATATTTTGCTAGTTCTTTTGCAAACACACACACACACAAAAATAAACTCATATTTTGCTAACTTACACACAAACTCCTATGGGCGGATATAGCGGGAGTTTGACAGCCATCACGAGATTCTACTTCGGCAACAACTGTAAAATCTGCTCTCAAAATGTACGCCCAATTCCAAAGAAAATGGGCAACCAACAAAGAAATCCTTCAATCAATTAAACATGAGACCACAAAATTGAACTTTTGCAGGAGCAGTGCAGCTAAAAAAAACTGCTACAACGGCAACTTTGATGAAACCCCATGTCTCTTTTCCTCTTTCCATCCCCTTCTCGTCCTCCCACCCTCCCTATTTTCTTCTTCTTTTGTGTCCGCCCCCAAATGACTATGGTGCAGCCTCCTGCACCTTGTAAACTTTAGTTTCTATCTTCTTAACATAATCGTAGTTGTAGTTTTAGCTATCTTCAAAAAAAAATGCAGGGACTGAAAAACTGATCAATATATACTGTTGGCTTACAATAGCAAAGTACACCTGAAGATATCATAAATAAAGATTGGTGAACTAGTCATTGAGTATGCGTCTTATATCAACAAATGGGATAAATCAATCACTGCAGCACATAAAAATTATCTATATTAATGCAAGCATTATTAAAAGGGATAGAAGGGATAAAAGTTAAGTAGACAAGGTAGTGAAGAATATCTTATACATATTTCAATTTATGTATGGGATTCAAAACGTGGTTAATATAAAAATAAGATAGTATTTCATCACCATAGCACAAAGTAAACATGTTTATCATTAATAAACAACAGGAACTAAAGGAAAACAGTAAAGTTTCAAGAAATGGCCAATAATTTTATCATTTATATGTCCAACCCAGGGTTGGAAAATATTTGTTCTTCAATGCATCAGTTATATCATCTAAAGCTTGGTAGTAGCTAGACTGTATATTTTGTGTTGCTCTTTTGGAGTTTCTTTTTCGATGAAGGAAGCTTTTATTAATCTTAGTAAATTACATCAAGATGATACAATTATACTAAGAAGACTCCCGGCCTCTACACAGCTAGGGTGTACACAGCCAAACACACACACACACCAGAAAAAACAAAGGAACCGTCGCGGCAAACTACATCACGCAAAATTGTTTTGGAGTTTCTTAAAACTAAAATGCTTTATTTTTTTTCTGGATGCAGCTCCACGAGTTTGTTCGCATTTTTTTACGAGTAGTGGGTCGACACTTGACATTGTGAAGACTGTACGGTTCAAGGAGATCCATCTTCGTGACCCTGAGGTCCCTGACTAGCGTTTTTCGTTCTCTCTTCGGTCAAGTAGTACTATAGTAAGAGTTGATTCATATCCCTTGCTATATAATTGTTTGGCAATACAGAAACACAAACATGCCCAAGCTCATTCTGGAAGATCATGAGTAGTTCTTGTCATGTAAATACTAGTACCACATAATTGGAATCTCAATTTATCCTCAAAATCTTGTGACAACTTTCATTTTATGCTAATCTACACTCAAAACCGGTATTAAAAGATCTATCAGTTCATGTTTTAAAGACAACTTCATTTTTATCTGGTTCTTGCTCCCTCCTCCATCCAATGAACCGCCTCCTTCATTTCCTTACGCAGGTATTTATATTTCTTGCTCTCGATCCTTCTCCATATATAAGACTTCTAGTTTAGATCACTTTGCATATCTAGCCCCTTCTACATCATTTTTTTTGTAAATTTAGCCTCTTAACTTTTTTTTTTCTTTCAAAAATAGTCGCCTTCCCACCGCGAAAAGTGCAATAGACAACATGTGTCTCCTGCCACGTCTGGAGAGCACGAAAAAAGGCTAGCTCCATGGGAGTGTGCTCGAGGACACGCTTCCACAGCCAGAGAACGCGGAAATCATATCCTCCTGTGATACCCATGCGCGAAAGCAAAACAAGTGATACGCACATTACCATACAGTATACTGCCCAGTGTATAAACAGTACCTACATAGTCAGTGTATGAACATTACCAAACAGTGTTAACCAGTTCAAACACAGTCATGCACAATGCCGACGGTGCAGCTTTGTCACGTCCCTTGCGTTGCCGCGCTGGCTTGCGCAGCCGGAGGTCCGGCATTCTCATGCGCTCCTCCAACACTATCAGGGACATATGTCTTCTGTCGTATCTTACGAGGTAACGAAGAGGGTCATTTTTTTAAAAAATAAATTGAGTGCTATTTTTTTTAAAAAAAATGATGTACAAGCTGCTAGATATATACAGTAAACTCTAGTTTATTCCTCTCTTGCTCCATCCACTGGAGCATCAGCTCCTCCCGCTGGAAAATCAGCTTCTTCCTCTCTTGATGATCTTGTTTCTCATGCATATTCTTTTTGTCTTTCTCCTCTTGCTCGTACATCGTGTAAAGCTTCTCGATCAGATTCTCCACTGAAACAATAATGTCCATGGAATCAAGACCAGCCCTAGCGTACAGTCGCTCCTCTGTTAACATGGAATGATGGAAGACACGTAGACCGTTCGACGAAGCTCAGGGCCACGGTGGCGGACGAGCAGTGCAACACAGAGAATATCACGAAGCTTAACACCAAGCCCATTTACACAGGACGTAATGGAAATCCCGTCGCCAAAGGGCAACGTCTTGATAACAGCGACCTCCTTGAGCAGCACAGAGGAGCCCTCCTTGAAGGCGCTCTCTTTGAGACGCGGCCACAGTGTGTGTGACGCCGACATGGTAGGAGAGGGCACCCGGCTGCCCGCCCTGATCCCTTGCCTGCTCCAGATGAAATTCGTCAGTTCCGATCGCGAGCCGTGCGACGAGCAAAGCATATGTGTACCCTGCTCGCTCGGCTGGGACGCGGGAGTACTCCATCTGTCACCACGATACTTGCGCTTTCTTGGCAGATGCCTTCATCTCGAAGAGGAAGAAGGGGCATTTGGCTGGGGTATTTTCGTCCTCTCGCTGGGAGAATAAGGAGAACGCTCCCATTCTTGAAGTTTGCGGTCGTCCTCCTCGTTGCTTATCGAAGGAGGCGAGTAGCTGCTCAAGTAGAAGACGATCCATCTCCCACGGATCCTCGGTCTTTAGCCCGCTCCGAGGAAAAGAGAGAACGCTGTCATCCGACTCCAAGGTGCCACTGTTAGTTTTGATCTTTCGGGAGAACACCCATGTAGCGCCCTGATCGGGGGCGCAACTAACCGTCTATTGATTGTGGCCCCCCGTCATACCATGCGCCAAATAAAAGGGGGTCAAGGGCCGGCTCGGGAACCAAGGTTCCACGGTTTCACCTCGCTCCCACAAACCCTAGCGTCTACCCCGATCTATTTGCGCACGGAAGTGACGAGAAGGCCGCTGCTACCTGCATCCCCTTCTGCCTCCTCTTCGTGCGAACGGGAAGGCTGCCACTGCTTCCTCTTCGCCACACGCAATGGCGTCCTCATCGTGCACCCTGAACCCCGAAGGTATTTACCTAAGATCCCCTCTTCTAGGCGTTCATGATTAGACACTAAGATCCTCTAAGTACAACAATGGTATCAGAGCCTTGCGTTCATGTGCTTAAACCTAACCCTAGATGAAGAAATCCTTCAGATTTGTGTTTTTTCTCGGGCTAGATCTCATGCGCAGCAAAGAGAATGAGAGGAAGAACCCTAGAGCGATTTCCCCCATAATTCGTAAAACCCTAGCGCGATCTTCCCAAAATCCCAAAGAACCAAATCATAAAAATTAAGAAGAAACCCTACCTGGTTTTGCCGTGCTAGTCGCCACGGGAAGAAGATGATCATGGGAAGAAGATCGTCCGGCACATCACCGTGTTCCTCCTCTTCGAGTACACGTTGCCGCGCGGTTTAGGGCACCGCCGCAGGGCCACTCGACGGCGGCACATCCACCCTCAGGTGATCGCGCGACGCCGGCGAGGGGGCCTGCGGCGCCGTCGCTCCTCCAGCTTCTTCTCTCTGTCTCGCGTGCGCGTTGGAGACGAAGCAAGCGGAAGATGCGAAGCAAATGTTTTAGGGTTTTCCGGGGGGCGCCGAATTTTCCGCGTTTTAATCCCGCTGCGAAGTAATCTCAGCCGTCCGCCTTGATCCGACGACGTGGAGTAAGCAAGGCTTGGCTGGGCTTCTTTTAGCCCACGCAGGAGAGGGGATAGCTAGCCCAGGCCCAAGTTGATGGGGGCCTGGTGGCTGGGAAGTTTCGGCCATGAACAGTGCACACACACACACACACACACATATATATATATATATATGTTTTTATATGTCATGTGTAAGTTTAATTTTACTGTGAAGAATTAGTTTGAGCACTGAGTTAAATCAAGATTCCACTGCTAAGTTTAAGTTCATTTTCTGATTAAATTGGATCCAACGTGAAAATTTGATTAGAAAATTATATTAAGTTTGTTTTTAGTATGGGAATTTTATCTTCCGACCAATGTTGATGATAAAATTTGCCATAATAATTAAGTTTAAAATTTTGTTCTATTCTAATTCTGCCCAACGATGATTTAGAAGTAGAACAAATTTTTCTGTTAAGAGCATGTTTTTAATTGAACCAACGTTGAATTAATTCATGCATCTATTATTTTAGTATTTTTTGATAGTTTGCATTTCTTTTTGAAGCTGCGAACACTTCAAATGTTCTAAGTTTAATCTCTACGATTGAGCCCCTAAACGGGGGATTATCCCTCTTGGAGGGAGAAGATTGAGATGGCACTTGCACTCTAGATATTAATTATGCAATTTTGCATGATCGTCCCACTGAGCCCCAACCGATCCCTGATGGTCAACCGGGTGCTGAGAATAATGCTACGGCAAGAATGGCATACGACCTTGAGCTTGTGAAGTGGGAAAATTCTAACAGAAAATGCATGATGGTGATTAAGAACTCCATCGTGGAAGGTATAAGGGGTGCCATCCCAGAATGTGCCAGTGCTAAGGAATACCTTAGCAAAGTTCAGAGCCAGTTCACTGGCTCTACTAAGATGTACGCAAGCTCTCTTATGCAGAAGCTTTCAAATGAGAAGTTTGATGGGCAAAGCAGTATTAGAGAGCACATTTTGAAAATGAGCAACATAGCTGCTAGACTTAAGACCATGGAAATGGAAATATCAGAAGGGTATTTGGTGCAATTTATCATGAATTCCTTGCCCAAGGAATATGAGACTTTTGCAGTCAATTACAACTCCATAAATGAGAAGTGGAGTATAGAAAAATTGATGGCTATGTGTGCTCAAGAACAAGAAAGGCTTATAGCTCAAAGGATTGACTCGATCAATCACCTTAAGTCATCACCAAAGAAAAAGGGTAATTTTCAGAGTAAGTCTAAGCCTTCCTTTAAGAACAAAGGTAAATCTCAGAACAAGAAATCCCCCCTGGCCAGAAACCCTATGAGGGCAAAGGCAAGGCTTATGAAGAGGTGAACAAAGACACATGTAGACACTGCCATCAGAAGAGGCACTACATGAAGGACTGCGTTCAGTTTCTTAAATGGCTGAATAAGAATGGTAAGTATCAAATTACATTCATAGATGAATCCCTGTATTTAGATTATCCCACTCATGCATGGTGGATTGACTCAGGTGCAACTGTTCATGTTGCAAATTCCTTGCAGGGATTCCATACGAAGAGGATGCTGAAAAGAGGAGAAAGAAGCATTAGAGTCGTGAACGGCGTCGAAGTTAAAGTTGAAGCAATCGGAGAACTCCCCTTAGAATTCAATAATAACTTAATTCTTCATTTAAATAATGTCTTAGTTGCACCCTCCATGAGGAGGAATTTGATTTTAGTATTCTGTCTGGATGATGATGGCTACTTATGTCATTTTGAGAACAATAGATGTTTAATTAAGTTTAATAATGTTGATGTTGGTCTTGCCATCCGACAAGACAAGCTTTATTTAGTTTTCCAAAGTGATGATGTGAATGTTGTGAATGCATCTTCATCGATGAATGAATGTAATAAGCGAAAGAGAAGTGAAAGTGAGATGTCTTCGAAATTATGGCACTGTCGCTTAGGCCATATTTCGAGGGGGAGGATTGAGAGATTAATCAAAGAAGAAATTCTCCACCCGTTAGACTTCTCAGATTCAGAACATTGCATTGATTGCATTAAGGGCAAATATGCTAAGCAGATTAAGAAAGATGCCAAATGAAGCACAGGAATTTTAGAAATTGTTCACACGCATATCTCGTGGTCCTTTCCTGTGAAGTCAAGTGGATGGTTTTGATTCATTCATAACATTCATCGATGATTTTTCGCTATGGCTATATCTATCCAATTAAAGAACGATCAGAAGCATTAGATAAGTTTAAGATATTTAAGGCTGAAGTTGAAAATCAGCATGATCTAAAGATTAAAATAGTAAGATCAGACCGTGGAGGGGAATACTACGGTAAACATACCCCTTATGGCCAAGTTCCTGGACCTTTTGCAAAGTACCTGTGGGAAAATGGCATAGTAGCCCAGTATTCTATGCCGGGCGAACATCAGCAAAATGGAGTAGCTGAAAGACGTAACCGCACATAAATGGACATGGTACGAAGTATGATAAGCTACTCCACCTTACCGATTAGTGTATGGATGGAGGCATTAAAAACCACTGTCCATATTCTTAATCGGGTTCCCAGTAAGTCGGTGCCTAAAACACCATATGAGTTATGGACTGGGAGGAAGCCCACTCTAAATTATTTACATGTGTGTGGCTGTCCAGCTGAGGCTAAAGTATTTAATCCAAATATTGAAAAGTTAGACGCTAAGACAGTCAGTTGCCATTTCATTGGCTATCCTGAAAGATCAAAAGGGTACCGATTCTACTGTCCTGATAGACATACTAAGTTTGTAGAAACAAGACACGCTATGTTCTTAGAAGAAGAAATGATCAGGGGGAGCATGGTACCCCGAGAAATAAGCCTTGAGGAGAAGCGGGTCTTTGCCCCAACTCCGATGATTCAAGAGCCCATTTTCTCGATACCTGTTGTCGTTGCACCTCCAGTTGTTGCAACACCTACTGTTAGTTCTCCTAGTGCAGCTATTAACGTACCTGAGGCTCCTGTTGTTATGGAGCCCCTAGATCCTATTGCAACTGCACCTGAAGAGCCACAACAGCCTCCTATAGTGAGTAACGTACCTACTTAAGAACCTCTTAGGAGGTCACAACGAAACAGGAGATCAGCTATTTCTGCTGATTATGAAGTTTATGTAAGTGAAGAGTTAGAGATAGAGGGTGATCCCACCTCTTTTGAGGAAGTCATGAGAAGTCCCCATTCATCTAAGTGGCTCGTAGCTATGGAAGATGAAATGAAGTCCATGAGCGCAAATAAGGTATGAGATTTAGAAGAAATTCCTAAAGGAGCCAAAACAGTAGGCTGTAAGTGGGTCTACGAAATTAAGCGTGACTCCAGAGGGAATCTTGAAAGAAAATATGGGATGCCGACTAAACAAATCTATTTATGGACTAAAGCAAGCGTCTAGACAGTGGTACCTTCAGTTTGATGAGACTATAAGAAAGTATGACTTTAAGGAAAACGAAGAGGACAATTGCATTTATGCTAAGTTTAAGAATGAAAAATTTATTTTCCTAGTCTTGTATGTAGATGATATCCTGCTAGCAAGCAGTGATAAGAATCTACTTCTGGAGAGTTTCTTGTCCTCAAACTTTGATATGAAAGATCTCGGTGAGGCATCTTATGTCTTAGGAATTGAGATTTACCAAGATAGAACAAAAGGGGTATTAGGCCTATCGCAAAAGACATACTTAGAAAAGGTTCTAAAGAAATACAGTATGCATGCGTGTAAGGCTTCGCCTGCCCCAATAGTCAAGGGTGATAAGTTTGAGAATTTTCAATGTCCCAGGAACCAATATGAGATCGATCAAATGAAATCAGTTCCATACGCTTCAGCTGTCGGAAGCATAATGTATGCTCAAGTGTGTACTCGCCCTGACTTAGCATTTGTAACCGGGATGCTTGGCAGATATCACCAAATCCAGAATAGATCATCGAAAGTCATAAGAAAGCCTTGCGATATCTGCAAAGAACTAAAAGCCACATGTTAACGTATAGAAAGTCGAGTGCCCTCGAGATTGTGGGTTACTCTGACGCAGATTTTGTGGGGTGTGTAGATACTAAGAAATCCACATCAGGTTATGTATTCACCCTCGCAGGGGGAGCTATTTCGTGGAAAAGCTCCAAACAAACTGTCATTGCATCGTCGACAATATATGCTGAGTTTGTAGCTTGTTATGAGGCAACCGGGCAGGCACTATGGCTTAAGAAATTCGTACCCAGGTTAAGAATGGTGGACAACATAGAAAGGCCACTCACATTATACTGCGACAATGAATCAGCAGTATTTTACTCCTATAACAACAAGTCAAGTGGTGCTGCCAAACACATTGACATTAAGTTTTATGTTGTGAAGGAGAAGATCCAGGATCAAACCATAAAATTAGAGCATATAAGTACCAAGCGAATGCTTGCGGATCCGCTAACTAAGGGCTTACCACCATATGTGTTCAGAGAACACGTAACCGGCATGGGTTTATTGGAAAGCCTATGATTCTGGATGTAAGGGGTCAAATAAACAACCATCTCCCATAAGACTAAGTTTTCGTTTTGAGATAGAAAGGTGTACTATAGTCATTGAGTTCAACAAAGACGAATCGGGTCAAGTAACGCCTTGGTCTTTGTGCACTAATCTATTGAGGAGCGGGATTAATATTAAGTTAAGTTGTTCAGCCTCAAGATCAAGGGGGAGAATGTTAGTTTTGATCTTTCGGGAGAACGCCCATATAGCGCCCTGATCGGGGGCGCAACTAACCGTCTATTGGTTGTGGCCCCCCGTCATACCGTGCGCCAAATAAAAGGGGGTCAAGGGCCGGCTCGGGAACCAAGGTTCCACGGCTTCACCTCGCTCCCACAAACCCTAGTATCTACCCGATCTATTTGCGCACGGAAGTGACGGGAAGGCCGCCGCTACCTGCATCCCCTTCTGCCTCCTCTTCATGTGAACGGGAAGGCTGCCACTGCTTCCTCTTCGCCACACGCAATGGCGTCCTCATCGTGCACCCCGAACCCCGAAGGTATTTACCTAAGATCCCCTCTTCTAGGCGTTCATGATTAGGCACTAAGATCCTCTAAGTACAACAGCCACGGCCCACGAGGGGCGATCTCCCGAGTCTCGACGTATTCATCCTTGCAACCGGAAGTCGGAAACCACCCTCCTTCCGACTCCAGCCCTCCCCACCGACCCGACAGTGACAGCGCAGAAGGTGAGCTCGACCCGTACGTTGTTGATTTAGCCCTCGAACATGAACACCAGAAAAAACACAATAACACATAGAGAAAAAAAGTACTTATGGTATAACACAATAAACATTTTTTTGTACCTTCTTACTCTTATTTTTTTTATAGTTTACAAACAACTAACACATTGATTATGTAATATTACTACTAACTAACCTACTAGAAAACGAATCATGCTCACAAATGAAGCCATTTTATACTCGTACAAGACTAATTCTAACATTTATCTCCTTAACCTTGCAACATCAATTAGACATTCGGTCTCAATTATGAATTACTTGACATTTTACTCGACACATGATGGTGAATACATCTCCTCAATATTCTAGACTCAACTTCAACTTCGTTGCACACACAAGACCTGTAGGATGATGTTCATGACTCATCAACATCCTGGACAACTCCTGGTGGATGCACATACATAGTTAGGACGTGTGCCACAACTCCTCATTGTCCTAGACTTCTCTTACCACAAGTAGCAGCTTTTTCTTGATCTTCTTGTGCGGTGTAATCTCTTCAGAGTCACGATATCCCTAAATGATTTCGAACACGTGTATCTTGTTCACACAACTAGCACAAAAACCCCACGTGATCACACATAATATCTCATAGACATAACTAACACGAGAACATATAGTTTTGGCCGACTTTTCGACGAGACACGCAAATGACCGCCAATGCCATCTTGTCACATAGGTTGTCGACAAAGCTCATCAATAGTGGATATTAGGGAGACACGTCTCCACCTTTTGCCGACATATCTTCTCGCTGTCTCTTCCCGCCCGTGATGCAACTTCGACTTAACAACGACTCACTACCTCACTAACTCCTCAATATCATGGAGCCGCAAGCACCGCCGCACCCCGTGCTTCCCATTGGATCGTGCTCAACACTACATAGCACAGTGATGATAGGTTGCCCCGAGATATAGCAATGGTGGTGGTCTCCCCTGGGGCAAGCGTAATACCAAGATTAAACTCTCACTGTTATACCAATTGTTGGATTTAGCCTTGGACTTTGAGCACACACACAGACATAAGGAAGAACACAACAGCACACAGAGAAAAATATTTTTGGTACAGCACAACTAACACTTTTTATATTTTCTTGCTCTTATTTTTCTTATAGCTTATAACCAGCCAATGACTTGTTTATATAGTAGTACTAACTAACCTACTTGAAAACAAATCTTACTTAGAAATGAATCCATTTCTTAATCGGACCAGATTAATTCTATCGGATTCCATGCGCAGACTGTGTCCACACAACACAAGGCCGGTCGCTCGTCTTACCGGGCTCCACGTGGAACTCAAGGCGACGCGACTGGAGGCCTAAGTGATACGGAGTTAGCCCGATCTTGTGATGACAACAAACGCACGAACGATGAGGGTAACTCAAAGGCAGCAACATGATTTGGGGTTGAAGCAATCTTGCGTCGAGCACATGATCACAACAGCAACAATCGCACCACGACGGATTGGGCGACCACGATGGATCAATCCAAGCAATCCTAGAGAAATTGCAAGAATAATAAAAGATAAGAACACATAAGTTCCTGAAACGACGAACACAAAGTTCTATTAGATTCAATCTGAAAAAATAAATGTAGTCTCTATATTGTAAGAGAGATACATAAAACTTGGAAACGAACCCAACTGGCTCGGTCCCCCCTAATACTCATGCACAAAAATAAATGCTTGGCCGACTTGAAACTTGGAAACAAACCCAACTGGCTCGGTCCCCCCTAATACTCATGCACAAAAATTCCTGTTAGGTTCAAACTAACCACGATACAAACCGACTCCTTTTGGAGATCGGCCGAAAATAAAGGGCACGCAGGCCATATCCATTATTGCCTTCCTTTCAAAAGCCTATCTGATTTTTGTAGAGAAATCGGTTTTAGATATCCTTCCTCTTTTTTGCACAGGCCCTTCCTTTTCTCTCGGACGTTTATGTTTGGCACGCATAGCACCATGTCCCTCCTTCCCTTTCTCGTGCATACATGCAACCCATCACATGGATGCCTTTCCATGTGCCGCGCGTGCTTCTTCCTTTCTTCCTTGCGCATGCATCACTGCTCCTCTTTCTCTCCATGCTTACGCAACATGCACGAATGAACGCAGGATACATGCTCCTTCCTCTTGGTGGCGCCCGTGTCTCCCCACACCTCCCGGCCGCCGGGCGTCACCTTTACTCCTACAGACACGAGTTAAATTTTTAGGCAGTACCAATGTTCCTTCATTTAAAAAATTAATTGACGGTTTCACCTTATCTCTACAAGAATTAGGCGTAGGTGCTTAATTGCACGTGTATATGTGAAACGGTAGAGATATCTGAGCTCGCGGTGGCACGTTGCTGAGTTGCTCTCGTCCTCACCCTGCCACCCTGGTCCTCCTCGTAGTTCTTGCGGTGGCAGCTGCTTCGTAGGGACAGGGATCGCGTGACGTTGTGAGGAAAGCTACCTCTCCTCACGACACAACGGTGATTCCCGCGGTGCGATGCGCGCTGCCTTGGGCTGTTGGGCATGGACGGTAGGCCTGTGTGCTTTGGTCCTTGAGCGGGGCTGCTCGTGAGTCCTATGCTCTCGGCCATGCAGGGACATGGGCCAGCGCGGAGCAACCGAAAACTTCCAGCCTAGTTTTTGCCCTTTTCGTGATCTCTGGTGGTCACGCGCGGTATCCCACTGTCCAGTACGTCCACGGCGCCGCCTAGGCATGGTAATCAGGTACGGTGGGTATAGATAGTGCTTGTCTATTTCTATAACTATTATCTAAAATCTTTTTATGTGTATATCCGTGAAGAGTGGTAGGCAAAGAATCTCACTTATAACCGTTGCCCATGGGTGCCCTATACCTACAGGTATACCCATATATCCGCTAGGGTTGAAAACGGGTCGGATATCTTCCGCCCAATCCGGGACCGGATCCAGGACCGAATTTTACTATCCGGTCGGATCCGGGACCAGATCGGGATACTTGAATCCGAATTCGGGATCGGATCCGGAGCATCTAATATCCGGTAAATACGGGACGGGATCCGGATATTCGGATATTTTCTATTCGGATATCCGGATTTTTCCTATTCGGATATCGGATCGGATATTCAGATATTAGCAAGGCCCAGCCCATTTTCACCATATTTTTTTCCATGTCAGCCCATTTACATTAACAATTAGTTGTTTCTATTGATTCTTAAATAGCACATTCTTTCTATGATGTTTTGTTGAGTTTGATTGATATATAATTTGTTATTATAGTCATGTACTCATATGATTTTAATTCAATATATATTACTCTATATATGCGTGCATTACCCGTATATCTTTATCCGTTTCCGACCCGAATCCGTCACATATCTGTCCCATATCCGTATCCCGAATAACCCGAATCCGTATCCGTATCCGGTTCCGAATCCGGGAAAAAATATGGGTTAGGATACGGGAATAGCAATATCCACCTGTATCCGACCCGTTTTCACCCCTAATATCCGCCACTATCAACAATCCTTTTAACCAAAGGGCACTATGAGCTGATAAGTTATGGTACTGATACAATTCATTTGATGAAATTGTACAAATCAGCTACATTATGTGAATTAAAGAATGATTATCAGTGATTCAAAATTTCAAATGCACATGTAATAAGAATTAAAATAACATACGCAAACAAAGGACGCACAGATACTTAAGTTCAATAATAAAAATGGAAACAGTTCATCAGTCATCATACGTGTTCAAGTTCAACAATTAAAATAGAAACAATTCATTAGCTATCACAGACATCACAAATCGCCCTTTGTAACATTACCAATAACAAATTGCTAATATAAGGTACCATAAATTGGGGATCAGGGGGCCGACTAGGTGCCTGTTGTGGCCCCATATGTCAGTACAAGGTAATGAGTAATCAACGGAATGGGTACGGGTGAAACTCCCCCATACCCATACCCGTACCCGTTTACCCCATCGGGTAAAGGTTGGCCTCCATAAACATGCCCATGGGCAGCAAAAAAAGAAACATACCATCTCTAATATGGTTTTTAGCTATGGTTACATGGGTAATTGGGTAAGATTATCATCCCTAGTGCCGCCACCTACTCGAATAAGCATATTACAGGTTTGAGACGCTGAAGCATGTGTGTACTTCGCATTCTTGCACGCTGAAATTGTAAATCTAGTTCTATTCTTTACCACAAAACCATCATTAAGCAACACATGTCACATACTGTGCTTCCCTACCACAGTAGGTGGTCAACGCCGTATATGTCTTCCTGCCAAGCTCAAGTATCGTGACAAGTATCTGTCGAGCTAGGGAATTGCGGTACCCTCTCCTACTGAGCTTGACAAGAGGGAGATACTACCAAGCATAGGCAATACAGCAGGTATTGTGGAGCATGACATGTTCAGTAGGTCAGTTGCCACGATCTTAACTATGGGCCAAGCTAGGGAGCATGATAGCCAACATCATATTGCCACTATTTCTACTACAGTCCAAAATAAGATTGCTAACGGACTAAAACCTAGTACAAGCTTGATATTTTGTTTCTTTGATCCAATCCAGTCCAGACACAAACAGAAGATGTATATATCCAATCTAAGCCCAAATAAAAGCCTGGGTTTTGTCCAAACCAAGTACCAAGTTCTATGCCGCTGACGTTGGTCTTGCGCACGCAAAGGTGTTGTGGCTCTTCACATGCGTGAGGAACGCGGTTCTGGGAGAACTCGTGCTAGCGACACGGTGATCGGAGACGCAACAGGGCACGCACGAGCTCGATTTTCGAGGGAATCCACGTCGGAGGATCCAGCCTGCATGGTGGCGGCGGCTTGTCGACAGCGTGCATACGTAGCAGGCCATGCGGTGAAGCCGCCGATGGAGAGCACCACAGGTGTAATCAGATCAGATAATTTCCGACCAACCGACTGATCGAATGTGTTCGGATCGAATTCGGATATTTTTTTGATAGTTTTCAGATTTGGTATCGGATTCGGATACTTTATTTCGGATTCGGGAGATCTCTATCCGGCGGATCAGTATATTTCGAATATATTCTCGGATATATCCGGTTACAATTATTTGGATATCCGACCATAACCCATATCTCCTGACTCCACTCCGGTGTCCTGTGTCGCACGTCCCTGCATCTCTTCCAGTTTGCCCCTCTTCCATGGTGACGCCTACCAGTACCATTGCGTTGGACCCACCAAACCCTAACCTCATCCCTGACGACCCGTCGCTAACGCCATGTCAGGACCCCAAATCACTTGCGATTCCAGAGCTACCAGAACAGCAAGGGAAAGATGATCCCACCGCCGCCAGAGAGATAACGAATACCAGAACAGCTAGGGTTCTACGCTACTCTAGAATAGGCTACCCAAAATATGCGGAAGGATATTCGTGTTCCATTCCGATCTCCAAATTTATACTCCTCCAGTTCACACGGTAAAGGTGAAGATTACAGCGATGATTAAGCACACCAATAAAAGAGAGAAAACGACAAAACAACAAGCAAACAACATCCAAGAATCATCTGTTTTCGTAAGATGACCGTCGGATTAACCGATTTCCTTCGCATTCTTCTTCAGCCGTTGATTCAACTTTAAACTCCTCTTCAGCTTCCTCTGTTTTCTTCAGATTTCCCGCTTCTTCAAGAATTCCAGTCTTCAGCAAACATCGCTCCTGACATTACCCCCTTCTTGAGCCAAGACTTGTCCTCAAGGCTTGAAAATAGGAATGTTGACTTGATGAATGGAAGACCATGGAACTTCCATTGCCAGTAGGTATACCAGTCAATGCCATTACTTCAAGGTCAGGAGCTGTTCCAGAGTAATTCCTCGTATTGAGGAAAGCAAACTGTTCAATACCAGGATTCCATTGCATGCTTGACTTCTCCTTATATACAATCCGTTGATGTACAAAAGTGATTCTTTGTGCTTGATAGTTAGGAAAAATCCATGAAATTAAGCAGCCAAGCTGGGTTGAATTATCAAACCATTCATCAATTCTAAATCTCCATTGTAATGACAGTAATATAAAAGACATCGTAAAAGTGCTCCTTCTTGCTTTACTACCAAAGTGTTCAGCTAATTCATAGACACTTATCACTGATGCAAGAGCATGAGATACCTCAGATTCCTCTTCATCCTCATATAAAAGAGCAATTAGTTCAAGATACTTTCCCCACTTCAGACTTACAGCAATAATCCTCTCATGAATCGAATGCCTATGTTGAGAAAGAGGCAAGTATTGAATTGTAGTTGTGAGTTCATGAACTCCGGTTGCCACTCTCTCAACTTTAGCAAGTTCCAGTACACCACCAGGATCTATTACTACTGGACAATTGATAGCCCATAACATACAGTGTTCTCTGTACCTTGTGTATTGCGACCAAAGTATAAATGACACTTGTGCATATACTATATCAGCAAGCACATCATTTTGGAGGTGCTCAGCACTGAACTTATCAATCAAATAACATCTATTACTTTTAGATTTGTGGCTTCTCTGATAATGTGGGATCTGATAAAGCCTAAGGTTAGGAGGATTAACCCCAACTTTCTAGTGAATGCTAGGATCACAATCTCTTTCAGGAGGTAAATCCTTCCTCTCAGCAAAGATGACGCCAAACATTTGGAGAACTTCATTCACTTCAGGACTGATCTGTTGCTCAATCATTGCTTGTTCCAGCTCAATCGAATTAACTTGTCTAAAGAGTCCGTTTGCCTTCTTCTGAATCATCTTTTGTAATTGACCGCCATTCAACATATAGTTTCCAATTGGTTGAGTACTGATCCAAACAGATCTTCTTACCCTTCTCATTAATAATCATCGTCTCTTCTTAATATCTAAGACAATTGGGCTGTGATCATAGATCCAAATCCTTTCGCGAAGATATATCATAATTTCCCAATCTACACAATTTAAATGTGTTCACAAAGATTAGTATTTTGGATTCGAAGGCAGATTTTTCACCTTTGCATCCGCCGATAATTTCCTCCTCCGCTACTATAACTTCTCTCAGTGGCATAGCTCTTAAAGAATAACCATTTTCAACTGCTGAATCAAAATTCATGAAAGAATCTGTGTTTCCGCTATCCACCAAAGCAATAACCATCTGGTTTCCAAAACATAACATTAGGGAAAATGATTCCGGAACATCTAATCCATGAGCGGCCTTGGCAGAAACAAGCACAATCTGCTTGGTTTGATCTTCCTTCATTTTCGCCCAATAGGACAGTTTCTTCCAGCGGTGATACTTGGCTCGTGTACCAGTGTATTCTCCAATGGCTGATGATTGTAACGATTTAAACAAGTCTGTCCGGAACTGTTTGTAATGCCTCACATACAATCTCCCTTGGTAATGGAGTTTCCCATCTTCCAGATGATACTTGCCACTGGACTTCCAAATGAAAGCACTTCATCAACAATTTTTGCCACTTCTGAGTCTTGCTCATAACTGGCCCGGATGTCTTGCACCCACTCTGGCCCCATATGAGTGCTTATGGCATTCACCTCATTCACTTCGGGTTGATCTCTCCTTGCTATAGCATCAGCGGCTTTGTTTTCTTTCCCTCTTTTAAACTCAATCTTGAAATTGAGCTCTAGGAGCGTGAGCATCAATTTGTGTTGTATACCCTCTACTAATTTTTGAGTGGTAAGGAATTTCAAACTCTGCTGATCAGTTATGATAAAATTAGTATTGCCCAACCAGAAATGCCTCCATTTCTTCCATGTTTCTAGATTAGCCATTGCTTTTTTATCATAAATTGATTTGGCTAATGCTCTCAATCCTTCATGTACCCATTTTCCCAGTTGTTCATTATTAATACTATAATTCAGCTTGGGCTGAGGGTAGTCTTTAAAGTGAAGTATCTGCCCATCATTTCTTATGTTCATCTTCTTTTCTTCGAGATTAAATCCAATGGGACAAAAGTTGTCCACTATGGCGCCAGAAGTTAACTGACTCCCACCAACCACAGTGACTCTCCTACAGGCCATTGAGCTCAAAGAATATCTATTGTTCACAGCAAAACCATAATCCCTGAGAGAGTTTGCACTCTCACTATCAACCAATGCTATAGTTTGTTTACCTTGAATACTTGCCTTTAGATCAAAAGTCACTAGCCCACCCCAACCCTGAGCTGCAGAAGCTGAAATTTGCATGAGCTGATCTTCATTCTCAATTTGTTCTCGAGTTGGACTCCCAGGAGCAATCACAAAACCTTGCTCAACCATTCCTTCATTCTCTTCATCTCTAATTTCTTCATCATCACCATGCCTCAAAATAGCCTGCACTGTTTTCTTTACCTTGCAATTAAGGTTATGTCCAGGAGTCCAAGGCTCCTTGCAATGCCAGCAATTCTTTGATCTCTTGTCAGTGGAAGCTATTTTAACTTGTTCAGTCCCCTCTCTTGGTTGTGGTGTTTTGGGATTATCAGGTTGTGATGTAATCTTATAACTACCACTTCCATATCCAGCATCATACCCAGATGCTCCACCAGTAGCGGGATTGCCAGCACCATCTCCACGTCCTCCATAAGTCCCGTATCCTCCATGATTACCATACGATCCATCTCCTCCATACCCACCATACCCATAGCCTCGGTTCCCATAGCTCTGCAATGCACTACCGTACCGACTAGTGGGCACATTACCACCAAAAAAAAGTTGTTCCAAGCATTATAGCCTCATTGCCACCATAACTCTCAATGTCAGAATCAGATGGAGCTTGGCTGCCCTAAGGACCTCTAATTGTGCTCGGAGGACCACCTTGGTAACAGAACCACCTGCATTTTGATTGCCATAAGGTCCACCATACGCAGCAGAACACCTCCCCAATTGTGTGAGAATCCACCAAGAATATAGGATGGTAATGCAGGTGATAGCATCCCGTAAAAGGTTGACTTCCGTCTCAACAGCATAGCAAAGACTCATGGTTTGATAAGATGGAGCTCCCATATGAAAACCACTACCAGACCACCCATCCCTCCAAGAAACCTTGGATACGCATCAGCTGGAAGTCCGAATGGCGGTGTCAAGATTGGTGCATCGAACCCTATTTAGCGAGGGCTCGCTAAACCGGATCCTTCCATACCTTCTCCACAAGGAGCCCAGTTCGCACTCCTTCAAACGAAGAAAAAGAAAACGACCATCTCCCAAGACAGAGGATCCATGTTCTTCGGAGAAGACACTAGGACACCAGATCTCCCGAAAGCATATTCTTAATCTCACCACATCGATCGAAGAGTTTCGGATCGACAAACGTACCTACTACTTTTTTCCGGTTTCCTCCTCAAGATCCATCTTCGATTCTTAATCACCAAAAATCATCGGTATAACTTCGCATCGGGATTTTGACCGCCAACCCTCCTGTGATTCACTTTAGCGATTCCAAGGAAAGACTCACTCTGATACCAATTTGTCAGGACCCCAAATCACTTGCGATTCCAGAGCTACCAGAACAGCAAGGGAAAGATGATCCCACCGCCGCCAGAGAGATAACGAATACCAGGAACAGCTAGGGTTCTACGCTACTCTAGAATAGGCTACCCAAAATATGCGGAAGGATATTCGTGTTCCATTCCAGTCTCCAAATTTATACTCCTCCAGTTCACAGTGGTAAAAGGAGAAGATTACAGCGCACAGATTAAACACACCGGTAAAAGAGAGAAAACGACAAAACAACAAGCAAACAAACATCCAGTAATCACTGTTTCTGGTAAGATATCCGTCGGATTAACCGATTTCCTTCACATTCTTCTTCAGCCGTTGATTCAACTTTAAACTCCTCTTCAGCTTCCTCTGTTTTCTTCAGATTTCCCGCTTCTTCAAGAATTCCAGTCTTCAGCAAACATCGCTCCTGACACGCCACCGACGCCGCCGGAGCAGGAGTCCCCCGAACCGGAGCAGGAGGTGCCAGTGACTCTCCCCACCACCTCAATCGAGCCCACACCATCCGGTGACGAGGAGAGCGAAGACTCCTTCGTCTCGTCCGCTTCATCTGCCCCCAGGCGGGGCGGCACAAGTCCATCACCGCCAGCAGCTGCGGCCGACGAGCTGGCGGCGGCGCGCCAGGGGTCTGGCGAGGGAGAGCGTAAGAGGAGAGAGCCGGGTGCCGGTCCAGCGCGACGTGACCGAATACGGCGGGAGCGGGGAGTCAGGGCCGGACCAATGAACCAAGTCAACGGGAGACCCGAAGGAAGGGGCGGCGAAGCCAGAGGAAGGTGGACCGGAACAACCACTGACCCGTGAATGGTGATCCCTATCCTCTTCAGTCGTCGCTGACCTTTATAACACCCCCAAACTACAAACGGATGGGCTGGTGCTCACTGTCCACTCTCTGGCAGCTCCTCTCCACCGTCTCCCTCCTCGCCGCCGGCGTGGGGCTCCTCGCCTACGGTGCTCACCTCTCCTACGTCTGCATCGAGCCCTAGCGCGCGCGCACGCTTGCCTGCGACTACCTCCGTAGAAATCACGACAAGTAGCCTGCTACCCCGGTATCCCCACCCAGTCAAATTGCTCGGCGGTGATGTCTTTGGCGCCCGTGAGTTCGGTCAGCCGACTGGTGATTGCGGAGGTGGAGATGAACGCTGGCGGCGACCAGGGTGCCACCACCGTGAGGGCCACTGTTGTGCAGGCCGGCAGTGTGTTCTACGACACTCCCACCACTCTCGGTGCGTGCTCTAATTTTGGTTTTACTGTTGCTCAAGTAGTTGTTTAGCCCATATGGTGTTTGATTATTTGTCTCGCTCGTGTGCCTGTTTGGATTGGGCGCTGCGTGCAAGGTGTTTGCTTGCTTGTCTCGCTGACACTGACTTAACCTTACTGTATTCGATTAGAGTGATGGTTCACATAACGGTGGTGCATGAATTGAAACTGTTCAGCTCAGCTGTGATTGTGTCAATAAATAGCCATTGTTTCGATGAGTTGTGACAATGTTAGTATATGGGCATGCTTCAGTTCTTAAACACACTATTAGATGGTTGGCATCACTGTCAAGGAGATATCATTCTCTGTAGTATTAGGTGATATAATCTTAGATAAAAGAAGTGCGGGGCTTTTCTCAGTGTCAATGGGCTAGATGGAAAAGGTATGGAATTGACACAGTTTTTCTTGAAGGTAGTTGGAGAGTTGCGTGGACAGTTTTTCTTGCTTGGAACAAATATTGATGGCATCTTTGATTTTTTCTCCTCAATTATGCATATGATGAAACAGTAATTGCTTAGACTTTTTTTTATGGTCGTTGCCTTTGACATCGTGACGAGGGGCATGTGATAGAAACCAGTCGAGGAGGAGAAATGAGGCCACAAGAGCAAGAAAGACAAGGGCCGCAGGAAGGAGAAGAACAAGGTGAATGGTTCAGTTGATTCTAGTGAAAAATTCATGCTTGGAGCATGTCGAGGGTGATACAAGCAAAGACGATTTGAAGAAAAACAAGAAGACGAAGAAGAAGAAAGGGAAAGTAACTGAGATGACTGGCCAGATGCAGACACTTGATTCTACTATTGAAAATGTAGGATCAAAACATGGGGAGAGGGATGGGGGTGAAAGGAAACAGTCTAGCACATCCAAAAAGAACAACGAAAAATGTTACACTTATCGACACACTCATGACATGCTTTGAACAGCGCCCACGTGTAAGATAAATTTAAACTCATACAATTGATCAATCAGTGTTATATGTGTGCTTTATATGGTATCTATTTTTACGCAATATTCGACAAAAATTATCTGGTACAGTATCGATTCTGCTCCGTATTCGATTCGAATCCGTGACCGATATTATCCTTACCGTATCTATATCCGATACCGAATCCGACAAAAAAAATATGATTTAGATATAAAAAGAATGATATCCGAATGAATTCGAGCCGATTGCACCCCTAAAGAGCACTGAGCACACGGTGCAGTGGCCGCAGGGTTAGGCGGACGTGGACGTTGGTGACCCAGGGGCGCGAGGGTTCCTTCGCTCGGCATCACGGCGAGATGTCCCTTCACTCTGATTGCTGCCTCCTGGATTCAAGTCTTGGTTGCTTGCATGGTCCAAGTCTAGCCTAAATTTGATCTAAAAAGCAATAGGTCCAAATTAATATTATCTATTTGAATATTTGGGCCACCCGGGTCCAAACCTATTACCATCCCTGATCCGATATCATTTCTAGACTTTTATTTGAACGGAGGGCAAATTTACAGAAAACCGAAAGGCCCGAGACGCCCTCCCACGGTCCCACCACGCGAACCCCGTGGCCAAGAAAACTGTTAAGCAGCACTGCCTAGACCAACGCATTACTGGCTGGACCGACAAGGCCACGTCACGTACACACAGCCGATAGGTGTCTGCATCTGAAAAGGTTTCTGTGAGGATTCTTCCAATGGAATGGTGTGCCGTCTGCGACCGGGCTACACGTGACGTACGTGTTTTCAGTTTGATCGACATCCTGCGCGTCTGGAAGCCTCGCACTCTCTCTCGTTCCTCCTCCTCGCTCCCGGCGCAGCGCAATCGTCTCAAATTGCTCGTGATCTCGGTGCTCGCGCGCGGTAATCCCACCGCCCAGTAAGTCCACCATGCCGCCTCCCGCCTCCTACTCCACGTACACCAGGTACGAGGAGCGCCGCCGCGACCCCAACCCCCGCGCCGCGGCGCTCCTCGTCATCGACGTGCAGGGCCACTTCGCGTCGCTCGCCGCGCCGGCCATGCCGGCCATCGCGGCGACCGTCGCGCTCTGCCGCGCCGCCGGCGCCCGGGTCGTCTACACCATCCACGTCGACCCCGTGCCCCGCAGCCGCCCGCTCGCCGAGTGGTGGCCCGGGGACCACATCACCGCCGGCACGCCCGCCACCGAGCTGCTCCCCGGGGCCGCCCGCGTCGCGGGGGACCTCGTCGTGGAGAAGAGCACGTACAGCGCCTTCGCCGGGACGGGGCTCGAGGAGGCGCTGCGGGGGATGGGCGTCGAGGAGGTGATCGTGGCGGGCGTGCTGACCAACCTGTGCTGCGAGACCACCGCGCGGGACGCGTTCGTGAGGGGGTTCCGGGTGTTCTTCTCGGCCGACGCCACGGCCACGGCGAGCCAGGACCTGCACGAGGCGACGCTCGCGAACATGGCGTATGGGTTCGCGTACATCGTCGATTGCAAGCGGCTCGAAGCGGCATTTGGGAAGGCCAAGTGAAGTGCGAAAGTTTTCCAGCAACTTACTGCCCATGCAGCTAGTGTTTCTCAAAAATTAGTGCCTATACAGACAGCTATGCTTCATGCAAATTAGTGATCGCAGATCGCAGTGCTTCTACGTTTTCCTCTCTGAACACAAGGCTTCGAAGCTAGGCTGGTATGGACAAATTGTATGCAAGTTTCCAAAAGAATAAAGCAGTGGCTGTGGTCTTAGCCATGAAACGATTTTTCGATTACCGTTGCACTGGATGGGGAGAAGCAAATCCACAAGTTGATCTAATGACTAAAAAATTCGATTGATTTTGTGAGAGAGACCTAATCACATATTGTATGAGAAAGGGAATTGCTGTTTTGCGGTTACCATATCAACCATTGCTAACGGACGCCCTGTGAGAGTGACACATATCGTCGAGGTGAGCGTCCAGTTGCTTCTCCCGTTCCCCACGTCGCGGCGCTCTCGCTAGTCTCACGGCCTCACCCCCTCCTCCGTCCTCTTTCCGGCCCACTCTAATCCTCCCCCTCGAAACTTTTGAGAACCAGAAATTTTCTAATCGCAAACTTTTAAATTGGAAACTTTCAAAAATCTCATCTAGATTCCACTGCCTCGTGGCCCAACTCCAACGCTCCCTTCTGCATTCAAAAAAAGAAAATAGATAATTACACTACTACTCATCATACAAATTCTATTACTAAAGGAAGTATAACTATAGACGCGTGCAGGATTCAATTCGCAGGTTCCATTCCAGATCCAAACCGCAGCATGATCTAGAAAGCTAGCGCGGACGGCAGGTGCAAGTTCTTCGCATGGCTTTTTGCTCAGGAAAGGATCCTTATGACCGACAGGCTCACAGCTAAGAGGTGACCACACAGCATAGTCTGTGTTTTAGTGAATCACACAATGAATCTGCAGGACACTTGCTTTTGCTATGTTCTTTCGCGAGGCAGGTATTGCGCTATATGACCGTAAACCACATGCCTCCTTATGTTATATCCGTCAACCTAGGCCTCTTTGTTTGGTGGAGCTTAGTGCGCTCCTCAATGCCAAAGTAGCGCAGGAGGGAGGTGGACGACTTCACCCTGATCACCATGTGGAACCTTTGGAAAGAAAGAAATGTCAGGATCTTTACGAACTCATACCGTACAGTGCATCTGGTGGTCAATACTATTGTTCAGGATGTCCAGAACCATAAAAGTGCTTTTCAGAATGCAATACGTCCGACGAGTCGCGCCATATCGAGGGTCTAGAGCTTGCCCCCACGCTTCCCAGCATTTTCCCCTTTTAATTGATGTTTCAATCCTTGCGTTTGATCAGGGCCTACCTGTTTGTGTAGCTCCATAGCCTTTCCTTCTGGATCCTCCTAGCTTAGCTGTTCTATAACTGTTCTTTTCCTTTTAATGCATTGGCAGAGCTCCTGCCCTTTAAAAAAAAATCTCATCTAGATTCTGAAAAACATCAACTCTGGTCTGAAGAATTTGAACTCCATTTAGAGAAAATTCAACTGGATTTCAAGGAAAATTCAAATTAGGGCTAAGATGACTCCGATCCTACGGCGGCAAGGGTGAAATCAGAGTGGATACGAAAGGATATTGCTCATCCTGTACGCTATGTTGTACTTTTTTTTTCTTTAAATCACAATTGGATAGGAATTTCTTCTTCCATATTTGCTCTGCAAGCCTTCACTTGGTCAGATTAATAGAAATTATATCTTCTTTTTTCTCCTACAAACTATAAAACTTATAATCTTATAGATAAATTGGAAAGCGTCTCTGGAAAGATACTTTTATATCACTCCTCTCTCTTATTTCGTATTTTTTTCAGAGTCAAAATTTGACAGGATTGTACCGAATACCTGTTTCTTCCTTCCTCATTCGCTGCGCAAGTCTTTGGTCGGTTGGTTGATCAGACAGAAATTATCTGATCCATTTGCAACACTAGTGACGATTAGGGATAGCAGTCGGACGTGGCGGGCACATGTAGTACTTGCCCATACCTGTGCCCGCCACATGAGATCTTCCCCGCGGTCATGCCCGCAAAGGGTGGTGGGCGAAGAACATTGCCCATGCCCGTTACCCACGAGCATACCCGTTTACCCGCCATTTCAGAAAGGTAGTACTAAACACTTGTTAATTGAGATGAAGAAATGAAAAGATAAGCCTTTCAATTCAATCAGTGATGGCCATCTATTGTTTATGAATACTACAAAGGTATTTTAAAAGAATTAGTTTACCAGGCTTTGGACCAAGATTATTAATTAATTAATTAACTTACAAAATTCAGGTCTGTCAAAAGTCACACCATATATGAACCAAGTAGCTAACAAATCTTTGTGACTTCAGGAATGTGATTCGGATTTGAACAATACAATGGGAAGCATTAAACTCTACTGTGCAGAGTAAATCACAAAATGGACTTATTGGAAAAATTGGAAAGGTAATGCTCACAGCCTCACAGGTAAGAATGTTATCCTTCAGAGATGCAGGTACTACTACTTAGAAACATCTAATTTCAAAGTGTTGCAGCAGTTTGGAATCGAAGTGCTGCTACTTGCCGGAGTTGCCATCTAACAAACAAAATGGACAGAGCAATCACAGCTTGCATCAGATCACATCACAAATCACAAATCAACAATACACATTTCATTATATGTTGACAATTACTGATTAGCTCTGAGCTCTCTTCATGGCGGTTAAATTTAGTTTTACATGAAAAGATTCTTGGATTTCATGGTTCTGTACCAAATGCGAGGCAATGGATTTCATGGAGGTAGAGTTATCAAGATCTGACAAGTAGAATATGATAACTTTATTGAGTAAGATTACTCCTCCATTTTAATTTTGCTGACTGTTTCCCAACAAACTGTATATGCTTTACTAAAATTTTGATTAAGTTCCTATAGTTTCTCAGAGTGTGTATTATTTGAGATTGAAATTCGTGAAGCACTCTTGTTCATTTTCTTAAACAAAGTTTAGTTCAATCTGGTAATGTGCAAGAATCTTAGCTTTATTTGTTAGTAGAAAATTAGGCTTATGGATCAATTTGGTGCTTATGGACATATTCAAATCAAAATGAAAACTACACTAAAGGATAAACAAAGCAAAATCCATCGCCTTGGGGTTGCGAGCAGATCAAGCAACAAATCTCCTGGATTCATGGTAGGCGACAGGCAACAGGGGTCAGGAAACTGGTGGCAGGGCGCAGATCGTGGTGGCGTGGCACCGTCTCAGGTCGGCAGGAGGGCGACGAGAGGCGGCTGGAGGGTGACGGGAGGCTGCTTTGTGTAGGGAGGAGGCAGGGCAGCCACACGTAGGAGGCGGCTTTGGGTAGGGAGGCCGGTTGGAGGCAGCTCAGGGCAGGGAGCCAGGGAGGGCGACGGGAGGCTGCTCAGTGTAGGGAGGAGGCAGGGCGACCGGTAGGCCGCAGGCAATAGGCGGCTCTAGGTAGGGAGGCAACTCAGGGCAGGGAGCCAGGGAGGGCGATGGGAGACTTGGGGATGGCGGGAGGAGATCTGAAGAATGCGAGGGGTAGGGCTAGAAATTTGGCTCGCGGCTCGCAGCTCGGCTCGGGCTCGGCCAGACTCGGCTCGGCTCGGTCAGGCTCGCGGCTCGGAGCGAGCCCGAGCCGAGCCTATTTTTGTGGCTCGGTTTTTCAGCGAGTCGGCTCGGCTCGGCTCGCACCGGCTCGCGAGCCGCTCGTTGGCTCGGCCCAATTAGCCCATATGAGCAAAATTCTAAGCGATATCTTCTAAATTTTGAATTCTTGAACCCTTGATGATGCAATGTCACTATGTCAGTGTTTCTATTTACTAATTATTCTATTGAACCTCTAGGTTTACTAATTCTGAATGCAATGTTAGTGTTTACTAATTCTGAATGCAATTTCTTGAACTCTTGATAATGAATGCAAATACAATTATGTTTTTTTGTTAGTAATATCTTGACTTTATTACTTAAAAGCTATGTTGTTTAGTCATTTCAAGTTTTATATTAAAATTTGAAGAAAAAAACTCTTATTGGATGGCTCATGAGCCGACGAGCTGGCTCATGAGCCGACCTCGAGCCGAGCCGAGCCGACTTTGGGCTCGTCTCAGGCCGGCCGAGCCGAGCTCAGAGCCAGATGAGGCAGGCTCGGCTCGGCTCGGCTCGTTTCTAACCCTAGCGAGGGGAGGGGACTGAGGAGATCTAGACTCTGGAGAATGCGGCTTAGAGAGTTGGAATCGGGCGTTTTTTTTACCGTAGGTCCCATTTGTTAATTGTTAGTGTATTCATGGGTATAACGGGTATGGGTAGAGTTTATTCATACCCATATTTGTTTATCTGCTGGTAAAGAATCGCTTATATTAACATACCTACGGGCAATGAAAGAGGAACATGCTCTTCTCTATTAGGGTTTTTTACCTGTGGATACATAGGTAATCAGGCATAATTGCCATCCCTAGTGGCGACATTGAACTACTCCGCCGACGTGAAATCATCCTTTGGCAGCATCAAAGGCCGTTGCGATGTCGAATAGCAGTGTGGCGAGCGCGGGCGTCGACGTAGAGTGGGCAGACGATGGTGGAGGGTAGCAGCCAAGCATGTGAAGTTGGAGTGCATACTAGTGAAAAAAACTAAGGTATTGTTTGGGGGCTTTAAACTAATTTCAACTTCTGAAAAGCCAATAAGTCTCTCTCTTCCCAAACAACTCAATTTTTAAGCGACTTTTTGCGTAAACTAGAAGTCATATATAACTAGCAAAAGCTAAAAACTAAAAGCTAGACTGAATCTACTTTTACAGTTTATTATTGAGAGAAATAGCTATTTATCAAATAGTCTTTTATAAAAATCTACAACCGCTTTTCAACTAAAAACTAAAATCAATTTTTAGAAAAGCTATAACTCCCGTAGAGTCGTCGGGCTTCGAAGGAGAGGGAGACAATGCGTGCATCTAGGGTGCCGTGTGTCACGCATTGCGTGCCAAATTTCCGGACTGCAAACTAGTTATTCTGTATGAGAAATATTAGGCTAGAACAGTATAAACAAAACAATCGTCAAAAACCTTGACTCGCGAGAAATGGTGTAAGACTAGAATTAGGGTTGCAAGAAGTTAGTTAACTCATACAAAGTTGACAACCGTTTCACTATTTGTATGTTATCAAGTGTAAGTAGTTTTTTTGTGACAATTGAATACTTTATGAGAGGTGCTTTCGTATTTTTCTTTTTTACGGTCGTATAAATATTAAAGTATGAATCAAGAGTAGATAGTGATTACTTACTCATTCATTTACTTCAAGATTTGTGCAACTTGTAATAGGAGAAAAAGTATTAAAGCGCTGCTCATACTTTATACGAGGATTGATGTGCCGTATAATTCGCCGTGGATAAAAAGTGAGATGTACACATAAGAAAATTTTAACAGATAGATAACGACTGACCCCTGGCCGTACGTAGCTGGTAAGAGCAAGTATAATAAGTCCTACTAGGCAGGCTGTATAGTTGTCCACGTCATCAAAATCCTAGGTGGACGGGAGAGAAAAGAAGAAAGATAACGAAGCGAGCGCTTGATCTATCGCCCGGCTAAAACGCACCGTACGAGGAGAAAACGCCTACTTCGGCCAATTGCGGCGACAGGCGGCGCTTTGTTTCAAGATTTCTTCCTCGATCCGTCGTCGACCAGTAGCTGCCTGCTAAATCGCCTTGCACCTCCCGCCAATTCGCCGCCCCAAATCGATTCCTCGCGCGCCAGATCGAGCTGTAAACCCCCAAATCCTGGCCGAATCGTCCCCAATCGCCACCTCCCAAACCCTAGAAGCCAGTGCAGCCGTCACGGGCGGCGCTGCGAGATGGGTCGACAATCCAAGAGGGCACGTGCTCCGGCACCTCTAGAGATTCCACCGCCGGAGGCTCAGCCCGTACGGCCACCGTCGCTGGGATCTCAACCCGTCCGGCCACCAGCGCAACTTCAACCAGCCTTGCCGTTTGGACCCGGCGCCTGGTTCCCACCCCCACCAGGCATAAGGTGGGGCATTAACATGATATCTTGTATTTACTTTCAGGACCATGCTATGATGTGGTGATTGCTGCTGCTGTTGCTCCTTACAGGTATGCAGAATGAAATACAATTTTATGTGCTAATAATACTGCATGCTCAACAAGTGCTCCGTGAAGTCTTCTAGCTAGCTTTGTTGATTGAATATTTCTGTCCCTATATAATTCGATCGGCCTAGTTAATGTAGATTCCATGATGTATCTGATCAAAGGATGACCTATGAAACTTGTGTGAAAAAGAATTCTATGTGACTGTCTTGAAGGAATGCCTGGAACACCAACTTGCACATAACATCAGCTGCCACACACCATACACTTTATTTTGCTACAAGAATTTATGCAGTATGTACGTATATCTTGAGTAAACTTTCAGTGATATGAGACAACCTTGATCAGCTGTTCTCTGATTGCATCCAGTTCATCATCTCTGCAAAGGTTCTATACATCAAGTGTTGTGTGATCTAAATAAAATCATATGAATCTACATGAATTTAGATATGCTTTGTGATCTGCATAAGGATATATTGTAGTTTAGTATAATCTGAATACTTACCCTTGCAATGTGTTTCCCTTTATCAACACAGGGGCTCAAGGATGATGCAAATGGGTTGGATGCTCCTCTCTACTGAAGTTCAAACCATGGCTTTATGCCTTTATCGTCGTCTAGATCAATAAATGTGGTGTAATGCATTGTGTCGTGTAATGCTTAAGTGTCGTTTAGATCAAACAATGTTGCTTGAAAGCAACAAGTTAATGTCTGTTCAACGCTTGAAAGCAACAAGATCAAAAAATGTTGCTTAAGTGTCGTGTAATGCATTTGGTTATTGAACTGAACAACGCTTTTTTAAGTCAATTTGTTTTGGTATGTCCTGATGGTATATTGTGTTGCTAATCTGTTTTGGTATGTCTTTATGTTTTACATATGAAGTTTGATGAAAGAGCTACAGAGATGTAGATCACAGTAGATCTTATACACATGCAAGCATTAATTGTTTACATATTTAATGCAGAGCTCTTCTCAGCCAATCTAATAGCCAAGCCATTATATAAGCTGGCTTTATTATTAACTCTATATGACATGGAACTTGTATGCAGCCACCAGCAGGCTAAATTATTAGCCTTGCTCTAAGCAGGCTATGAACAGGTCAAGGTACTCTCTTTCGAACTGTTTACAGCTCCTATTTTTTTAAAAGATAACTCTCTACTAAAGAATAAAAAATGGTCCTTTTCTCCGTAGGGGGTGACACTTGTTCTTTCCATGTCACAGGACCGCGTGAACGCGAATTTTTGTGCTACAACATTCCGTGGTATTTTTGAAAAAAGAAAGAGGAGGGGGCTAAATATGCTAGCATTTCCTCTCTTACTAAGCTTTAGCTTGATTGGTCATGTTGAACACGTTTTTTTTGTATTTGGTCTTGAACAAAATTATATTTCCAGCCGCTATCATGGAATTAGCGGTACCACTCCAACATAAAACCTGCCTCACTCCTTGGGCTCAACAGGAGGTTGGCCCTGTCACGACAAGAAACATGCCGCAAATCGCAAGCTTGATGGCAAACCTGTTGCAGTAATGGTGGGGTTGCACCTGTGCCATGGTCGACGGGGCTACCATGATACCAACGAGGTGCCGCTGTCGAGAGCTGGAGCAAGTGACTAAGTCGCTGCTTTCACGATTGAAAAAGAGTTAAATTTGCAAATTCATTCGTATAAAAAGATAAATATAAATAAAATTTATCAAGAGACCAAATAGAACCAAAAACTCCCCTCTCCTACCTTTGCATGACGCCTAATGACATATATAATGGTATATACAATAGTTGTCTGTAATATACTTTCATATCATCTATAAACAGACTTAAAGACAACCTATATAATAAATTATCTATGTAGTCGTCTATAATGATCTCTTATATAATTATTAGACAGTATATACAAATACAATAGTGTATACAGTTTAAAATTGTCTATAAGACCATCTGTTAAATAACAGATAATATTTTTCTCTCCTTCTTCTCTTTTCCACGTCACCTAAAATTCTATATATCCTTAGCTTACAAACAGCTCACATACAACCCAAATAATTGCCACCACCAGGTCCACCACCGCTACCTTACCTTCTGTTTTTAAACTACTCTTCCCTCTTCATCTCGCTCGCCACACTCCTCAAAAGCCCAAAGGCAAAAACCCAGAGCAGAGCACACTGCACGCCACACACACGAGCGCTTCCGCATAGAAGCGGCCATGGCCATAGCCATGGCATTGCTCTCGCTGGCCACGGCGTTCTTCGCAGCGTCGGCTGCAGCCACCGGCGCGTCCTGGAGTCCGCGGCCGGAGGGCGACATCGTGAACGGGCTTCCCGGGCAGCCAGAGGTCGGGTTCAGGCACTACGCCGGCTACGTCGACGTCGGCACGGGCGGTGGCAGGGCGCTCTTCTACTGGTTCTTCGAGGCCGAGAAGGACCCGGACAAGAAGCCCCTCTTGCTCTGGCTCAATGGAGGTACGCACGATTTCTGAGACATGTGTGCTTCCCTAGGTCTGTAGATCCCGTGATTGTTGTCCACTTGTGATTCTGGCTTTTGCTTTCAGTCTTTCAAACGAATTATATTCGACTATATTACTCTCGTGGCGGCCACCGTGTTATGTGAAATATAGACAGCAAGAACGTTTTGTTTGTTAGAACTTGCAAATTTGACTTTACGTTTGTTGGCATGGTTTTGAGCTTCCAGTTCTTTTCTGAGGTTAATTACAAGGTAGACGCACGCGCGTACATACCGTCCCCTAACACATTTCTTGCCATGATATTGTCCTTCCGGTTTCCAACGTGCTTATGACATTCTAATAAGTTACCAACAACAGCTAGAGAAGAAAATAAATAAAACGAATCCATGGCAAAATCGTAGCCTTCGGTTGATAGTGTTCTTGCCTTTTCCATCTTGCTCCTTTTTTTTTGCAATCGAACGTATTGGCAAGCCACGATTTGGAAAGCACAAGCATGCAGGCCGTGTGGCCACCCTGTCGCAACGGAGGAATGATGCTTTCTAGTAATAAAAGCTCCAAAGCAAAGCACCAGAATCCACAGGGGAGGAGAGCATTCGGAGCAGTGGGGGGCAAAGCCTCCCGGTGCAGGTAAAGAGACAGCAAAAGAGGGCAAAAGGATAAAATAAGGCTCAAGACAGTCGTACAAACAAGCAGATCCTGCAGCAGCTCTGGAAAAGCTTTGCTTGCACCGACGCCATGGAAAAACCTAGAGGGACATAGCAAGTGAAACGCAGCGATGTCCTAACTAATCTTAGTCAACAATGGTTTGTCATTCGTTTTATGATAACAAATTTGAATATCACAGACCGAGTCTATAACGTGTAGGATATGAGACTAAAAAAGTATGACAAATCATAATTGTGGGACCAAACCAAAAAACCATCAAAGAATCTATAATATGTTTAAACTTAAACATGACAAAGTTTACTTCAAACCAATCAAGTTTTCCCCTGGATTATTGCATTTAGCCCTGTAAGATCATTGGACGTTACTGTGTTCTTTTCTCTCTCTTGTCCTTTAGCATTCATTCACATGGCTCTGGAGAGGCCAACGGGCACCACCAAAGGACATCACATTAAACGAAGAATTAAAGATGGAAGGTAGAAATGCCATTAGATCCTTGTGGAATTATACAAAGGTACCTTCTAATGCATATGAATAACTATATGAACAAATATTCCTTGGAAACTTATAGGACTCTCTCCCAGGTGTTACGGTTTGATGTTACACCTGCCTTTGTCATGATACTTAACGCGTATTTGTGACAGAATGAGATCCTAATCAGGTTTGAAAAATAGACAAAAATCATGGTTTTCGAAGCGTATCGATTCTGTTCGATATTTGGAACAATTGGTAAACCGATTCAATTCAAATCCAAAAAATTAGAGAAATATGAAAAAAATTATCCAAAATTTTTGAAAATTTTTGTGTGAGGTCCTGAGGCAATGCTAATGATACTGTAAAATTTTCAAATCATGATCAAACTTGTGGTTCTTCTGTTTTTGATTTTCTATGTGCACTAAATGAAGTCTATTTCTGTAAATTTTATTACATAATCCTTGGGCATTGTTTATGATACATTAAAATTTTAAAGTATGATCAAGCTTGTAAATGTTTATAAAAATCTAACAGTGTCTCCATCCCTTTTCATTAATTGTTGTTTTTTAATTTTCTAGAAATACTAAATGAAGTCTAATATTTCTATAAATTTTACTACATGATCCTTGTGCACTGTTTATGATGCCATTAAAATTTTAGAGCATGACAAAGCTTATAAATTTTTATAGAAATATGACAGCATCTCTATTCCTTTTCATTAATTTTTGTTTTTTATTTCCAAAAGCACTAAATGAATTTAAAAATTGTTGAAATTTCTCTGATGTGTTTTATAGATTAAATGTGATTTATTCATATTTTATACAATGTTTTCTAATTTTCCTTAAGTGTGCCGATTTTCGATGTAAACTGGTCGAAAATCGAAGAAAATCGTATGAAAATTGAAGCCGATCCTTGAGTGTGCTGAAAATCGAAGAAATCTAATCTAAAATCGAATAAAATCAGTGGTAAATCAGTCAAATTTGACCGTCAAATTCAAAAGTTTGACTTTGTAAATCGTTCGGTTTCTACCAAATTTCGGTCGATTTTTGATGAAAATTGATACCGAGGATTGACCAATTTTCATGTTGGATTTGGTATCGTAAACTCTTATCCTATTTATAGTCCTTTTTACAGAAAATACTAGGAATGTGAACATGGAGATATTATGTAGCATAAAAAATAGTGAAAAAAGCGATGGAAATTAGTGTACGTAATTAATTCATGGAAGTGCGAGTCTTTGACGTTTGAGTTTTTGGCCTGTTTTTTTGTCTTTGGTCCAATATTTTTTGAGTTTGGTCTCCGGTTGAAGGAAATTGCAATCTAATGACTTGTGTCCGGACGTCCGAAAATTTTAGATACATTGCAACATCTTTTTTCTACACGTGCAACATTTCTTACCAATGCGTGCAACATTTTCCTTCGATAAACAGTAAAAATCGCTACAGTAAACGGATGTTGCAAGAGTTCAAAAAAAATGTTGCACACGGAGGAAAAAAATATTGCACGCGAAGAAAAAATATATTGCAAGAGGCGTCCGATAGGATGAACAGTAATCAAAAGTCCAAGCGCTAATTTCACCCAAATTGCAAATGTTGACATCTTCTCATCTGCAGAAGCAGCTGTACGTACACTCGTAACCCGGCCCCGGGTCGCCTTCCAACACATTTCGCTCCTTTCATGGCAGAAAAGAATACTAGATAGATTTGTAATTTAGGAGGACTAAGTTTGAAAAAACAAAGTACAAAGAGTCAATTTGGCGAATGCTTGTTGACGTTTTGACTGTCAGGGAACGCCAGAGAGGCCTTTCTACTTGGCAAATCAGCTGTCTCATCTGCTGTCCTAAAAAAAACATTGCGCTTTTTTACTGTACTAAACACTGCAGCTTTTTACTGTAGTAAATACTGCAGTGAGTCCTTGTTGGACGATTCAACCTGTTCTTCGGCCGGATCGGGCACTCTGAGGGCAAAGTACTGTTTAAGTTTTAATCCGGACAAAAACTCTGTCTAGCTATAGGAGTATAGAGCGGTAAATTCCTCTGTAGCAACTGATTAAGATAAAAAAATTCTCTGATGGAGCAATCGTTGTGTAACGTGACATTGCAGGGCCCGGGTGCTCTTCAGTTGCCTACGGTGCTGCCCAGGAGCTGGGCCCGTTTCTGGTCAGGGGTTATGGCGAAAACCTCGCTCGCAATGCCTACTCTTGGAACAAAGGCAGGCACAAAGCAATCGAACCATACCATCCTTGCTAGCTAAACTCTGAAAATGTTCTTCAATCCGTGTCTGATGGGGCATTTTCATCGCGTTGCCTTCAGCTGCGAACCTTCTGTTCCTCGAAGCGCCTGTGGGCGTGGGGTTCTCCTACACGAACCGGACGTCGGACCTGAGGCGGCTCGGCGATCGCGTGACGGCGCAAGACTCGTATAGCTTCCTCCTGAACTGGTTCAACAAGTTCCCAGAGTTTAAGAGCCGCGACTTCTACGTTGCCGGAGAGAGCTATGCTGGTTAGTATAGCCAAAAACCACTTCTTTTTGTGGAGTAGTACTACTATTTTGTTAAGCTGCATCGTAACATGCGACTTAAATAACCCGTTGCTGAATCTGCCGTGATACGCTTTTGTAGGGCACTATGTCCCACAGCTTGCGGAGCTCATCTACGAGGGCAGCAAAGGGGCGAGCAGAGACACAGTCATCAACATCAAAGGTTTCATGGTAAGCTCCCTCCCATGGAAACTCGAAAAGAAAAGTTGGTCCCTCTTATGCTTGCAATCATACCATTAAGATTGCTAAGTGGCAGGTAACCAGCTTTTACGCAGCAAATCGGACATTAATTAGTGTTCTAGGAAGATAAAGGAAAAGAAAAAGAGAGAGTAGGGAATCGGTGCTGTAAAAAGAAGATGATTCTAAAGATGGGCATAAGCAGGCATGCGGGTATACCTGTTGCGGGTCTGTCAGAAGTGTCTGATGAGCCTTGGAGAAAGTCCAAAGTCAAATTAGTGTGTGTACGGACTACTGGAAAAAAATGTGCGGTAGGTGTTAAGGCAAAGCCATAAGGCATCATGCGCCCTGTGAAAGCAGAAACATCTCTGCAATTGTACTTGAAGCTGAGACGATTTCAGTTGTGATTTTTTTAAAAAAAATTTCTCACTTGGAGGTGTGCGTTAATGCGAGCAGATCGGTAACGCGGTGCTGAACGACGCGACGGACCAGATGGGCATGGTGGAGTACGCGTGGAGCCACGCCATCATCTCGGACGAGCTCTACTCGACGGTGAGGCGGGAGTGCGACTCCTTCAAGGAGGAGGAGGACGGCGGCAAGCCCGGCAAGGGCTGCTCGCCGGCCGTCCGCGCGTTCCTCAAGGCCTACGACGACATCGACATCTACAGCATCTACACCCCGACGTGCCTGAAGTCCTCCGGCTCCATGCCGTCGTCGAGCCTCGTCACCGCGCCTCGCCTCTTCTCCAAGCATGTACGCACCCTCTCTGAACCCACGGACACAACACAATGCCATCTTCAAGAAAGCGTATCCTGATTTCTCTTCTTGCCGTGGTGACAAATTACGTAGGAGGCATGGCGCAGGATGAAGCGTGCACCGGCGGGATACGACCCGTGCACGGAGGAGTACGTGAAGAAGTATTTCAACCGCGAGGACGTGCAGCGCGCGCTGCACGCGAACCGCACCGGCCTGCGCTACCCGTACTCGCCTTGCAGGTCTGCACGATCCGCTCTCCCGATCCCGCAATCAATTCGATTCTGCCTAGGCTAGCTAGGATCCTTCTAGCTCGTGCACTGCTTGCTCCTATTGATTGACCATCATCACGCAATTACTCGGTTGGTCCATGCTGCAATGAATATCCTCCACATGTTTACGCCGGTGGATGGCGGCCCGTCCTCTGAGCTGATATCGAAACATGCATAGTTGCATGTGCATTGACTGCTCTGTGCTGTGCATACTGACTATGCGTTTTGGGACCTACCGCAAATTCACAGTGTTAGTTCCAGCATCCTGCAGTACGTCTAGGGGGAGCACATGTGAATTGCGTACGCTCCTGTGACAGAATGAATGTATAATCACGGTGGGCGATTGTATGTCTGTGCTGCAGTGTGGTCATAAGCAAATGGAACGACTCGCCGGCGACCGTACTCCCCATCCTGAAGAAGCTCATGGGCGCCGGGCTGCGCATCTGGGTTTACAGGTAGGGTACCCACTCCACTAATTTCATCGGAACAACCGTCTGTCGTAACCTCCGGTGATCGTGTTCTTACTTAACCACGTCGTGTGAACCATCCGTGCAATGTATGGCTGCAGCGGCGACACGGACGGGAGGGTGCCGGTGACGTCGACGCGGTACAGCATCAACGCGATGAGGCTGCGGCCGCGGGAGAGGAGGCCGGCCGCTGCCGCGACGGCGGATGCGGAGTGGGGTGGGTGGCGCGCGTGGTACTACAGGCAGCAGGTGGGCGGGTGGGCGGTGGAGTACGAGGAGGGGCTGACGCTGGTGACGGTGCGCGGCGCCGGCCACCAGGTGCCGCTGTTCGCGCCAGACCGGTCGCTCGCCATGCTCTACCACTTCCTCCGGGGCCAGCCCCTGCCGGCCCTGCGCTCCCGCTAGCCATACCCTATAGCCGCACCAATCTGCTGCTAGAATGAGCTTTCCATTGGACAGCGTTGCTGGCCTATTTTCTCGTCACATATACTGAGGAAATATCAAAAATTGACTAAATCCCTGATTATTATTTCTAAGCACTATATTCAATGTATGCATTAAAGAATATCAAGTAAATCTATATATTTATTAGGAGTACAGAGAGAACATCGTACTAATTTACATTAGAGTATAAAATACATCCTATGTTTATGAACAAACCAATAAGCTTAGACAGAGTTAGTAACTTACATCAGCGATATGGGATCTCATGGGAAGATAAGGTGCAACGTCCCTTATTGTTGGTCCCTCCAGGTACAACAAACACACCATGTGGATCTCCACTAACCGGCAAGATGCATAAACGAACCGGTGTCACCTCAGACTGTTGCATGAACCGGTCGAAGGAGCGACCGAAGCTGGCTTCATTTCGCGCGCCCACTTTCAGTACCAAACTGGTTTGCCATACAAAATTCAGGTTTTTCGTCTTGAGAGATGCTTGAGTGGATAATATACGAGTTTTGCTTTAGATTCGTTCATAGCACCAAGTAGCACCAACCACCCCCTTCTCATTTTTTTTTCAGTACTCATCAGCCATTCTTTCCTAAGTAACTTTGAATTGCATGCTTTGTGGTAAACATGCCGGACCACAATAAATAAGGCTGGTAAGACTAAAGCTAATGTCGCTGGATCTGCTGTCCATGTTTTCGTCAACATGAAAACATGGCAACATGACTTTAAACATTGCTTCACTTTAATGTAAAAAAACTGTTAGGCTCCCTATCAACAGATCAAGCGATGCAAGGGGATGGCTGATCTGGCCCACAACCGCTGAAAAGAGCTCCACTGTCATCGTTAACCTGTTTGGCTTCAAGAAAAGTATCTCTACTACTTCTAATTAGAAGTTGATAGCTGTCGTCTGTTCTCCTCCGAGTATCTGATCCGTTAAATCTAACATGTACAGCTGAGATGGAAGGGGATTTAATCTGTTCTACTTTTTCCATGGTCGCCTCTCTCTAGTCCCTATGCATCGAGTTGTTGAAACTCCAAACCCTCTCTCATCTCCTCTCTCCTAGGTTTTTAGGGTTTCGCGACCGCAACCACCTCATTAGGGATGAGACACGATGCAGCCGCTGATGAATGGGTAACACGCCCCAACGTTGCAGTCCCTAGGGTACCGCCTCAGCAGTAGCAAGCCCCCTTGCCGAAGTATATTACCAGGCACCGCCATAGTACTACCAATGGATCCCCTATATGCTCCTCCGCCGATGATGTGGGGTTAGCCGCAGCAGCAGTACGCGTCTATGCCCCCTCACCAATATGCACCTCCGCCATAGCAGTATGTGCCTCCGCCGCTGTAACACGGGGCGCAAGTGGTGGATGGGCCCGCACCCGTAGGCGAGGAGATAAGGTCCCCGTGGATCGGAAATCACTGGTTATATTGTTTATTGGTGTTCTTGTGAATATATATTTTAGTGCTATATATTCTTGGAGAATGATGAGTTGATTCTTAGTGTTAAGGCTACACAGAGTGATAATGTAGAGAACAAAATGTTGCAAACAAGCAGTTGAGCTATCCGCACAGAACGACATTGAGACATAAAGTTTTTTTTAATTTTAGATTCTACATACTTTGTGTTATGTCCTCCCAATAGATGCTTAAGATTTGGTTTATTTGCTAGCCATATTACTAAATGTGATGAAAAAAAATTGATGTCCATGATACAGTTTGGAGTCATGTTTGATGATATGTTCATTGTACGGTTTGGGAATTACATTGTTTTATATGAAAAAAATATGTATTTCAAATGAGGTTTTTATATGACCTTGTTTACTATCCATTGTGTTTGTACATAAATAATACATATGTGCATCTAAAATTTGCAAAGTATTTTATAACGTGAGATCCTTCAGATTGTGAAATTAAAAATAATGTTAAGCTAAAGTTTGTAAAATAAGTGTTTAGAATTTGTATGTTTTGATGAATTAATTTAAACATTCAACCATTGTACATTCAGAGCGAACAATTGTACATTCAGAGCAAACAGTATCATTCAGACAGGGTTAGTGTTTGGTTGTGTGCATCTCACAATGCAGAGGCCGGAAGGTTAATATTCTTCCGTTACCTTAAAAAAAAGATAGAGTTAGTGTTCTTTGCAAATAATTTTTTTGTCATAAATTAAGATTTTGTTGCAACGCACGGGCACATGACAGCTAATTAAACTCCTAGTGAACCGTAGAGATTATCAACTGGACTATTTCTTCAAAAATCACATAACAACCTGTAACCACACCCTCAAGGATTGATAAACTAACCATAGAAGCAGCAAACCTAAAACCTAGAGCCAGTTGAGGAAAAATGTACCTGCGTGGCGATGATGATAAACGAAATTGTTTAAACCACAGAATACACTTTTCCAATATATTGTTAACATAAGCAGAGAACAGATTGTGTAACACTGCTGATCTGAAATAATAGGAGGAAACAATGCATTCAAGTCCTTGGCTGTGACCCAAATCACACATCAAACAATCAACCAGATTCCAAAAATCAGGCATGGGAGGCTAAAAGGTAAGGATGATCATTAGATAGAACGCTCCCAATTGTCAGAAGAACAAATGAAACAGCAGAAAAGTGATATACCTCTGGGGCACCAACGAGAACAAATTGCAGAGCAGACATGGTGTTTTGGGGTGTGGGGGGTGGGGAGTAGCTCTGTGGGGCACAGTGGATGGGGCATGCTACCTTGGTTATTACTTCTTTCATTGAACCTACCAATGCTCGTCTTTTCTGTTATATTGGCAGAAGAGCACTATTGATAATATACAATCTCCAGTTTGCCATAGTAGAAAAAACAAGCTCACATGGTTGAAATGAACATCTAGTGGGGTGCTCAGATATTCCTGCGGTAACATCATGTAGGTGACTTACACATTTGTTTTACCATACTATCTATCAAACGGCATGTAGTCTATTCCTTGCACAACTGAAAACAACATGAAGGCAAAAGGTTCATGATGTACAGTGGTGCAGTGCTATAACCAACCACTACTAAAAATGCAATTTCAGAGCTAACAGCATTGTGGTGTCAAATGTGTCATTCAGCTTCATGCACACATTAATTGACAAATGACCTAGTGACAGCAGGGATAAGAACAGCTTGGACTGAGAAACTGGTTTCAATCTTCTACTCATCTGGATTTTAAGAAAAGGCAGAATTTCTGTGGCACCCTTCGAGATAATAAAAAACTTTGGGATGTTTAAAATTTAGGTTTACTTTCAAAGTTCAAAGCCTGAAACATATGAAAAGGTACTCTCTAATAACTAAATATCAGTTACATGTGTTATTAAGCCATAAATGAGAGAGTGCTACTGGGTCTGCAAGCATCTCATTAGATGTTTGCTAAGTCCTGAAACACACTGGAGATCTGCTATAGGTCCTGCGATAATCAGATGTACCGACAATATATTATTAATCTCTAAATGAAACAAATAATGGAGCCAGCATCTCAAATATGTTCGGTTATATGCATTATTAGATATCAGCATTAGGGCCTACTGAGCCCAATACTGTCAAACCTGATTTGCAAACTATTTCGGCTTCAATAGAGAACCTAGGCTCAGGGCTCAAACATATGGGGCTTAGCTGCCTTTTCATGTTGGTCTATCAGAATGCAACATTACCAGGGAAAGTAAAAAAAATAAAACCCTCAGCAAATTCTCAATGACAAATTGACAACTATCTTTGCATTTCACAGGTTTAAGTGTTTAAACCATGTGAAATGAACCCACAAGTTACATAATTCTATATTAAAAAAAAAAGATTCTTCTTGTGAAACACAAATGACACAACATTGGTGGTATTCTATTCTGTATACGTGAGTAGCTCAACACAATAAAATGGCATAAATCAAAGAGGCACAGCTGAAAATGACCAACAATATGCAATGATAATAAGCAATTCAGCATACATGCTTCAGTATTCCCAACTAGCCCCAATATATACCAGTATAATGTTGTAAAGATGCAATTTTCTCTTCTTTAACATGGGATTCATTGGTTTCAGACAACACATGTTTGACACGCATGTATCAACATCAATGGGGCTGCTAAGCATGAAAGGATTGCATTCATTATCTGCAACAGATTAACTCAAGTAGCAAATAACAGGCTAGCTAGTGGATAAACCCCCTGCTGCCAGAATAATACGTTATAACGTTATGTAAGAATTGAACCTTAAATCCAACAACACAGCTACAGGAACGCAAAAAAGACTGCACCTTATGATCATCCATCATGCCGGAGATGGCTCCTCCGTTCCCTTGTCTGCCCCACCTCCGCCTCCGCCTCCACCAAAGCTCGGCAGATCGCTGCCAACGGCATCAGACACAAGTGAAACGGGGCGGTGCTCGATGACCTCGTCGATGAGGCCCCAGTCATGCGCCTCCTCCGGGTCCATGAACATGTCCCTCTCCATGCACTGCTCGATGCGGTCGATGGCCTGGCCTGTGTGCTTGGCGTAGATCTTGTTGAGGCGGTCGCGCACCTTGAGGATCTCCTTGGCGTGGATGGCGATGTCAGAGGCCTGCCCCGACGCGCCGCCCGACGGCTGGTGGATCATGACCCGCGCGTTCGGCAACGCGCGGCGCTCGCCGCGCGCGCCCGCGGCGAGCAGGAGCGAGGCCATGGAGGCGGCCTGGCCAATGCAGAGCGTGGTGACCGGGGAGCGGATGTACTGCATCGTGTCGTAGATCGCGAGGCCCGCGGTGACGACCCCGCCAGGGGAGTTGATGTAGAGGTGGACCGGTTTGGCGGGGTTCTCAGACTCGAGGAAGAGCAGCTGCGCGACGACGAGCGACGCCGTGTCGTCGGTGATGGGCCCGTGGATGCAGACGATGCGCTCCTTGAGCAGGCGCGAGAAGATGTCGTACGCGCGCTCCCCACGCGACGTGTGCTCGATCACCATGGGCACGAGTCCGTACTCACGGCGAGGGGAGTACCCCGCAGCTGGGGAGGACGAGAAGAAGGCCCGCGGGGCGGCGGCGGCGAGGCGGCGCAGCATGGCGGCGGCGCTAGGGTTTGGGGCGGGGTTTAGGAGGAGATTGGGTCTGTGCCTGGGTCCCAGCGCGGCAAGGTTAGACCGGACGGGAAAGTAGAGAGAGTCAGACGAGTGGGGCCGCGGGGAGATGCATGCTGGGGTCGGGAGGGAGCCATTGGTGGTGGTCGGTTGTAGGTAGAGGTGGGCGTCGTGCTGGGTCAGGTCGGTCCGGTATAGGTCTATTATGGTTCAGGTCTAAATCGTACCGGGCCGCGATGGCTCATCGTGCTCGCCGTACCGAGTCGGGCTGGCCCGCCTCGCCTTCAGCGAGCCCAGGCATGGTCCATCTGCGCTTCGTGCCTGCTTCGTGCCGTGTCAGCCCAGGTTCAGCCCATTTATACTATTACTACAAGAGAAAATAATCACGGATCTCTTTCTTTCTTTATCTATCTAGGACTTTCTTTTTCTTCGATTGAAACAAAATCCTATTGTGTTTATTCTTTCTCGATTTTCTTGATTCAGTTGCTTCTTCCAGTCACATGCATGCAGCCATGCATTTACTCCTTGATTTGCTCACCCACACATACAATACATGGATGCATTCCCTTCTTTTCTCTAATCCATCCAGAGTTTTCTTCCTTTATTTCTTGATTTGCTCACCCACATATACAACACAGTGCGTGCTGTTTGGTTTATCTTGGCCGGACCGCCCATCGTGCACGATTGATAGGCAAACGCCTTGGGACAACCGTTGTCAGTGTTTCGTACAACCGGCAAGTAAATTTGTAAGTATAGGGCCGCACGTTCCCTATCCTTGAATGGTTAGACTATGGGAGTCCAAGATGTATATTGGTTCAGGCGGAATATCCCTACGTCCAATTCGTGGTGGTGGTTTTGTATTGCCTGGGGCGCAGCGAACTGCACTAGGTTACAAGCGAGGGCTCAAGACAGGCCTTGAGCGCTCGTCCGAGTAAGAGGAGCGGAGGCTCGAGAGCTAGGAACATTTGCCTGGGTCGGATGAAGGACTCGGTTGCGAAAATGCGAATACGAAGTGGGGGGAGAGCCTCTTCCCTAAGAGCCCTGCCTCCCTTTATATATGCGGAGGGGGCAGGTTACACGGGAGTTTGGAGAAAAATGGTAGGGGTATGCTACGCCCGGGAGTCTTGGTCTCTGGTCGTGGCGCTGACGAGTTCTTGTCCATCCCCTTCGGGTTAGTAGACACAGCAGACGGTGTTAGTTGGGAAGGTGCACACGCCCTCTGTCACTTTGTCAGTCTTGGCGTTACTTCTGTTGTGTCTGGTTCCACCTTGGGGCGAGCGCGTCTCTCCTTGTCTTGTCGGGCGAAGGGCCGGCCTTCGACTTCATGACCCCAGCCACCTTGGGAGGAGCCACCGCCCGGCATGGCCGTCGTGTCCACAGGCGGTGACCCTCTTGGCGGCCCAGTGGCGTGGTGGAGGTCGTCGAGCCGAGGCTTGCTAGGGATCCGCCCGAGGCCGGTCGAGCCGTGAGGCGCCCGTCTGAGTGGCAAGGTCGGGCCGTGGGCGCCCGTGGAGGCAGTCGGACCGCCCTTGGTGGGCCTGAACGAGGCCGAGGGTCCTTCGTGCCCCCTGAGGCCTAGGGCCGGGCTCAAAAAGGATCATTTAGTGTTCCAGCCAATATTTAGGAATAATCCTATCTGTGAGGGACGGAGGCTTTGGTAATACCCTCTCCAGCACTCTGCATCGTTGCCAGTCCTGCTGCTTTGTCCGTACGACTGAGAGAAAAACGATCTTGAAATAGATGTATACTTTGTTGTGGGGTACCCCTGGTATAAGTATTCGTCAGTAGCCCCCGGGGCCGTCCTGGAACGCGTGCGTTCCCGGATGGGCCCATTATCTTCGGCGGCGCAATCTCTTCGCATGCATGGCGATGCTCCAGCTTCTTGAGCCCCCGTTTAATGGGAGCCGTTATGGCGCTGCGTAACGAAGCAACGGGTCCTTCTGGGTGGCCGTCTTGGTCGGCCGATCTCGACCGACTTGATCGGCAGAAAATCCGATCAGGTGAGTCGAGTGGACCCAGTTGGTCCCGAGCCCCCGAGTAGATCGGAAGGTTGCTTTAGCTGACGGAGTCCGACTGACTTGGTCGGCCGGTTTGAACCGGGTGCGCGTGAGTGCAGCCGGTGGATGTAGCCCCCGAGCTCCCGAGCGGGTTGGAGAGCCGGTCGGGGATTTACCTTAGTCGGGACGCCGGTTTTACGTCGTAGCTGGACACGGCCGTGGTCGTGAGGATGCCGAATGCCTCGGCGAGGTTCAGGTTCTGAGTGCTCGTTTTCGTCGTGGTGGATCTGGCCGTGGTCGTGAGGATGCCGAATGCCTCGGCGAGGTTAGGAAGGTGGTTTAACGCCGAGCTAAGCGAGTTAGTGAGGCTGGTTTAACGCCGGAGCTAGGCGAGTTAGTGATTTGGTTTAACGCCGAGCTAAGCGAAGGCGTCCGTCCCGAGTCCCGTCTGGCGAGCTATCTGCGGGAGGTAGCCTTTGTCCCCACGTTCGCCCGTCCGCAGTGTGGGACTGGAGGGTGGCGAGAGCGTGTTTACCAAGCGTGGGTTTGAACACCGTGCTCGTGGAGCTACGAGCGGGTTATCCGAGTGGGCCACGGAGATCACGCAACCTCGGCGGGACGATCCTGCGCCGGGTGTCCGACACGTGAGGCGACCCATAAAAACCTTTCTTTACTCGATCCGTGTCGGACCGGCCGTCCGCCGACCCGGGCCTTGGTGGTTGCTACCCTTCGAGGGCTCAGCAGAGAAGTGTGAAGTATGGTCTCGGACACGAGTTAAGACGATTGGGTCGTCCGCCAACCCAACTAGAAACCCGCTGGGGGCTCGTCTTGTCCTCGTCCCTTGATCGTTTCGTGTGGGGCGACCCTGAATCCACTTGGTGGATTAGGGCTTTGGAACCCGCGGCGCCGGATCAGGTCCTGGCGCGAGCTATCGAGCTCTCTCGCCACCTCGAGGCTGTAGCGGCCCGGTGGGCTTTTCATACCTGTGTCGGCCCGGTCGATCCGGCCCGGAGGCGGAGATCGAGAGGTCGCGGGGCGTCTCGCCCGGAGCGATGCCCTGGCGTCTCCTGCCGACATTTAATGCGTGTGTGGAAATTAAATGCGAAGCGAAATGATTGGGGGTGATACATCTCACGAGCGGCGTGGCGTGGCGATCCAAGCCAGAGACGGCGGCGCTTCATCCGAGACGAGTCCGCTTGGTAGCGTCCGTTCGGTCGGTAGCGTTCGGTGATCGTGTTTGGTGGTGCTGTTGGCGCTATAAATTGATGTGTGGGTGCTCGGGCGAACCCTTAGCGTTTGCTTTCCCCTTCCCTCATCTTCTCGCTGCGAAAAAGAGAGCAAAGAGCGAGCGTCCATCACCTTTCCTCCTCCGATTCTCTCGCCGCTTCCATCCGGGAGATGTCGTGGCGAGTGCACCGCCCAGCCCATTGCGAGGCAGGCAGGTGGAAGGGTTCCTCCCCGCGAGATGCCTCGCGATGGAGAGTGCCGGCGGGGCCGCGAGCCTCTGGGGAGGATGAGGAGATTGTCGTGCTGGCCTCGTTCTATGAGCGCGGGTTCGGACTCCCGCTCCATCCCTTCGTCCGCGGGCTGCTGCATTTCTACGGGGTGGAGGTACACCACCTCAACCCCAACAGCGTGCTCCACATTGCAGCCTTTATGATGCTGTGTGAGGCATTCCTAGGGATCGAGCCTCACTGGGCGCTGTGGAGGTACTTCTTCCAACCCCGACTGTGGAAGGACAAGGCGACAGACGCTACGACATCCATGGAGGGCGTCGCCCTGCAGCTGTGCCCCGGTCGCTTGCCGGAGTACATCAACCTGAAGCTGCCGTCATCGAACCGAGGGTGCACTTTGAGTGGTTCTATGTTCGGAACCTAGAGGGTAGCGCCCTAGCCTTCTCCGGCCGGCTACCCAAGACAAGGTCGGAGTGGACTTGGGGCCTCGATCAAAGGGATAAGAACAAGGTGGAGTTGATCGTCGAACGGATCAAAGCCCAGAAAGACCGGGGTTTGACCGGCGATGTCGTCGTGCGTGCATTCATGAGGATGCGCGTTCAGCCTCTCATGGCGAGGCCTTGCCCCATGTTTCTGTACAGGGGGGCGTCCGATCCTGTGAGGATGGTGGAGGCAGAGCTCGCCGCGTCGGAGCTCGAGGCAGTGGTGGCCGATCTTTGGGAGGAGTGCCATCGTGGCGGTGGGTGGCCACCCCGAGCCTTTTTCGACGGAGAATCCCCCGGACTTTGTAAGCCAAACGACCCTCTTTTCCTTTTTCTCTCTCCCTTTCCAACCCTCAGCACATTCTCTGACTCGCGCCATCGTGTTGCCCAGGGGTTGGGCAGGATGATCTCCCCGGCGTTGCTGCCAGGGGAGAAGGAGCAGAGGGCTAAGACCTGCGAGGAGTTTGTCTTTGCCGAGTCCCATAAAGGCGGAAGGAAGAGAGGAAGAAGAAAAAAAAAAGGCCTTGGCGAGCCACGAGCGGAGGATGTCTCCGAATCGACCGCCGCTGACACGGCTGATCCGGGATCGTCCTCGAGCAACAACGGCGACCGCATCAGCGACCCATACCGCGGGTTCGACCTTGGGCCGCCAATTGTCCATGGCCCAGATGAGGGTGTCAGCGCGCCCGTTGTTGAGACCAGCGGACCGTCCCTGAGGAAGCGCGAGGGCGACTTCGCCCCGCCGAAGGCCGAAGATACGCGCGGCGTTCGCGACTTACTCGGCAGGTTCACATTGGAGCGGCACCCGGCTGTGAGGCTCAACTCCATCTTTGCGGCCAATGAGAATCGAGGCATCGAGCGCTAACCCGTTGCCACCGGTGAAGCCGACAGACGTCGAGGTGCCGCAGGCGGGACTGGGACCGCTACAAGAGGTGACGAATACTCATACCTGGGGTACCCCACGGCCTAGACTTCATCCTCATAAAGAGGGATTATCGTCCGAAACAATCAGAAGCTCAGGTGGGCCAATTCAGGCCCACCTCAAAAACAGGGACTCTCATGGGCGGGAAAGAACTGTGGGCCTTCGCCGAAGCCACAGGCATCGAACGATAGTCGGAGCCGCCCGAAGGCTCCGACCAAGACCCAGGTCGGACGTCCATGAAGCCTCAGACCGAGTCGGCTCGGGCGCTCAGACCAGTTCGAGCAAAGCCCTCGGCGAGCTTCAAATCGAGGCCTCCCGCAGCGCCATCTAGCCACGGGATGAACACATCTCCACGAACACCGCGCCCTCGCCGGGAAGCGGGTGGGTCCATCCGAGGCAATCCGGAGCGCCAAAGTCAGCGGTTGTCTCATCACACGGTCACTAACGGTGAAGGGTCACGCCTCTCCGAGGCAAGCTCAAGACCAGTCGCCCCGGCGTCGGCGTGAGCATGTGCGAGAGGGGGCGATGTCGCCGTTCCGGAGGCGGGACACCGCACCAACTCCGTCTGTCGCCCACCCGATATATCGAAGGCGGTTGGCGGACGGATAACGAACCTTGGAGCAGACTTCAAGGTGAAGACTTGACACCTCGGCATAGGGCCATAGCGCCTAGCCGTTAGGTATCCCTTTCTTGTTTTGCATATCCTCCGAACTCCGTGTAACCCACCTTCCTGTGCCTATAAAGGGAGGTGGGACCCCAAGGGAGGGATTATACGCATCAAGCCATCACAGTAGAACAAGAACTCCCTCGGAACCGTCAGAGTTGTAATCAGCAGATCTTCTGCGCCCCATCAATACAATACCACCACCTGGCGGGCGTAGGGACATTCGGCCGAACGATATAAACTACAGGCTCTGTAGTCTAACCATTCAAGGAAGCGGGAGCGCGCGACCCCTTGACTTACAAATTTACTTGCCGGTTTACGAAACACCGACAAGAGGAGAGGGTCCCGGAGGAGCTGGGGCGTGAGGAGGTCCTGGCACCCTTTGGAGGGTCGAGGCCTCGACCGGAGGCCGAAGGAGGCGAAGGAGGGCTCCTGCCGCCACCGTCGGGACCCGTGCTAGCTGGCGTGGTCCCGGCACTTGCGGCGACCCTGCCATCGTCGCCCAGGGACCCGCCAGAGAAGGCGGTTCAGACGTTGGAGGTGATCGCCGCCAGGCAGCGGGCAGAGGCGGCGGACATCCTTCCGAGAGCCCGGACGCCCTAGCCTGTGGTGACCTGGCCGAGTGACGACCCAACCGGCAAGCCGCAGTTCGAGCTGGATGACGAGGCGGAGGTTGTATTGTGGGGGGCCTTCCAAGAAGGCTCGTATCGAGTCGAGACTCAGGTGAGCCAGATCCGGAAGGGTCTGGCTCTTGCCCTCAACTCCGGCGACGAGGCTCTGAATGCCATTTCTGAGGTGACCCGCCCGATCGGCACGGTAAGCCAAACCGAACCCCTAGCTTCGGCTTTCGGCTAACTTTAGCGGTTGGTAGGCTTGATAGAGTGCTTGCGTTCTGCAGCAACTGAAGACCCGAACGTCGGAAAAGTCGGGGTTCCTCCGGAAATTGCATGGCCGAAGGACGGCAGCCGAGGAGGAGGGCGACCGTCTGCGCTCCGAGCTGCATGAAGCTCGGGAAGCCCTGGTGCGCGAGCGGGCAGAGGCGGCGGAGGCCCGCCGGAAGCTTGAGTCTCTCCTGGCGGCGGCCAACAACGCTAGGGACGCTGCTGTTGCCGCGGGAGAAACTACGCAGTTGGAGGTGACCCGCCTCCAGGGTGAGCGCGACAAAGCTCGGGCAGAATTGGACTCTGCGAAGGGGGACGCCGCGCGCAGCCAGGAGGCTCGGGCTATGGCTGAGGAGGACCTGCAGTGTGCGGTGGCCTCCGCGGCTGGTAAGCAACCCATCCCAGGCTCAATTTCCGCGATCGTGGACCGCCAGGCATGTTTTTTGATATTGCTTCGATCCGCAGAGTTGCAGAAAAATCTCCATGATGCCGTGGAAGCGCGGAGACTGGCGGAGAAAGAGCTGTCCGAGCAGACCGCCGAGCTGATGACCCTTCGGAGCGTCGGTCGGGAGGCCTGTGACCGGGTGCTCGGGACCGCCATGCAGGGTTCGAGCCGACTAGCCGCTGACCTTGCCCGTGTGTCGGAGCACGCCGATGGCTCGGTGCGCGAAGGGATTGTCCTCGGGGCTTCTTCGGCGCTCGTCAACGTCATCTCCTACTATGACGGTATCGACCTCGACGCCGTTAGCAGCGGGATCACCGCGGACCGGACGGAGGGGGAGGTCGACAGGTTGGAGGACGAAGTCAACCCGCATGCCCGAGCAATCGCCGGCCGGATATCGCCGCAGAGTGCCCTCCACCGGCAGTAGAGGGAAAAAGATTAGATGTTTTGATTTTTGGAATGCAAAAACTTCGTGGTGTAATGGACTGAAGCTCGTTTTAGCGTTTTGGCCAGTCGGGCCATTCCATAGGCCTGACTTTATCTTTCGCACTTCCCAGGGGTGATAAACATTTGACGACCATAGCCTTAGAAACCGCGGGGGTTGTACAAGCGTAGGTCGGTATGTTGACACCTTTGAGGAAAGCTCAGAGAAAAGACAGGGGCCTAAGGGATGAAATGTTCGCTTGCACTCGACACGGAGAGGGAGTGTTCCCAACTAGCTATGGATCGTACCGCGCGGGCACTTCCTTCTTCCGCAAAGCACTACTTCGCAACCGTAGCTGCTGGGATGTAGGCCGTAGCACTTGGGTCGAGAGGGTTACCGTTAGGGAGAACCGAATAGCCGGTCGGGTCACCGACCCGTGTGAGTGTAGGAACTTAAGTATAAGTCGTTTGCCTGCACTTGCACGGGGGAGGAGTGTTCCCGACCAACTCTGGTCGCCATACGAGCACTTCCTTCTCTGTAAGCACTACTTGAAACTTAGTAGCCTTGGGCGTAGGTAGTAGCACTTGGGTCGAGAGGGTTACCGCTAGGGGGAACCGAATGGCTAGTCGGGTCACCGACCCGTGTAAGTGTGGGAAGTTGTAGCCCCCGGACGGTGCGTGGGGACCAAGCCATGGTCGCCACGCAGCGCTTGAACTCGGAGGGACAGAAGACTCGTGCGGGAACAAGGAAAAGTTTCAGGGGTAGAATCGCCTTACCTTTTCATTCCACGCGTTGGAGAGGCCGTGGCTGTTGGGTCCCTCGCTCAGTCCCCCGCCTGGGCGGTTGAGCTAATGGGCCCTCTGCCACCTCTGGGCGGCCGCGGCTCGCCCAGGCCTTCCCTTCATTAAGTCGGTGCGGTTGTTCCGGCCCAGGAGCCAAAAATCGAAGAGTCGCACTGAGCCTGGCCCGAAGCGGTGTCCTTCCGCCCCCTGTCGTCCCATCTCATTTTAATGTGTCGTGGGATTTTAATGCGTAGTGGCAGGAGTGGCAAGGGCACGTCTCATCCGTAGGGCGAGGAGTTAATGCGTGTGCGGCACTTGGCCCGACGCGGCGCCCGCTTGGACCGCTCTGCCCCGCCTCTATAAATACGGCAGGGGGGGTCGTGAGAGCGACCACGTTTAGCCATTTGCCCTCACCCCTCAGCCTCTCTGCATTCTCCTGCAGCGCGAGAGGGAGAGGTTCTTTTCATTTTGAACACCAGATGGCGAGCGGCGGCGATGACCGGAGGGCTAGCAAGCGGGAGGCGGCGGCGAGCCCGCGAGGCACCGACACCAAGAGGTCCTGTACCGACGCCGGGTCCTCCGACGCCACAACGAGGGGCAGGATTATTCTGCCCTCGACAATCTTCCGTATCAGGAACCCTCCCTCGGGGTGAGTTCCTTTGCTTGGTGTCGGGATGGCTGTCGATTCTGTCTCGCTGACGTTGAGCCTTTTCTTTTTCATTCTAAGCGCTTGGTTGGGTTGAGCCGGCCGCCGCTGCGCCAGTGGGCTCCTTGATGGGAGGCGGGCCTTGTGGAGCCGCCAGCTCTCCCGGCCGCCGGGCGGTCCCTCGAGACGGGGGCAGGGCGCGTCCATGGTGACGCGATTGAGGCTTCCTGCGCCTCCAAGCGCAGGCCACCTCCCGAGGCGGAGGTGTCGTGGCGGGCTCGGGTCCAAGCCACGGAGGAGCTCACCAAAATGCGTGGGGAGGCGAAAGCGCGTGAGCCTGGCCGAGGCCGCCGAGGAAGAGCTTCGCCAAGGCCACGAGGTGGCTTGGCTGACCCGGTGAAGCCGGGGAGGAGTTGGCCAAGATGCATGAGGAGAGGCTGGACGTGATAACCTCATGAACATGCTCGGCCCGACCTTGAGCATGGCCGGGAGCTTAAGAACCTTGGGGTGAGGCTGCAAGAGCATTGGGGCGTCTTGGTCATGATCGCCTTCGGCCTCACCAGTGCCGATGCTGGCCGACCTACCAGCGCCTTGCGGCGTTCGCTCTCGAGGCGGGGATCGCCGTCGGCGTGGCGAGATGCGTCTTGGCTCTTTGTGCCGGCCTGACGCCTCCTTCGACCCAATCGCGACCGTCGCCGGGGTTGAAGGAGACGCGGACAGGGTGCGGGCCAGAGTGCGGCCGGCGGTGGAGATGGTGGCCGGGTTTGGCGCGGTCGTTGTGAGCAACGACAGCTCTGACGACGACGACGACTTTGCTGGATGAGCCTCCAGGCGTCCGCGTCTAACTTTTGCTTTTGGGTGGTGTAATGTATGTACATTTTATGTTATGGATTTTGGGGACTTTGCTTGATATTTTGCATTTCCTTTCCATAGCGAGCACTTTCATGCGGCAGCCGTAGCCTTTAGGAACCAGGGGTTGCTAGAGCGTGGAGTCGGGATGATGCGATTTGAAAAATCGAAAATAGCAAGGGACTTAGAGACAAAAAACGCGTCCGGATCGACTATGGGTTCGCCCGCATAGGCACTCTCCCTCTTCATAAAGCACTACTTACATAGCAAGTAACGCATGGGAATGGTAGTAACACTTGGGTCGAGAGGGTTCTGGCTTGCGAGGACTCGATTAATCGGTCGGTAGCCGACTTAAGTAAGCATGTAAGCAAGTAGCCCTCGGTGTGGCGTGAGGACCTAGATGCTATCGGCCATGGTAACCGAGCCGAGGATTTGATGGAAGCATAAGGATAAAGATGAAATTTGGGATAGAATCTCCTTAACTTCTCAATATTCCATGCGATCGAATTGAAGGATTTTGCCGTGACGAAGCGGCCAGACCTCGATTGGATCGTGAGGCGACCCGTTGGCCAGGCGGTCGATGAGGGGTTTCATCTAGTCAGAGTCGGCAACAAGCACGCCGTGGCCCGACCCGGATGGTCCTGGGTCTGACTGTTCGGTAGTCGGAGCGGTTGCGTCCAGAGGGTCGGTCGGCTGCTCGGAAAATGAGTCCAGTCGGACAGAAGGCTTATAGAGGTCGGAGACGAAGATCCCTGGCGGGACCGGTCCCCGATTGGAAGCAAGATTGGCCAGGCAGTCGGCTTCACCGTTGTAGCGTCGGTAGCTACGGTGAAGTTTGAAACCCTTGAATTTTCCCTCGAGCTCGTGTACCTCCGCGCCTCGAGGCGTTCTTGAGCGTCCTTGTTGTCGCCCGAACACCGCGCCGCCGAGTCTGTGAGCCTAGGGCTGCTCAAGGCGTCGCCGTCCTCGCCCGGACCTCGGGTCAGTCGTGGCGGCTGCAGCTCGGGTGGCTCGAGGAAACCCACGAGTAGTGGGAGCTGGGGCCTTGCATGTCTTCTGTGGCCGCACTCCACCTGACCCGGAGGTTCAGGTACTTGACCTTGGCCTCCGGGTCTTGAACTTCGGGGTGCCACATGCATGACATCAACATTGCGGTGACATTTTGGCTGGCGTGGGGGAAGAACGGAAGACCGTCGGACCCCTCGGCCAGCCGGCGTTGGACCTGGCGTATGCGCGCGCGCCGGGCGCTTGTGAGGGCTTGGGCTGGTGCTGCCCCAAGTCGGCCTGGAGTTTGTCCAGCTGGGCTTTTTGAGCCTTTAGGTGTTCGTGCTGCTGCTGAAGTTCAACGTGGCGAGCCTGGAGGCTCTCCTCCGCCTCCTGCGCCTCGGCGCGCCGGGCGGCGGTGCCCGGACTTACAGGGGTTGTGGCCGGTTCAGTCACGTCCGCCATGTTGCACTCACGAGAGTACAACCCGTCCGCTGTGTGCTCCGCGCCGGAGCTGGAGCCGTTGCTGGAGGAGACCTCCAATAGTTCGTGGAAGGAGGCCGGTGCGTAGCCAGCCATCGCCATGAGACGCGAATCTTCGGGAGGCGGTGTCGCCGCCCAGAGGGGTTCACGTGCGCCCCTATCAGAGGCGACATGACAGCGGACAAGCCCCGATGGTGAGGTCCGCGCAGAGGGCTCGGGCCAGAGGTCGCCGAAGGCGTCGGCGACCGAGTCCAGGTTCCTGGCGGAGGTCCAGACCCGAGGGGTGGCGGGGACGAGAACGAGCTCTCCCGCCGGAGTGGAGACGAAGTGGAGGGCAGAGCGGACCCGGCCCAAGCATAAGCAGCCGTCGTGGGTGAAGGAGGCCATCAAGGAGGTGATCGAAGTCCAGGAGGCGAAGAGCGATGTGTGAAGGCCCCTACTGGCATGCCGCTGTCGATGTTTTGTACTGGCAAGCAAGTAAATTTGTAAGTATAGGGGCCGCGCGTTCCCTCTCCTTGAATGGTTAGACTACGAGATTCCAAGATGTATCTTGGTTGAGCGGAATATCCCTCGTCCGATTCGTGGTGGTGGTTTTGTATTGCACAGGCGCAGCGGATTGCACTAGGTTACAAGCGAGGGCTCAAAACGAGCCTTGGCGCTCGTCCAGAAGTGAAGGCGGAGGCTCGAGAGCTAGGAACGTTTGCACAGGTGAATGAAGGACTCGGTTGCAAAAATGAGAATCTGAAGTGGGGAAGCTTCTTCCTAAGAGCCCTTCCTCCTTTATATATCTCGGAGGCGGAGTTACACGGAGTTTGGAGAAAAATGGTAGGGTATGCTATGCAGGAGTCGATCTCTGGTCGTGGCGCTGACGATTCTTATCCATCACGCCGGGTTAGTGAACAGCAGACGGTGTTCCGTTGGGAAGGTCTTGCCTACCCTCTGTCACTTTGTCAGTCTTGGCGTTACTTCTGTTGTGCCTGGTTCCACCTTGGGGACGAATAGCGTCTCTCCTTGTCTTGTCGGGCGAAGAAATTTGGCCTTCGACTTAAGTGGCCCCAGCCACTTTGGGAGGGAACCACTGCCCACATATGGCCGTCGTGTCCACGTGGCGGAGTGACCCGTTCTTGTGCCGTGGTGGCGTGGTGGAGGTCGTCGGCCGAGGCTTGCTAGGGATCGATCTGAGGCCGGTCGGATTTGGTGAAGCGCCCGTCTGATGGCGAGTCGGGCCGTGAGCGCCATTGGAGGCAGGTCGGACCGCCCTTGGTGGGCCTGAACGAGGCCGAGGGTCCTTCGTGGCCCCTGAGGCCTAGGGCCGGGCTCAAAAAGGATCGTTTAGTGTTCCAGCCAATATTTAGGAACAATCCCATCTGTGAGGGACGGAGGCTTTGGTAATACCCTCTCCAGCACTCTGCATCATTGCTAGTCCTGCTGCTATGTCCGTACGATTGAGAGAAAAACGATCTTGAAATAGATGTATACTTTGCTGTGGGGTACCCCTGGTATAAGTATTCGTCAACCGTGCTGTGCCGGCCCAGCCCGTTTAGAACAGTTCCATGCCGGGTCGGGTCGGGCGTGCCTCGTGCCGACCCAAAATAACCCGGCCCAGTGCCCACCTCTAGTTGTAGGTGAGACGAGAGACGCTGCGAGGACGGCGAAGGAAGAGGAGTCAAATGGTTGCGATTTTTTTTCCCGATGATTTTAAATTTTAGTTGGATTAGTCTGTTCTCTAGGAATGATTTTTAGATACAATTAGGATAGTTTTCGCGGCGTAATACATTGCATGCGTTGTTTTTTCGCAGAAACAATTTCATTTTTTTCCGTCGGCGTTTTTTTTAAAAATCATCGAGGAAATGCGCGAAACGATTGAAAGGATACAAACACATCCGCGATTGCGTTAAATCGAAAGATTCTTTTCGTAAAAAATAGCCGGAACGATCCAAATGGCACTACGTTTTTTCGGTATTTATTTAGGGTCCTTTCACGAAAAATTTGCGATTTTTCTGAACCAAAAGGTTGGCTTCGTAAAAAACCGCACGAAGGAACTACACGTAATTACGCATTTTTTGAGGGACCTACACATGAAGGGGGAAAAACGTGCCGAACCGGTCGGCCGTGCATTTTTTTCGTGGAAACAATATCAGTTTTTCCATCTGTTTTTTTAAATCGCGGAGAAAACGCGAGAAACGGTTGAAAGAATACAAGTGCATCTGCGATTGCGCTAAATCGAAAGGTCCTTTTCATATAAAATAGCCGGAATGATCCAAACATCACTACGTTTTTTTTCAGTATATATTTAGGGTCCTCTCACGAAAGATCCACGATTTTTCTAAATCAGAAGGTCTTTTTCGTAAAAAATCGTAGGAATGATATATACGTAATTACGGATTTTTAAAGGGGCCTAAATGTGAAAAAAAATTGAGCCGAGTCGGCTGCCGGCTCGACTCAAATCAACGAGAGCGCGTGAATCCTTCCGGAAAATAGGAGAGGTATTATTAGTTGGACTGGAGATGCAACCCCCTTCCTAGTTCCTTCTCAGCTTCGTATATAATCCAAGTTTAATATAGGTAGTATCGGTGAGCTTGAAGAATTTTCATACACTTGTGTGCTAGAAAAGTAGCCAAAAGGTTAAGTTGGGTGCTTTAAGAAAGAGCAGCAGCCGAGTGTTTTGTTCCGAGAGCACTAGTTAAACGCTCGTGTTTGTTATAGATAGAAATATATATTATTTTAACTTATCGAACCGTTGATAAGAAGTTTCTGACCAATTCGTATCGTGTCTCCACCTCCGCTATCTTGTTCAGCCTACACCACGTCCTTCGAACTCGACAGACATTTTTTCTAGCCGAGCTCTGCCTTGACCTGTCATGTCATCGTTGTGCTTCAAATTCTGCCGCCGTGCATGGCCTGCACCATGCACTTGCCCGCCTTGGGTATCCTCGTTGTTTGCACCAATTTTTGGCAGATACGATAAGAAGTAAGAAAACATGAGTTTTGATAAGATACGAGAATATCTGCAGGAGTTCGGATAAACACATGGAAATCTCCTATGACGTGCAGATAACAATTGGAAACTAGAGACCAGGTAGGAAACTACGAAGTCGATTCGGACTACGTTGTCGTGTTGGATCGGGACTCGGATCGGCTAGGCGGGTATATAAGGCGCACCAAGGCTGCTTGAAGAATAACAACAATCAACACATCTTCCAGTTTTTACTTTCTATAGTTCTTAGCCTTTTTAGCATTGTAATCTTTCCTCTGTAAGTCGACATCGATCAAATAAAGTTGCGTATCGCCGATTGTTTGATCGTCATTGGCTTTTTCAGGTTTGATTTATTCTGTCTTGTTGCGCATCGCCTTTTCAGAATCTATCTACCTTTTACTCTCGGACTTAGTCTTAATCGACTAGTCTATTTACCCTTCTAATCGGCTTTACGGCTGATTCGTGATTCTTAGCCGATTAGCCGAAGATCGGCGATTGAATACAACTATCTCCTTATCGATTGCGAGGTCAAATCGATTGTGCCTTCAGCGCACACTTGAACCGGTGTTACGTCGGTGTGTTGCATCCAGAAACCCTCTTCACGTTTTTGGCGTCAACACATTTTATGCGCCCGGTGGGACGAGATCGACAAGATGGCGCGAGCAAATCCACCGCGCCGCCGGCGTGAACCGAGACGCCATAATCGTCCCTACCTTGGGCGATTTAACTCAAAGCAGCGCAAGAAATTGAGGATCGAAGGCTACCTTGGAGGAATTGATGTTGGGTTGTTATCGAGAAAACCGGCGAGGATTCTGTGGAAGGCGTGCCGCCCTTGAACTTCTTGGCGACATTGGCGCTGCGTCAAATTCGATAGCCGATATGTTCGGCTCAAGCGAGTTATCTGCTATGATCGATCAATCATGCATCATGCTTTAATCAATCGATCGTCGGCTTTGGTCACAACCTTGAAGCCGATGATAGAAAATAAGCGTAAAGCGATTGCACAAGAGTTGGCTCGTCAGGGTGATGGACCCATTGCGACCCTCCCAACATACCTGTATATTACTGTGGCTCCAAGCATAGCAGCGGTCAAAGCGTCGGCACCGGCACCCTCGCTAATGCCGACCCAGCCTACCGTGTTGGCTCCATCAAATCCCCGACTGAGTCCAGTTACTCATATTAATGCATATACTGACGTTGCAAAGTTGGATCCATCAGCGTCGGAGACTCACTATGCTCAGTCGGCTTATCGGTAGATTGAATTAAATGGAAATTATAAATCTCAAGGATTAACCCAAGTTGGAAATCGGCTCCATATAAAGTAATTACGTACAGAACCGTTTGTTCCATTACGAGATTCTGTTTGCGAGCGGTGGATCTGAATCATGGCAACAACGGTATCCATCGGCTAGAAACAAGCCGGCCGTGGAAGTTACACTCGAGGCGGGACACTCATCACAATTGGCCAAACCACGGTGGTCCGGTGACCAATAACGTTAAGTGGTGATCGATTCTGCGATCTTAAGGGATCGATTTGGTTTACAACCCAAAGGAAGAACGATGCGACTATAGGAAGCCGTACCCAGATTACATTGACCGGATGCCATACCCCACAACTTTAGGATTCGATTTTGCAAAATTTTGAGGATGATTGGTCACCACTTTGGAACACGTTGGACGATTTATCGCCCGATGTGGGGAAGCGACCAGTCAAGCGGATTAAAAATTATTTGTTTCCATTATCTTTGTCGAGGCGCTTTTACTTGGTTTACAAATCGCCTCCAAATTGGTCCACTTTTGGAGCGATTTAGAGAGCCGATTCCATGAATACTTTTCTCTGGCGACTGGAATTGAGAATCTTAGATTTAAGTCTTGTCAAGCGAAATTTGGTGAATCGGCTTCGAGTATATTAGAAGGTTTAGAAATCTGAAATCATTTGCCGATTAATGGTATTACCGGATACCCAACTAGCCAATTTAGCCTTCGGGGTTGATTCAAGCAAAGAAAAACTTCTTTGGACAAGAATTCTTGACTTAAGTCACCTACTTCATCGAATTATCGGCACAAGAAAGCCGATATTTAAATAAAAAATTCAAAGATAAACTTCAGATTAAACAATGGCAAAGAAAAAGCTAAAGTGAACATAGTCGAATATAGTTCAGCGAAACCTCTGAAGATGAAGCGGGCGTGAACATAGCCGAATGGATAAAGGGTTCCAAAAACCACTTATGCATTCATGGCTTAAGCCGACTAGGAGTAAGTCGGAGTAAAATCGCTTTTGATGTATCCAAGTCGACCGCTTATTTGACATGTTATTACAAGAAAAAGTCGATCGACTACGAAGGACATACCATACCTTCGGTAGGTGAAATTAAGAAGCGGCGATCTTGTAAGTGGCATCATTCCTTTTCTCATAACACTAACTTGTTGCAACATCTTTCGACATGAGATCTGATCGGCCATAGAAAACAGTCGGCTCAAGTTTGCGGAAGAACCATCAATGGAAGTCGGCGTTAACCCTTCCCAATCAACATGGTTCGATGCTCCGCAAAGGAAAAGCAGTTGCGATGAAAGACCCTCGCGACACGGCAAGTTAACATAGAATCAAGCTCACAAGAAACACTAAAGATAACGATCGGCTCACTCCAAATTGAAACCGATCAAGATGGGAAGAATTCAAGAGCGGTAAAACCAAAAGGGAATTACAAGTCGGACGGTGGTATAAAGCGAAATCTCCGCCTGTAAGCGGCATTCAAACCTAGGCCAACTTTCTCGCGGTTGCTCGAGAAATATGAGAGGGTGAGCCACGGCAAAAACAAGATCTATGCCAACCGTATCGGCCAAGCGATGCATTTCGACCGGATAATCTGCATCGGCCAAGCAACGCGAAAGAGCTCATGAAAGATGTCCTTTTGGCAATTACATTTGGGAGAGAGGTATGGCGTTACCATCTTCAAAATCATGCCCCATGGAGCACTACCCGCAAAGAAGTTGGCCAAAGCGTTCGGTAAGAGGCGTCTATATCGGCGAGAACGGATCAAGGCGAGTCAAGGTATAAGAAGCCGATAAGAGAGAGGTGAGCGCTAAACCAGGACAAGGAAGAGCTCTTTGAGAACTTGGTTGGTAGAATCCATAAACCAGTTGAACCTAAACCCGGATGGTGCCCGTGGGCTTAGCCGATCTGCAGCGGCTCCAACGCCTAGAACGCATAAGAGATGAGAGAAATTTGAAGAAAAGCGAGAGAGATCAAGCTTTTAATGAATTGCGACTGTGAAATTGGTCACAAAGAGTGGAGGAGAAAACAACAAGCTGGCGATGAGTCGGATTCTTGAACGATTTAATGTCGCCAATAATTCGAGATGGTACTCCTATGGATATCAATATGGTGTTCACCCTACCGGTGAATTCGGGATTAAAAGCTGAATCGGCTAGAGCGCATTTGCTCGAGATGTATGCAGGGGCGCAAGGCGATGTTTGAGAAACCACAAGATCGCATCGGCATCTAAAGCCATTGTATTTGAAGGGTTACATCAATGGAAAGCCGATATCAAGGATGCTTGTGGGCGGAGGAAACTCTTGTGAACTTGATGCCACTCGATTACTATGAAAGTTAGGGAAGACCGATGAAGACTTGATCCCTGTTTGCGGGGGACGGGTCGCCCCTTCCCCGCCAAAGGCCCTTTGGCGGGCTGCGGGGAGGCGGAAGCCCCTTTTGCTAAAACATTTTAATGCCCGTTACCGAGCGGTGGAAAGGTGGCCCCGTGGCCCCCTTCCTTGCGGGAACGGCAGGCCCGTATCTACCGCCGGGGGGGCGGGGCGTCTTCCCAAACTTTTCGGCGAGGGGCGGGGTTTGGCCTAGTGGGCCGCCTGGCCGGCCTTAAAATTTTGCGGCGGCGAATGTCCCCCGTCTTTAGCCGGCCGATGGAAAGCTGGGTGGGGTTCCCCGATGGGGCCAAACGTGGGGCAAGGGCCCTGCCCCCCTTTGCCCGGCGCCCGTTTGGGGCCTTTCCCTGCGTGCCCCGCCCGATGGGCCCCCCGTGGGATTAGCGGTGGAAGAATCCCTGCGAATTGGCCGGGCTGCCGGCCGAACTGCCCTTTTGAACCTTCTTAAGCCTTCAGAGTGGCTCTTGGCGGGCCCCACTCTGAGTCGGCCCGCCGGTCCCGCGGGACTGCTTTCCCTTAGGACCGTGGCCTAATTTTGTCCCCGTGGCCGCGTGAAATGCGGGCTTTGTGCTTGCATTGAGGCGGTTCCAACCGCCGCTTTCTTGCCCTTGCCTTTTTTCCCAGCCGTCTTCTTGAGCCCCAGGTGAACCCACCGGGCCTTTTGTTCCTTGCCGTGGGGAAGGGGATTCAGCGGGGAAGGACCTTCGATACCGTCCAGGGGGCCCCCCTTTGCCTTCAAGCCGGATCGTCCCACAGGCCATATGGCGGGCCCCTTCCGCCCTTTTAAATTTTTCTCCGTCCTCCATTTCAAAATCCCATTTCATTACCCCCAATTCTTCTCTTCTCGTCTTACCCTCAAATGTTCTGGGGGATGGAACCTTCCTCTCTTGCCCTTCTTGCCCCAAGCGGAAGTATGGGAAGGCATTCCGCCCCGGGGGGGTGGCCTCCCATTCCTTGCCCGAGCAAGCGGGGCTCCGGGCCCTTTACATCTAGCAATGAAATCACCAACCAATTCAGGGCACCGAACCGGGGGCTGCCCCCTTCGAACCCAAGCCCCTGGGGAAAGGGGGAGGTTCCATTTAGGGATTTTTTAAAACCGGCCGGGGCAAATCGGCGATTCGCGGGAAAAAGGTTGGCGGACCCCTTTTCTACCCGGGCGGGAGGATCGGGGCCCCCCCCCTTTAAAGGGGGCCCGGTCCGGCCCTTTAAAGGGGCCAGGGCGACAACAATTTGGGGTGGCCCGCCCTGCCCCGGGTTTTGGCGGACCCCCTTTAAGCCGCCTTTTTCTTCTTCCCCCTTCCTAACCAAACCCTGGGCCCCCTGCCGGCCCCACAACCACCTTTTCCCCCCAGGCGGGGGGGCCTTTGGGGAGCCCGGGATGGACCCTTCCCTTCGCCGGGTTCCGGCGGGCCGACATGCCCCTTTGGCCATGGGCCGGGCCCGGGAGCGGCCCGCCACCCCGGCCCGGGGGGACCCCGGCGCAGGCGGGCGAAACCCGGCGGGGGCCCCGGTGGGAACCTCCACAACCTTCCCGGGGGCCCGCACGGCCCGAAAGCCGGCGGGCACCAAAGGCCAGCCCCCGGCTAAAAACCCCGCCAGGCCCTGGCCTAGGCCCATCAAACCCAACCCGGGAGCCGGGCCTCCGGCCCGCCGCCCCAAAACCGCCCGGGCTTCCCCGCCCAGGGGGCCGGTCCCCAATCAAGCGGGCAACCCTTCCGCGCTGGCTGGTGCCCGCGGAAGCTTGCCTCGGTGGGGGGCGGGCGGGAAGGCCGGGGGGGCCCGCCGGGAAGGGAAAACCCGGCAATCAGGCGGGCCGGGAAGTTTTGGAAAGGCGGGAACCCACGTCCCTGGGCTCTACCCTTTGGGCGTTCGGGAAAAGGGGCGGAAGGGCGGGAAATCGCCTGGGGCCGGGGCCCAAAAGGCCTTCCGGGTCCCCCCTGTTGCTTTTGGAAGGGCTGCGTCCGAACCCCCTTAAAAACAAACATGGTATTAAATGACTTCACTGACTTCACGATTTGCATGCAATTTCCCTTTGCGTTCGGGTTTCATTGATTTGCCGGGTTTTTAAAACCCTTTTGGGACTTTTAAACCAAGTGATTTCCTCATTTATGGGCCTGTTATGGAACAAAAAGTTGAAAAATGCCCTAATTCGAAAACCAAAGCAAGCGACAGCGTCTTTAGGAGCACCGAGCCCCGGAACTTTCATGACCTCAAAAATTGTTTTGGGGGCGAAACAACAATTCTCAATCATGGGCGGGCAACTCGAGACAGAATGGCGACCCCAGACCAACTGAGACCTTGACCTTCTGGTAATAGGCGACCCGATAAGCCAGTGGCCAGCAAGGCGGAAACGGCCAGATGTTGGTAGGCGAGCGGCCTGAACCTTGGGCCGAGCAGCCCCCAGGAGCCAGCCTAGGCGGAGCCAATGAAGGCCTGAAGGCCTTCGGGGAGTAAGCCCGACATCGTTATGCTTACCCTCAAAGGTGGCCGAACAAAGCTAACGGTGCCTAATTCCCCTAAGGGTAGAACTTAGGGCTGACTCGATGTTGTAGGAGTTAAATCGACTCCTCGTCGTCCTCGATGGCTACGTACCGCCTGGGCCGAGAATCTGAGACCACCTTGAGGAGCCCTCCACGGGGGAGGCGACTTATGTAACCTGCATGCGTCTGGGTCTGCGCAGACCGAGTCACCCCCTTGATGTTCTCTCGGAGACCGGGTGGCCAGTGCCGCTGAGGCTCTGTTGCAGTGGCGGGCGGTAGCGGCGGCGTGCGATCCGCACCTCCTCGAGAAGGTTGACATCTTCTCGCGGAGATCCTCTTGGTCCTCTTCGTTGAAGGCGGGGCGTGGCGAGCGGCGGCTTGGCTCGGAGGGGAAACGACCTCGGCGCCATACACCAGAAGAAGGGTGTCTCACGGTCGCTTGCAGTGGGCGTGGTCTGGCGACCGCAGCCACGGCAAGGAGTTCTTCCGTCCATCTTGCACCCGCTTGTGGAGTCGATCAAGCGCCCTTGTCTTGAGGCCCTTGACACTAAGCGCATTGGCGCGTTCGCTGACCGTTGCTCATGGGATGGGCCGCAGGCGAAACATACCTTGGTGCCCATTTCTTCCCAGAACTCCGGAAAGCAGCTTGTTGGTGAGCGGGTGCCGTTATCGGTGATGATGCGGTTGGCGACTCCAGCGGGTGAAGATCCAGCGCATGAACTTAACGGCGGCGGCCGTGATGGCCCGCCTTGCCTCGGCCGACCCACTTGGTGAACTTGTCGATGGCGGCGAAGAGTGGGTGAAGCCCCTGTGGCCATGAGAGCGGACCCGGGATATCCGGCCCGGACCCGAGCGGCCAAGATAAGCGGGATGGTTTGCGGCTTTAAACTGGTCGGTGGGTTTACTGGCGAAGCCCGACAAGCCGCCGCGTCCTCGCTGGCTTCATAAGCATCACGGAGGCGGTAGGCCAATAAAATCCTGGCGAAACGCATTGCCGACTAAGTCGTGGGACATATAGCTCCCTGCGCCTCCATGGATGTCGGAAAGCAAAGGCTGCTCCCTCTTCAGTGATGCACTTGATGAGAACTCGTTTACGCTCTGGCGATATAGGTCCCCCCTACGAGTATAGCACTTGAGCCTTCGTGCAATCTTCTCGGTTTGAGGCATCATCGTGGGGATCACTTGGTCACCTTGCGGAAGGCGGGGATAGGGTCCATCCACCGATCCTCCACCCAAGAGGCGGCGACCACTCGGTGCTCGCTGGGTACTCCGCCAGGCGAGCTTTTCCCTGGTCTTTGCCTCGGCTGCACCAAAATCTTCCTCGGGACGTTTGGTAGTAGCTGTTGCCTTCCCTCCTGGATTGGAGGCCGTGTGATGCATCGCCTTCCCTTTGAGCCGGAGGCCGCTTGACCTTCGTCGTCCCACAGGACGGGGCAGCCGCGTGACACCATCATCCCCACAGGTGTGGGCGGCGATGGGCTGATCGCGGTAGTCTTCCTCGAAGACCGGCCGGAGCAGGGAGCCCTTGAGGATGCTGGTGGGGCAGCCGTCCATAAAAGGTGATTGTCCTGTGGGGATATGAATATACCCCAAACCTTCAAAATAGCGTTCCATTCTTGGGACCTCCCTTGATCATGCGCCGCCATGGTGGGAGTCGGAACATTGAACTCCTTAGAAACTTGATTAATGACCCGGTAGGAATCTCCCTTGACTTGGAGCGCCTAATGCCCGGCCTTGAGCGTGCGCGCGATCGCGCCCACTTGTGAACCTTCATACTCGGCAATATTGTTGGTGGCCTTGAATTCGAGGCGACCCGCGTCTTGGAGGTGTCACGGTCGGGGAGACGGGACAACTCCGGCCCGCGCCTTCGGCTGAAAGACCCATCAAGAATAGCGTCCGAAGGCAGGAGCGCGCTCGGCCCGAAGTGGCGGGGAGTCCACTCGGCGACAATCCGCCAACTTTTGACTCTTGATGGCGGTCACGGGCACAAACTTGATGTTAAATTCCCCAGCTCCACCGACCATTTACAATTAAGCCCCTTTGCTTCACGGTTATGGAGAATCTCGCGCAAGGGTAAAACGGTAATTTCCGCCCTTGGAAATAATGCGCGACTTCGGGCGCCACTAGAATTTGCATACAACATCTTTTGAGCTGCTTGGATCTGGGGTCTCTGCTTCATGCAATACTTTCTTGATGTAGTAGGCGGCCTCTGACGCCTTCCCTCTGCGATCAACACGGCGCTCACCACCTCGGGGTGGCGACAATATCTGACGCGAGGCTCACCGTGAGTGAAACCCATGCCGGGGAGAGGAAATCTGCTTCAAATCTTCAAATGCCTTCTGCGCCTCGTCCAGTCCACTCGAAGTAATTAGTCTTTTTCGGTTTGAGCAGAGGCAAGCTTTTTCTCCCCAATCGAGCAATGAACGCCCGGGGAGGCAGGGCGGCCGGCCAAACATTGGACTTGCTTGAGTCGTGGGCGGCTTCATGTGCTCGATGGCGATATCTTGTCGAGGATTGGCCTCAATGCCCATTGGACACGAAAACCTTGACTTCGGAGGAACTACCGAACACGCATTTTTCGGGTTGAGCTTGGTGATTCATCGGGAGGTTAGCAAGGTCTCCTCGGGTCTTGGATCATTTCTTCGCTCTTCTTAATTTTCACCACGGGTCATCAACATAAACTTCAAGGTTCGCCCTATCTGAGGCGGTAGGTATCTCATATAATTTAGTAAGTAGAAACTGCATTCTTTAAACCAAAAGCCATCCTTACATAGCAGTATACACGGTTGGGGTTACAAAGCGATCTTTTCTTCCGTCTTGAGCGCCATGCTAATCTGGTGGTACGGAGTATGCATCAAAAAACCTGACAATTCACACCGGTAGTGGAGTCTCGATGAGGTCGACTCGTGGCGGGGATAAGGATCTTCGAGGCGAGGCTTTGTTGAGGTTGGTGAAATCGACACACATCACGCCACTTCCCATTGGATTTCTTAGCGAGCACGGGGTTGGCAAGCCACTCAGGTGTGAGACCTCCTGACTATTCCGCTCGGCGGCTTCTCTACCTCCTCTCGAATGGCATCCTGCGCTCCGTGCCTGCCTCCGGACCTTCTCCGGATCGGAGCGCACGCTGGGAGGCGTTGCAATCGGTGCTCGATCACCTCCACTGGGACCCGGTCATGTCGGGGACGGTTGCGGCGAACACGTCTGCGTTTGGCGGAGGAAGGTGTGGCAGCGCGTCTTCTATTGGCGGAGGTTGGCGCCAATCTTTGGCGATCTTCGAGGTTCGCCCCCACTCGAGGCGACCACCTTTACTTCCGGCGGAACGGGTGAAGCACGGGTCCGAACTGAGGGCTCCGAGGAAGTGGCGTCGGCGCGACCAAGCGCAAGTGGTACCGGCGAGATCCAAGCACTGCTTGTGGCGGCGCGGAGCTTGAACCTATCACGTTGATAACAATGGGGCGGCTGGGCCGACATCTTCACCACCATGTAAGCGTAGTGGGTAGCCGCCATGAACTTGACGGCCCGGCCGACCAAGTAAGGCGTTGTATGGGAGGTCAATCTGCGACCTCGAAATCCACCATCTCGGTGCGGTAGTTATCCTTCTCCCCAAAAGTGGCGGGAGGCAAACTTGACCCAAGAACAAGCCGCATCTGGGGCCACCAGAAGAAGCGGCGAGTCGGGCGCGGAGTCTGGCAGCGGGATCTGCGGCGCCATGAATGCCGGCAGACGGGGAGGTTGAGGGCTACCTCCATCCATCGGCTACCGCCCGTAGCCGCATTCCGGACCGTGGAGTGCGACCACGATCGGGAAGGCCCTAAGTGAGGTGCATTAGGGTGGGTCGGCCCGGTGAAGGTGATCGTTTGCTCCGACCACTTGATGTCAGACCCGCCCCCAGAGCTTCGGCGGTGGCTACACCTCCTTTTCAGCCGCTTATAAGCGGTGTTGGAAGAATGGTGGATGAACCACCATAGATATGCATACCGGTGTGATCCGCTTTTTGAAAAGCGGTGGGCGGGATCTTCATCTTGATCATCATCGGTGGCGCTCGCAGGCGCTTCTCCACCATCTGCCTTACGACCCGGCAGTTGTCTGGGTCATGGGTATTGGTTTTTATATGTCGGGCGTAGGGCTCGCCCTCCTTTTTGATCGCGGCGGATCGTTTCACGATCGCGGCGGTCATCAGCGCCCGATCACGGCGTCGTCACGCCCGGTCTGACGGTCGTCGCGCGCGCTTCGGCGGTCATTACGCCGATCCCGGCGGTTGCGCTCCCGGCGGGGTCTTCTTCGTCGTCGCGCTTTCGCGCAAGACACTGGGCTCCCCCGCCTCGCGCTTCGCGCCTTCTTGCACTGCAGTCGGGACCTTCGATGTCGACCTCGTCCTTCGCCAGCACCCACCCTTGGGCGGGCCTTCGCCTCCAGCGGCGCGCACTTATGTGCGAGGAGAAAAGCTTCGGAGAGTGGGCGATGGTGCGGGTGGCCATCTTCTCCTTCATCTTGCGATGTCGCGTCGCCCCTCTGAAAGCGATGGCGGGATTGCTTTCCGGAGATGTGGGGGATGGTGTTACGGCGATGTGAAACCGCCCGGATAAATCATGGCGACTCCCCTTTCTTGTTCGAGCGTGGTCATCCTCCTGCCAATCTGTGAAGAGCCCTGAAAATTAGCGACAAAAAATGTCGCTGGCATCATCCCCAGTGCCGCAGGCCCTCGGGAATTCAGCTTGACGAGGCGAGGCGAGAACTTCGTCAAGGCCGTTGGGAGGTAGTTGGCCATGACCTTTTGAGATCCGCGGTTGCCCGCACCATCGTCGTGTAGATTTGGAGGAACTCCTCCGGGTTGAGTGGTGCCGTCATATTTCTCTATAGCCAAAAGGCGAAACTGTCCGGCCCGAGCCAGCCTATGACAGCCGGGAAAAAACGGCACCCGGCGCCGTAGAGGCCAGGCGCTCATCGAAACCGGTCCGAGGGACGCAGGGAAGCGCGAGGCCTTGGCTCTTCAAGGTCGGAGGTGGACCTCCTCCGGTCTGTGAGGCGAAACCACGAGGGGACTCTCATTGTCGGCCGCCACACCTTGCCATGGCGGCAGCTCTGGTGGGATGGATGGCGGCGACCATGAAAGGTCATCACAGCTGCTGGCGGCTTTCGTCGAGATGAGGCGAAGGTCCTCCACGGTTCCTCGAGGCGGGACGGGATAAGCGCCCATTCCTTGACCGACCCACTGGCGGGGCCCTCTCGTTAGGCGACTTCGAGGCTGAGCGCCACGCATCAGCCTTAAGCGCCGAAATGCCTTCGGTGCTGGCGGCCGAGCCCTACCGGTGGCGCGCCACGAGGCCGGCAATGCCAGCGACCAGGTGGCCGGAGAATCCCGCCGAACTCCACCGGTGGGTGGTCGAGAAGAACGCAGGCGTGCAAGTTCTGGCGGGGGTGCGCGCCTCCATAGCCGACCTTGCCGCGGCTGCTCCACCGCTTCCGGGAGGCGCGGCGCCAATCTGCGAGGTGAAACGCAGCGGTTCCTCGGCCGTAGCGGCGGGGGGCGCCTTAAGTCGTCGCTTCGCCCGCGAGATCACAGTCTGCCGGATCCGCCATCTTCGATCGAACTGCTACGAATCGCGAACACGAAGTCAGCAGGGGAGTTAGCGGAAAAAAGCCAACCACTAGCCCCCTACAGCGGCCCACAGCGGCGTATTCCACGAACAGAGCCGTGATCTGAGACGGGTTTTGTTGGCGGGAGGCGTCTTGGCAAGCTGTCGAGGCGAAAACCTAGAGACTCCCGCGGAGGTTTGGCGCCTATGAACTAAGGAGAACGACCATTTTACCCGAGTTGAGGCCCCTTTGTAGAAGGGTAATAACCTTAATCTGCTAGATTTACGTATATGATGCTTTGAACTAGTCTGAGTTCTCGTGTTACAAGCGCATCCTTGACTTTCTCTAGTATTGCTTGGTCGTGATCTAGGATCGATCCCCCTTCCCCATGCAGAGGGGCCTTATATAGGCAGGGCTAGCAGGGGTAGGTACAAGGAGAGCCATCATCTTGATCTAAATACATTTAATGCTTTCTCTCGTCTTTGTCCGTTCCTCCGGCCTCATTAAATGCCTCTGCGTGCCCTTGCAGGTCCGCGGATGGGACCCCCTTGTGAGTAGGTGAGGCGTCGGAGGAATGGGCTTGTTGCGAAAACCCTTACTCTTGATAAATGCCTCTGGCGAACTGCCGTTCGACCTGTCTGGCGGTGGAAGGAGCCTTGGCCAAACCCAGGTGTGCCCACCTTCTTGCCCGCTGATGGCGGCGGCGTCCTCATAGCTGCGCCACATACCATGAGCCTAGGCGGCCGGCGGCGGCGTGCTTTCACCTTTCGCCGTGGACCGGTATACCTTTGGCGGCGGGTACGATCGCCGCCGATGGCGACGCCCGCGTGGTGGCGCCAGGCGGCGAGCGATCTTATATCTTGCCGACCGCGTTCTTTGTGGTTGAAGCAAAGGGAACTGATGTGCTCCTAGGCGAGATTGGATACCGCCAATTCTTGTATACCCTCAACCATGCACCAATTGCTTATTGATTGGAATGAAGATGAAGTCGAAGTCGTCTCAGCCGATACATCGGCCCATATTGCTATGGCCAGCTCCGATGCAAATTGGCCACATGAAGAAACAGAATGCATATCAGGTAAAGCACTGGATGATTGTGATTTCATCAGCATTGGGAAGACAGGCTTTACGCCGATCAGTGTCAAACCAGGCACCTTTGATCGGGCGGCTGAAATCTTGAGAAGATGGGGTCAAAAATGATTCAAATTCTACAGGACAAAGCAAGAAGCTATCGGCAAGCGATAAACTCGTGTGAAGCTATTGAGGACTTTCAAAACGAAAAATTGGGGCAAGGTTTCACTTCAGCCGATATGCTTGAAGAAGTTGATATTGGAGAAGGTGATAGAAAGAGACCAACTTTTATAAGCACAAGTTTAGGCCTAGAATATAAAGATAAGTTGGTCAAAATACTTAGAAAATACAGGGATTGTTTTGCTTGGGAATACTATGAGATGCCTGGGTTAAGCCGACAACTAGTTGAACATCGGCTGCATATTAAGCCGGGGTATCGGCCATATAAGCAACCTCCTCGTCGTTTTAATCCAGAGTTGTATAATGTAATAAAGGAAGAAATTGAAAGGTTCTTTGGAGGCCAAGTTCATAAGGCCTTGCCGATATCTTGAGTGGGTGTCCAACATTGTTCTGTCATGAAGAAAAATGGCAAGCTTGGTGTGTGTAGATTTTAGAGATTTGAATAAAGCCACGCCAAAGGATGAGTATCCGATGCCTATAGCCGATATGCTTATCGATGCTGCCTCGGGTAATAAAATCATTAGCTTTCTTGATGGGAACGCTGGATATAACCGGATATTCATGGCGAAGCCGATATCCCCAAAACGACCTTGGATGCTGCGCGTTAGGGCTATATGAGTGGTCGATAATGACATTGACGAAGAATGCAGATGCCACTTATCAACGTGCCATGAATTTAATTTTTCACAATCTAATCGGCCATATCGTTGAAATTTACATCGATGACGTGGTTGTCAAGTCTAAGGAGGACTGGCAACACTTAGCCGATTTAGAAAAGGTATTTCAAAACACAAGAGCTCATGGGTTAAAGATGAATCCCTTGAAGTGCGCATTTGGCGTGTCGGCTGGTCAGTTTCTCGGTTTTATGGTGCATCAGAGAGGTATCAAAGTTAGCCAGACAAGGGTCAATGCCATAGCAAACACCAAGCGCCAACATGCAAAAATGAACTGCAAAAGTTGATCGGCAAAATTAACTACTTACGACGATTTATCTCGAATCATGCAGTAGGATCAAGCTTTCACGCCGTTATTGAAGTTGAAGGATCACCGAGGAGTTCGTGTGGGGGCCGATCGACAAAAAGCTTTTGATGAAATCAAGAAATACTTGGCATCACCACGATCTGCCGCACCACTGAAGGATTCCTTCAAATTATCGTGTAATTTGAAAAACCATCGAATTGTGTTGGCGCAGAAATCGATGGCAAAAGCGCGTAATATTTTATCTCGGTAGGCGATTGTGGAAGCTGAAATCGGTACCCTTATATAGAAAAGCTATGTTTATCATTGTATTTACTTTGCACCAAGTTAAGACATTACATACTAGCATCAACTTGTATAATAGTATGCAAAACCGATGTCATCAAATATATCTTGTCTGCGCCAATTTTGAGAGGACGACTTGGGAAGTGGGCGTACGCCTTGACCGAGTTCGATCTACAATATGAATCGGCCAAAGCTGTTAAAGGCCAAGCAGTAGCCGATTTCATTACAGGACATGATACCATGGCAGGAGTGGTCGATGTGGCCCCTTGGCGGCTATATTTCGACGGATCAGTTTGCCAAGAAGGGAGCAGAATAGGTGTTGTGCTAATTTCGCCAAAAGGATATAGCACTGAGTTCGCATATCGGCTCAATGGCCGATGCTCTAACAACCAGACCGAATATGAAGCGTTACTAAAGGGGCTCCAGTTGTTGGAAAGTATCGGAGTGAATACTGTGGAGGCCTATGGTGATTCATTACTGGTGGTACAACAAATTAAAGGAGAATTTAGATGTTATGATGAGGTATTATCGAAATATTTAGAATATTGCCTCGAAGTAATAGGCACCTTTGCATTTTTTCGCATCTGCCATGTGCCTAGGGAAATGAATGGTAAAGCCAATATGTTAGCTCAAGCGGCGTCAGGCTACAAGGAGTATAGCCGACATGAAGCGTTTGACTTAATCGACAGAGTAGTGCTATGTGTTGATAACACCGATTGGAGGACAGAAATAAAAATTTACCTAACGAACCCATCCAGACCTACTACGCGGAAAATTCGTCAAAAAGCGATAAAATATGTCATGCTCGAAGGAGAATTGTATTATCGGACCTTTGGAAGGGCTGCTTCTCACGGTGTTTAGGCGATGAAGAAGCAAAAATGGCTATGGGTGAGGTCCATGAAGGAATTTGTGGTGCACATCAATCGGCTTACAAGATGAAATGGATATTGAGGAGAACAGGATACTTTTGGCCGACGATGTTAGAGGATTGCTTCAAGTATTATAAAGGGTGCCAAAATTGTCAAAAGTTTGGGAATATCACTTGCATCGACATCGGCTCTGCATCCGATTATTAAACCATGGCGTTCGAGAGGATGGGGATAGATGTAATCGGCCAAATTTTCCCCGACATCAAGTAAAGGCCATAAGTTTATCCTTGCGACTCTGAGACTATTTTTGAAATGGGTGAAGCCGTTCCGCTCAAGAAAGTCACCGATATAGAAGCAATCGGCTTTGTTAATGAGCACATTATCCATCGATTCGGCATTCCTCAGACTATCACAACCGATCAAGGAACTGTGTTCATGTCTAATGATTTTAAAAGCTTTGCAGAAAGTCTGGGCATCAGATTGCTTAACTCATCACCATATTATGCTCAGGCTAATGGACAAGCCGAGTCGTCCAATAAGACTTTGATCAAGCTGATCAAAAGAAAAATTGATGAAAAGCCTCGAACTTGGCATACTACACTATCGGAGTCTCTATGGGCTTATCGGCTAGCATTTCACGGATCGACTAAAGTATCGCCGTATCAGTTAGTATATGGCCAAGAGGCCGTGTTGCCTGTAGAAATAAACATTGAGTCGATGCGAGTGGCAAGGCAGAATAATCTATCGGCCGATGAATACAAGGAATTGATGCTATGCAACTTGGATGACTTAAGCGAAATTAAAATTTGGATTACGTTGAGTCGGCTTAAAAAGAATAAAGAGAGAGTTGCAAGAGCATATAATAAAAAGGTTGTACCAAAGATCTTCAGTGAAGACGATTTAGTTTGGAAAACGATATTGCCGATCGGTTCTAAGGATAATCGATTCGGCAAATGGTCGCCTTCCTGGGAAGGACCATACAAAATAAATCGGCTTGTTGGAGGTAACGCGTATATACTCGAAACACTCGAAGGGTTGGTGTTACCGAAGGCGATCAACGGAAAATATCTAAAGCGGTATTACCCTAGCGTTTGGATCGGTGCATAATTAAACACGTAATGCGAAGAATCTGGAAATAAATCGGTTAAACAGCCGATTGAGTAAGATAAAATAATCGGTTAAACAGCCGATTAAAGTGTGACAAAAGTGGCAAGCAAAAGCACCGTTTCAGTATGACTAACAGATTTACAATCCGGATCCGGGGAGCCTAGCACCAAGACCGATAACGCGGCTGCGGCTTTACCCGATGTCTCCGTGATACCGTACACGGTCTTCGTCGGCTTTGGCATCTCCGGGGCTGCGATAATCTTGGCGATTGATCTTTGACCTTAGCGGCGGCTCGCTAGCGTTCGTTTTCTGCTTCTTCAAAGTAGAAGCCGTTGCGCTTGTGATGGCAAGGGTGTCAGCTAGTTGTCGATTTACTTCAGCCAACTCCTCCTCGAGTCGCTTCTTAGTTTGTTCTAGTTTTTGAGCAGAAGACTTGGCGGCTATAAAAGATGCAGCGGTGTCATCATACTTCTTCTTTTCAGCTTTTGCTTCAGTAATCAACTTGTTCAGAAGGTGTTGATCGGCTTCTTGAGCTTGGCGCCGAGCTATTCTGGAGTTGGCCGCATCGACTTCCGCTTTCTTCTCATCTAAATGGCACACATTTAGAAGGGCGCTCATAGCTGCGGCAGGGAGATCGGCCTCAACGGCGGCCATAGCATCACGGATAGGTGACGGTTGGCCAATATAATTGCCTCAATTGAGTTATCTCTATAAACAGCCGATTTAGCTTTTCTTGCATGTTGGGCGCCGATTTAACAACAGAAGCCGATGCCTTCATGGAGACGTCTATGATGTTCCGGATATCCTCAGGATAGCTATCGGTCGCCATCACCTCCGGGTCGACTAGTTCATCCAAGGTGAACCCAAGGAGGTCGGACAGGTCATCCGGGACAACAGCAAGCGTCGGAAGAATCGACTGAGCAGGAGATGGAGGAGTTGGAGGTTTAGAAGCCGCAGGAAGACTGGCAGAAGCGCCCTGAAGCTCGGTCAGAATACCAGCCACTTGAACAGACGCTGTCGGCTGAAAAGGAAGTATTACAAGGTCAGAAACTTAAAGTTGATAACTCTTGAAAACGAAAGAATAGTGCCATGTGGCACTTACTTTGCTAAAAGTCGACGGACGAGGAGAACTTTCAGCGCTTTGTTCCTTGCGCTTTGGTTGTTTCTTGGCTGGGATCTTGGTGGATTTGGGTTTTTCTGAAAAAACAAACTACGGATGAGCAAGGGTATAGGCAGAAAGTATTTATCGGCTACAGTAAAATACTTACTGAGTTTTCTTTCTTTCTCGAGCTCCGATAAGGAAGGACTGTGTACTCCAAGATTACCAGAAGTATAACCGATCAAGCCGAATTCATTTGGTGGGGCGTTTTCCTTTGGATCCTTGGTAGATGGGTTAATGATAGCCTTGTTCCCCGCAGCAGCATCCTGTAGAAAGCAAAATGTCTTAGTGATTAAAAGACAAGCGACATCAGATTTTCAGGCTTGAAAAACTTTTGAAAAAATAAGCCGATACCTCTACAGCTACGGATGAGTTAGTATAACCCGGCAATTTGGAAGGTCGAACTATCTTCACTCGAGCTACTTCTTTGCTAGAAGGGACTATCGTCGGCTCATAGTAATCCGGCAGGAATTTTTCTACAATGGCCGACGGTACGCGATCCAAATAAAGGGCTTCTGATATGGGTGTCCACCAAGTTGTGAAATGACTAGCTCGTCGAGAGTTCAAGAAAAAATGTGGCAAGCTGGTGACTTGAAGTTCATCGGACAGTGTCAGAAGTAGTGCAGTTTGGACAACGTTTTTTACTTTGGATCTTGGCTGAAGACGATCGAGGAGAGGAAGGCTAGGTATTACTTGGCCAAAACCTAATTGACGGGCATACACAGAAGGATGATAAAACTCATACGACGGTGAAAAGTCCTATTACGGAGTTTAAGCGAAGCGAAGAGGATCTGGGAAATAAAACCGATACAATTCTAAGCTTGTCTCGGCATCGAAGAACTATGCGCATCTAAATGAAGAAATGAAGGCCCTTTGGAAGTCGGCCCGTCATTATAAGGAAGAAGTCTTCTTGTTGAAAAGCTGTGTTGTCCAAATTAAGGAAAAAGCGATAAGTATTTCTTGAAATCGGTAGGAGTGACTTTGACATCACCATCTGGTACACATCACAAGCCTTTCTCCGTGCGATTAGGTGGCTCTATCTTTGGGAGTAGTACCTTGGGGTAGTCTTCACGCGGAAAAATTTGAACCTTCCGATAGCTCAGGAATTAGTGATCGGCTAAAAATACGGTAAAGCCATAGTTGAATGAACCATAAAGGGCCTCCGACGTTGCCCACAACATATTGAGCGAACCCAGAAAAAAGCCGACTCCTGATAACATGCATCATCTGATATATGGCTCCCAGAAGCATTTTGCCAAGTGCAAGCCGATGGCCTTCAACCAGTTGCTCTGCCACAAACTGAAAAACTTGTGTCGGACCCAGGGAGGCCCCGCAGAAAAGGAATCGATCCAGCCACAAATTCAGAAAAGCTATGTGCTCCTCATCCGACACTAAGCCATTTATCTTGTTATTGTGTTGGATGTACTTGGACCATCCCTCGCCCTTTGATCGGATTAGTCTGTGCCTTGGTTTGCCACTGAAGGCCGATATCTGGTCTCCGTCTGGCCTGAAGCAACAAAGCTCGGCTATATCTAAGAGAGTTGGGCCGATAGGACCAGTCCGGAAGAGAAAAGCATTAAGAGTGTCAGGCCGAAATAACGGTAGTAGCCACCAAGGACTCATTGGCCGGGGTTGGCAAGACTTAACGGAAGACACTCGGCTATGCCCATATTCTCCCATTCAGACTTCTTTTGGGCGATACTCGATAAACCAGCTTCTCCAACCTTTAAGAGCCGTCGGCCAAGCTCTAAAGCTTTTCCCCCTCTGCTATATTATAATCTTTAGCCGACAAAGGAGTCTAGGAATTTTCTTGTTAATCAACGTATGCGTAGTCATATTTCCTCTTGGTCCTAGATAGAATTGATCTTCGCTTCGAGAATTGGAATTAGTACGAGAAGGATCCATTGATCGTCGAGAGAAGGAGGCAGTCATTTGGCTCGAAAGAGTTGGAGTAGGAGAGCCGATCGGAAAGTGAAAGCCGATTGCAGGAGGTTTGAGAGCAGGAAAGCGTGAAAATGACTGTGGGGGTCCCGCATATATATAGCACGGTGAAAAGTAAAAATGGCGGAAATGAATTGATGACGCATGTCATTAAACCGCACCGAGATTTTTACTGGCGCAATTAAAATAATGATTATTGATGCGGTTCTATGGGCAAGCGACGAGGAAGCCGATGGATGAAGAAGCCGATATATTTTTGAAAGATAACAAGTTATCTTCCAAAAATGGGGGGCATATGTTTGCACCAATTTTTGGCAGATACGATAAGAAACGGCAAGAAAACATGAGTTTTGATAAGATACGAGAATATCTGCAGGAGTTCGAATAAACACATGGAAATCCCTATGACGTCACAGATAACAATTGGAAACTAGAGACCAGGTAGGAAACTACGAAGCCGATTCGGACTACGTTGTCGTGTTGGATCGGGACTCGGATCGGCTAGGCGGGTATATAAGGCGCACCAAGGCTACTTGAAGAATAACAACAATCAACACATCTTCCAGTTTTTACTTTCTATAGTTCTTAGCCTTTTTAGCATTGTAATCTTTCCTCTGTAAGTCGACATCGATCAAATAAAGTTGCGTATCGCCGATTGTTTGATCATCATTGGCTTTTTCAAGTTTGATTTATTCTGTCTTGTTGCGCATCGCCTTTTCAGAATCGATCTACCTTTTACCCTCGGACTTAGTCTTAATCGACTAGTCTATTTACCCTTCTAATCGGCTTTCTGGCTGATTCGTGATTCTTAGCCGATTCGCCCCGAAGATCGGCTTGATTGAATTTTACAACTATCTCCTTATCGATTGCAGGGTCAAATCGATTGGCACGCTCGCGCACACTTGAACCCGATGTTCGTCCGGTGTGTTGCATCCAGAAACCCTCTTCACGTTTTTGGCGTCAACACTCGTGTAATGCCACATGGCATCTACAGTGTGAATTGACGTGGCTACCCACGGTCCAATCAGATCTTTTGCGACTCGTAGCCAAAGCCAATGTAGTATGTAAATAGATCATTGCCAAGAGAACTAGATGCAGACGTGCGGCGCCACGCCGTGTGAGGGTAACACCTTACGGATCTAATCATTGGCTAGAGAAGTACTCGGATTTTCTTTACGAACTAGGGTGAGTAGCGTACTACGTTGCATTGTATGTCACGTGGCAACCAATAGATATTAAAGTGATGGCTGGATTTATTTGTCTAGTAATATAAAGATAAGAAGATTAGTAAGGTATAATGACCACAAAGGTGCTCTCAATGCCAACACATGTCGACGCATTCTAACAATGATAACGGTATGCTAAATATAGCGTACGAAGAGGTGGTCATGATATCTTTGATATATCTTTGGGTTAGAACACACGTATTCTAATAGAATGGAATGTAGTAGTGAAAATGAAATACATGCAGCTGAACTCTGAGAAGAAATGGAAAATCGGGAGAAAAAAACATGCAAAGCATCTTCAAAATTCAATTATCAATTGGACTGTTCAGTTTTGGCGTAAAATAACGTTGTAGAAGTGCTAGGATGGGAAATGAAATCCCTATGCTTTAACTTGTAAACTTGAAAGGCTGAATTTCAGAACTAATTAACTGTTACAAAGAGAAACATGGTATCTGGAACATGGAACATAAAACCGAAGCAGTGCACTCCTAATTCCATTTATCGCAGTCGTAAGCCCAATAAATTACTACCCTGCTAATACAGGAGTAGAACGATGGTGTGCTTGTAAGCAAATTTCATCTATTAGTAGCCCCACAAAGCAAGTACAACAGTGGAGTAGAAAAGATGGTGACTACCTGAAATAAGCAGGGACAAAACCTTTGATATATTACATAGTTTTCCTTGACATGGAAGATGCTACTCCCAACTTGCAAAGAAAATTCGAATGCAATTCGGTGGTTTAACCCCTGAAAAAAAAATAAACACATGTATACACATAAACTGAAATATCAAGCACAAAAGAAAGGAATCAATCTTTTTTTTTTCTGTTGCAAAGGTTGCTGAACTGTGGGGGAAAAAACGAGCATTAATCCCCTTCATATAAAAATGGCTATCAGAATGCTATTATTAAAGAACAAAGAGTACGTACTGACCTAACGAAAATTAGCTTCTGGCCGCTTGCTATTTTGTGAAAAGTAACGCTGGTGTAATAGTCTAAACGACGTGTTTTGAAACACATTTTCAATCTAGTGATCAAAAATGCTTGTCCAACATTCAATCTCTGCCTCTTCAATCAGAAATGGAGGATGCTATCGTATGGATGCTGACCTTTGATGGCTTCTACTCAGCTAGCTCAGCGTACCGTTTTCAATTCAATGGAAGCACAGTAAAACCCTTTCACACTACAATTTGGTCCGCATAGGCACCACTACACTATAAGACCTTCTTCTGGCTCGCACAGCAAAATCAGCTGTGGACAGTGCAACATTTGCAGTTCAAAGGTTGGCCGAATCAATATTTCTGCCACATGTACTGCCGGAACCTAGAAACAGTTGTCCATCTATTCCTCGACTTCCCTCAAGTCCGACGTATGTGGTCCTCCGTTGCACAATGGGTCCGTGTACCGTCCCTCTGACCAGACCAATAGAAGTCATCGACACACCTGGATCAATGGAACCTTCTGCGCATAGCCGGCTGCACCTCCTTTAAGAAATGTGTTAAAACAATCATAATCCTAACATGCTGGCAATAGGGGAAAGAGTGAAACAATAGAATTTTCCAAAAGAGCTGGGCAACTCACGAACGGATCTTTCAATCGATCAAAGATGATACTTCGAACTGAACTTTGGCGGAAGCAACACATCTAGGCAAACTCATACAAGGCCTGCCTTAGAGGCGCCGTAGTTTTTTCCTTTCTTTTCTAGTCTTCCTAGTCCTCCTTCCTTCCTTTGGGTGTAGACTCCGCACCTTGTATATGTACCTTTTCTGCTTAATCTAATCTCGGCTTTTTGCCGTTTAAAAAAAAAGCTTGTCCAATCAATTTATAAACAGAGCCCCATTAACTAACTAATTGACGATATATGATGTATCTATGGGCATGTGCCCGGTCACAGGTTCCAGGATATCACCTCTATGCCACTTTCATGAACGGATGAGTATCGAAGATCGATACATCTTCTAATCTACGAAGAAGCACTAGCTCTGAATAAATGTGATAGCGTATTCCTTCTCGATGCAAATTGGTTGTTAACATAATCTTGCAGATAACTCTTAAGTTCGTCCAAAAGCTAGGAGAGTCAGTATAGTTCACACGTGAAGTTTGACGTTAATTCGTCCTCCTTATTTTGATTAACAATGTGTACTCTCTTAAAAACAACTGTGTTGCTTAATTAATCACTTTGTCATCTTCATTTTTTAATAAAGGCTACAGCCTACAGAGCCTACACCAAAGTGGCTATATGTACGTACAGGAAAATGCTTGCAGATGATGCCGCAGCCGCACTCGCAGCCAACGTCGGCACGCAGTGGCGTCTGAGCAAGTGAGCATATATCATATACGCATGCAAACTTTATAACCAGGCAACTTCTTACCTGCAAAGCCAAAAGGATCATTTAGCAACGAGGCAATTCGATCGATCGGGCCCGTGGCCCTGGAAATGGCGCGCATGCGTAGTGGCTTTGGTATTTTAAGTTGACACAGCGAGCAGCAGGACCTAATTAAGCATGATTGTTGATCGGTCGTAATGTATGTGGAAACAGTGGGTGACTTAGGGGCGGAATATTGAATGGGAGAACAACTTCAGTCTGTAATATGTAGGGAAAAAATGACTCGAGTCCAGAGATCGAAGATATTATTCCACGCAACTAGAATTCTGGATCAAGAAAACAATCCTAATCACTCGCATGAATAATTTTCGAGTCGGCATAGTATAAATCATCACATGAATCACACAAATGTACACGCACACACTCTCAACCAATATGTCGTACGCACGTATTGCGAAATGAATACAGCGATCCACTACTAGACGGAAGTCATCAAGTCACGGAAACGCGCGCGCGAGCATGCCTTTATCAACGCTTCTTTTCTTATGCCAAATCGACAGGGGTTGGAATTACATTTTTTGTAGGGCACACCCGCACTGCCTGCCAATTAACTCTCCCCCAACCAGGGATGCTAATGAAATTGGACCTGGTTCAAGCATTTGGATTAGGTTAGTCTAAAACTGTAAATAGATAGAACTCATTTTGGATCTATAGTTATTTGGATCAGATCTAAGTTAGATTGGATCAGACTTGAATCTTATGTTTTTCCACTAAATCTCTCACCACTAGCCAAGTAAATTAATTGACGTTGCCTTTAGCACTAATTTTTTTGTTTAACATACTTCAGTAGCTTATTTTAAATTCTAACTTTTAACCTCTATTTATAGTAAGATATGTAATTATGGACCTAGTTTTATCATTAGATATTGCACCGTAAACTATCAACTCATCAAACAACAACAATTAATCTAGATAAAGACCTAAATCAAGGCCTATGCTTTTATTTAGGTTTAGACCAAACTTGGAAATTTTTTTTTATCAAACTCAATACAAATCTATAAAAAAAAAATTAGACATAGACTAGATCAATGCTGGGCTTTGGCCCGGTAGCGTCTTTTCCAAGTGGGAGCGAAGCGTCAGCTCCCTCAGGATAAAGGAAAAGTGAGGCCTAAACACAAATGGAGAAGTGACGGGGCCAAAGCCCACCACCCACCGCGACGGCTATAAAACCCCTCAAATGGCGCATCCGTCTCGTTGGCTCGACCGATCGCTAGTCGCTACAGATGCCCAAACCACGGGGAAGCCTTTGCTGCCAGCCTCTCCAAGTCGATCGATCCATAGCACGAAGCCTAGTTTATAGTAGCCATCGAGACGTACGTACGTCGGCATGGGAGCCGAGGCTATCCAGCCCGCCGTGGTCCTCGTGCCGTTCCCCGCGCAGGGCCACGTCACGCCTATGCTGCACCTGGCGCGCGCCCTCGCCGCGCACGGCGTCGCGCCCATCGTCGCCGTGCCGGACTTCATCCACCGCCGCATCGTGGGGCCCGAGGCCGACGGCGGCGGCGGCGTGGCGCTCGCGTCCATCCCCAGCGGCATAGCGGACGGCGGCGGTGGCGACGACACCCCGGGGTTCGCCGCCATCGCGCACGCCATGGAGCACCACATGCCCGCGCACCTGGAGCGCGTGCTGGCGCGCGCGCGCGCCGCGACTGGCTGCCGGATCGCCTGCCTCGTGGTCGACGTGCTGGCGTCCTGGGCCGTCCCCGTCGCCGCGCGGTGCGGCGTGCCGGCAGCCGGCTTCTGGCCGGCGATGCTCGCCAGCTACCGCGTCGTGGCCGCCATCCCGGAGCTCATCGACAAGGGGCTCATCTCAGAATCTGGTATTAGTTTCTTTCGCCCCCAACGCATGCACCGGACACATAACATGTTAGAGTTGACCTGCCGATCGGGAAAACAAAAGGTTTAAGCTCAGGCTCCCTCGTCTTGCGTACGCTCCGAATGACAGCCGTAGGGTTACATGCATGCTCATCACATGCCTCTGTGAGCTAGCCTGCAATTAACCGCTTGCTGCAAACTACTGTTTGTACGATGTATGAGATTCTCTTGGATCGTATGGGGAGGCATGATCCTAAATCATAGGCTCTGATCAGTACCACGATGGCTTCCCGAGATACAAGTTGCCATTGTTTACGAAACCCTCCTCTTTTGAGTATTTTGTCTACGCCCTCGTACATGTGTTAGTATGTCCACGAACATGCATTATGCCTCTATAAACCGTGCAAGGGCGTTTTAGTCATTGACACGCATGAGTGGCATGTTCAATAGGGACGACGTACAAGTTGGATGTTACACAGCTGCTGTCAGTCACATCAGCCTGCTGAACGGCTATATATAGCTGATTGGCAAATTAATGGCCGCGTTTAGAACATCCTAGCGGATTTGCGGCTGGCATATGGTACGTTTTTGATAATACTGCCCAGACATGATTTGATTCGGCCATGTGTTACCTTTAATTGGACGTTGGAAAAGCCGGGTACCCGCGTTTCGTTTTCTTCCTCCTTTTAATTGGTCCCTCACCAGCCAACAGCCAAGTGCTCTGGATCTAATCCATCTGGATTGGGCCAGCTCCACATTCCTTTTCACTATATTTTTGAAAGTGTGCTTTTTGGTGTATTTCTAGCTCACTTTGCGTCCAACAGAGACTCACGAAAGTTGACTCTCTTCCTTGGCAATCGACACGTGATCGGTTCCTTCCTCCCAGCGTACTACCAGTATTTGCAAGATCTAATTCACACATCTAGAGAGGATAATAACGAATAGTTAGTGGCACAAGATAGGCTTACGGCCAGTCTCATACGCCCTCGCCACTGCCTCCATTGTGCTATCGCTGCCGCTCCTAAGCTTTAGAGCTTTTTTTTTTTGGGGTAACATAATACTCTGTTTATTTGGACTTTTTCACTAGTTTAAAAGATAAAAAGCTAAAGGCTATATATGTGATCCTGTTTGCAATGGCTTCATCTTCGGCTTTTCTCCTCTGAAAGCTGGAAGCTGTTTCAAATGGCTAGCTTATCCGTAGTTGTAAACCAAAAGTCAGCAGCCCATTTGTACTAGAAGAAGTTAGAAGCTAAAAGCTGATCTAGAGTAACTTTCTATAGTTTCAATAGGTTGGGGTTCTTACTTGGCCATTAGAGTTAAAAGAAAATCATCCTCTCCTACCAAGTATAAAATCCCAAACCACACCTCTCTTATCCTTATTCTAGACTCACACACCTAACACCTAAAGCTAGACTAAGGGCATATTTGTTTTTGCTTTGGATTATCTAAAAGCTGATTCTAGATTGTGATTGTAGAGAAACTGATTCTCCAAAATCTAGAATTCAAAAGCATATATAAAATAGATTGTGGATTCTAGTGTATATGGTTGGGCTGGATTGTGAGAATCGATTCCTAAAATCAGGCTGTTTGTTTTTTATTCTGCTTTGAGGCCAAAATCCATAATCAAAAGCAGAAACAAACAAGCCCTAAAAGTCACAGATTGTCAAACATCAAACCTCTTCAGCCTAACTGTTCAACCTTGCAGTCTTTCAGCTATGCGGCCCACCCAAAATCTACTTTTCAAAAAAACTAAAACCATACCAAATAGGGCCACAGATGGATGGCTTTTATCTAATCTTTTTCAAAAGCCGTAAGTTTTTATATAACTAAAAGCCAAAAACCACCGGAGAGGTGTTTTTTGTTTTATTGATGATTGGTCTAGACTAATGCTATTGAAATTAGGGTAAAATTACCCACCTCTACCACTTATAAAAGCCGATTGATTTTAAGCAATTTAAGGCTAAAAGCTGGCTGTAAGCTACTCTCTCTAGTCACAAATAGTTGTTGTTTTCGACATGATGAGTGCGGTCAAACATTTAAAAATTTTGACGGTCAATATCTTTTTAAATATTTAAATTAGATACATGAAAATCTTATGTGTAGATTTATCTCAAAAAGCACTTTTATAATATTATAATTTTATTGGGTTTATAAATAAATTATAATACAAATTAGTGGTCAAAATTATGTTTTGGAGACCATGCTGATGTCCAAAACAACAACTATTTGTGACTGGAGGGAGTATAAGCTAAAAAACCTAAGTCTAAATAAATAGGCCCTAAATTCAATATGGACCATTAATTTTTTTATCTAGTAAATCAGATTAGCTAGTATTTATTTATAACCCTCTGGCAGTAGAATAGGAATAGAGAAAATTTATGGTGTAACCCTCAACAAATCAATAGCTATATATAATTTCTACGACACATCATATGCTATCGGTATAATGCATTGTAAAATTTCTCGAAGGTTAACTCGATGGTGATTTCTCGAAGCTTAACTCGATGGTCATCACCGAGCCCCCAACGCATAGCTTGCAGGATAGGATCCACACTGACCGTCATCCACATGCACCCCGGTCCATCGGACATTGATAAAATCGCAACCGGTGGTGCTTTCGTCGCTGAGAAGGAGTGGTGAAACGCTGTCACTATCAACCTCGCCGTCGATCCACCTTGCCGAAAAGTCGACTCAGCAATGATGGACTCGGGAAATAAGGCGATCCGTCGTGATCTTTGAGTTGATCCATAGTGATTGGATGGCACGCGAAAACGACCGCTAGATCGGCATCTAACGACCATCATTATATCACTTTTTAAAATCTTTACACCTCATGTGGAGCATTTTTCTGGGTTGGTGCCTTGGTGGCCATAAGCTTTTCCTGTAGAAACACCAAAGTGGATCTCGTGCACAGCAGCTTTTTCCATATGGGGAGTTGTGGATAATCTCCCGTTAATAGTAGCTAGTGCTGTGCGTTACAGGGTGTGCACCTGGCATGTAGAAGAGGACAGGATGACTTGGCCTCACCAGTCACCACTCGGTCAGTCGATTGGTCCAGAAGTGAGCAAGTACAGTGAGATGACGGCGATTGGCAACTCGGTCGATCGGACGAGCTGGCGTGGCGTGCATGGTTAAACATCACCAATCACCGTGTCGGATGCTGGGCCCAAACTCAAAAGTTGTACTAACATTTTGTAGTTTGTATGCGTCTGTCTACGTTCGAGAGCCTGGTCTAGTGCATGTCATGTCGGCACGGGTGCATTGCATACGTGCGCGTACTTTATTTATCACTAGATTGAAAATAGGAGTTTTGCACTGTGCTGCACTAGCCGCTGTTTCCCTGACCCATGTGCTGATATTTCTGTCGTGAAGGTACACCAATAGCGTCAAATCAATCCGACAATGATGAATTCAGTCAGGATCAAATGATTCGAGGCCTCCAGAACCTGCCGGCACAGGTGGAGCTGAGCACCAAAGAACTGCCATGGCTTGTAGGCGACTCGGCAACCCAAAAGTCGAGGTTCGCCTTCTGGCTCCAGACCTTGCAACGTGCAAGGAGCTTCCGCTCGGTCCTCATCAACTCCTTCCCCGGGGAAGCCGGCGACGTCGCCGCCGAGGACGGGCACCCGATGCGGCAGGGCCCGCGGATCCTCCCGGTAGGACCGTTGCTAGCCAGCGGCGGCACCGTCGAGCGCACGAAAGGCCGCGACAGCGCCGTGGCACCGAATAGCCTGCAGCAGTCACCGTGCAAGAACCCCAGCATGTGGCAGGCAGACTCGACGTGCCTCGGCTGGCTGGACATGCAACGTTCGGCGTCGGTGGTGTACGTCTCCTTCGGCAGCTGGGTCGGGCCGATCGGGCCCGAGAAGATCCGCGAGCTCGCGCTGGGGCTGGAGGCCACCGGCCGGCCGTTCCTGTGGGCTCTCAAGAGGGACCCTTCATGGCGCGCCGGCCTCCCCGACCGCTACGCCCAGAGGGTCGCCGGCCGCGGCAAGATGGTGGACTGGGCGCCACAGGAGGACGTGCTCAGGCACAAATCCGTCGGGTGCTACCTCACGCACTGCGGCTGGAACTCCACCGTTGAGGCCATTCAGCACGGGGTGCGGCTGCTGTGCTACCCTGTCTCAGGGGACCAGTTCATCAACTGTGCCTACATCACCATGATGTGGGAGGTTGGACTCAAGCTCGGCGGCCTGAGCAGAGATGACGTGAAGGACTGCATCGAGAAGGTCATGGAAGGCAAGGAGGGGAGGCATTTGCAGGAGAAGATGAACTTGCTGAGGGAGAGAGTCGTGACGGCTGAGGCGAGGTGCTTGGCGCAAAGGAACGTAAAGTCTTTCGTGAACGAGGTTAAGAGAGGCTACCCGTTGTTGATGCAGATATACAACATGTTGTAGCGACCAGTGTTAATACGTTACGTATATGTACATTATCTTTTTCCTTCACCACCAAAGCGGTTAAAATGCATACCTTGAGATGAGCCAATAATATAATGTAGATCTCTCGTCAAATTTGGCACTAGGCCAAAAAAAAAAAACAACTTGGTTGCCTAGGTATCACCTGATAAATTTGGGAGAGCACTTGCTCGTTGGCTCTGGTAGGAATGGAATAATGAAAACAAGCCTTGGGTCGGAATGGAGGTTCCTTTTGCCGAGTCAGACCGCCAGATGTTATCGGAAATGGCATGAAGAGAAGCTTCTGGCATCACAGATGGCTGGAAGGAGATGCGCGAAATTCAATATGGTTGCTCATTCCTTTGGATCAAATGAATTACATAATTACTAGTATAATACAATGTAAAATTTATCGGCCAAAAACCATGGTGCCCAACCTCTTTGAACTGACCAGGAGGAAGAAGAGATGAGTGCACAAAGAACTTGAAAATAAGAACTGGAACCGTTCAGTCAGAGGAAGGATCGCCAACTCTATCGAATTAGAGGAATTTGTATCTGTTGATGCCAAAAACTTGAAACAGGGTTTTTGACTTCAACACACCAGACGAACACCTGATTCAAGCGTTCCAATCGATTTGACTCTGCAATCAATAAGGTAAAGTTGTGAAATCACTCAAAACCGATATCAAACGATCGGCGTAACTCTGACCAGCCCAAAAGCCAATCAGGACGTAGCAAGACTAGCCGACCAAGGCTAATCTAGGGATAAAGGCAAATCGATTTTGAGAAAGCGATGCGCAGCAAAACAGAGTAGACCAAACCTAGGGCGAAATCGACGAAGATCAATAATCGGCGATGCGCAACTTTATTGATCAATATCGACTTACAAAGGAACATATTACAGAACTGAAAACTAATGGACAAAAAACTAGTAGATGTGATTTTGCTGTGGATGTGTTTTTTCCTAGCCGGCCTGGCCTCATCTTATATACCTCCGGCCGATCCGAGTCCTATCATAATACAGCAGTAACAGAATCCGTGTCGGCTTAGGTTTCCTAAATAAACTCATCTGTTTCCAAATATCTTCACCGTGCGCTATCAAAACTCCAGTAGATCTCGGATTGCCGATTATGTCGGTCCTGTCAAATTTTGGCGCAAACAGTATCTCAATGGATCAGGCTAAACGACGTTCACCTTCAGCTTGCCACCCTTGACACCTTCGCTTGGCGTTGGGTAGCTCATGGCCAATATTCTACCAAATCGGCTACCTCGCCCAATTCCAGGGCTGCTATGAGAGATATAACCCAAACATCGTCTAGAAGGCCAGAACGGAAAACAAAAACAAATTCTTTGCTAGCTTGGACGGGCATCCAGAATAAAATCATGACAGCGGACCGGATAATCTGGCACTCAGAGGATGGCTGGGACGCATCTCTGCCGCCACTGTCCCTTCGTGACTGAGGTTTGGTCCACGGTCCTTACCTCCGCAAATGGCGATATCATGCATAGGATCCTTCCCACTGACTTCAATCTCCATTCGAGAATGGTTGCAATAATCTACAAGGTCAATACCAAAAGAAAAAATAAGAGAAGAGACTTCGATGGACTGGCCATCTACTGATGATCTACACCATGTGGAGTATCCGGAAGGAGTGGAACAGAAGGAAGGATATTTCAAAACCACATGTCCACAACGCAGGAAGTGGAGACATAGAGTTATGGAGAACCTACGGCGGTGGAAGGAGGCTACTCCGCGAAGCATTGCTCCTAGTCCCTAGCGGACCTTTCTTTTGAGTCTTCCCTCCTTCCGAGTCTGATCCTCCTTTTTTTTGGTCAGTGTTGAGCTTTGAGTACTCCAGCCCCTGTGGCCTGTCTGAGTTTGTACATCTACTACCACTTTACCCTACTTGTGTTACACACAAGGTTTCAAATTTCAATTTTAGTTCATATCTGGAAGGCGGATGAAATCCAAAATTTCGGTCAAAATCTAAACAAAGTTCAAAAAGCAAATTTGAAAATGAAATTTCAGCATAATTCACTAAAATTTCAGCGAATTTCAACCCCTATGAAATGATCTTCTGAGACTGGAAAAAATGGAACCATCATGTCCTAGCAACAAGTTCACATGGCCCATTAGGTCTACAGCATCAGATGAAGGCCCTCGTCTCCAGTCATGGGTTCAAATCCCAGCTCAACAATAATTTTTTTTTGGCGTGTGAAATCATAGTATTGCCTAATTAACAGGCTAAAAATTTGGTGAAAAATTCCGATCGCCAGAATTCAAACCTGAGTCACAGTCGTGGGAGCCACGTATCCTAACCACCTAGGATCAAACGGTTACATGTATTAGAAGCTCTTATATATAGCTTGTATATATATAAATTTTCACATATCCGGCCCTAGCTAAAAACACTAAATCCAGTTCAATATGTGCTAATCTCAGTTAAAAAAAACAAAATTTCATCAAAGTTTTTAAAAATTACTGTAGTAATTTTAATTTTTTTATTCCATCAGAATTTGGAATCTCATCACAGATGAAATATTGCCGAGATTTTGAACCTTGGTTACAGTAGAGCATTGTTCTAGAATATGTGTAGTCAAAACGAAATAATTTTGACCAAACATATTGTCTCTAACGTATGGTTTATACATACGAAAATAGTATGAATGATTTTGCCATGAAAAATACTTTTATAATATCTCACTTTTATTATTTTTATGAATATGTGAAGATAAAACAGAGTTATCAAAGTGACATATCATTGACTTTAAAAAAAAAAATAAAAAACATCATTCTTGTGATCGGAGAGAGTATATAGATTAATTGGACGACAGGGCTCTTTCCTCTTTTTAAAAGATGTACACACTTCTAGGCTAAAGGTGACTGTACAAAGGCATGTGCAAGAGAAAAAAACACGACCAAAGGTGACGGTTACTCGAAGACGAACCCAACTCTATGTTTGCTTCCTTCGGTTCTATTAATTTAGCCAATCCGGGATGTGCATCATGCAACCGGATTCTTCCGTCCGTCCAGCGCGTAAATTCAGTTGCACATGACTGGGACTCTGGTAGGTACTATTCCATTCCGTCATGCACATTATAGAATAGCGGAATCCTAGATGATCCAACTGTTGAGGCTGAGCTGGCACGCATCAACAATGCAAGCGTGTTGTCTAAATAAACTGAATTTTGGAGAAAAAAGCATGTGCCTCATGTATAAAATAAACAACCAAAGTTAACTGTTGAGACTATTAAAAGTAAGAATTTTTCGCTTGTTTAAGATTTGTACCACTTGTATTAGCAGTATGATGTATAAAAGTACACGTATGACTAGTTTGAAAGTAATATTAAACTAAAGGCCTGTTTGTTAGAGCTCCAGATCTCAGTTTTACCTGAGATCTGAAACTTGTAGGTTAAAATAAAGTGAATTAAGTTTATATTTTTGTTCTAAAATATAAGCAAGATGATCCATTTAAACACTCTTAATGTACTCACAGCTTCATCTCCACAGATCTTGTGAAACTAAGAATACCCAGCTTCACCAGAACCACGAATCTAGTGGAGTTAAAGCTCTACCAAACACACCCTAACAAATGTGAAGACACCTCTTAGGATGGCATGTGCCATCTTCTTCATCCACCTTAACTCTTCTTCTTCCTTATTCCCTGTTCACTTCTCCCGTGTCCTTTCCTTCCACTCCAACACAAAAATTTAAAATTAGAAAGTTTTAACTTCGAGATTTTAAATACAAAGTTTCAACTTAGAAAAAACTAAATCAGGAAGTTTCAGCCCAGAAATGTTCAATTTGGAAATTTTCAAATTAGAAAGTTTCAGCTCAAAAAATTTTAAATCGGTAAATTTCAAATTAGGACATTTCAACAAAAAAAAAATTCAAATAAAAAATTCTCAAATTACAAAGTTTCAACTCGAAAAATTCTAAATAAAAAAATTTCAAATTAGAAAGCTTTATCTCGGAAAGTTTAATATTGAAAGAATTCCAAATCAAAAAGTTTCAACTCCAAAAGCTTTCAATTTAAAAATTTTCGATTCAAAAAGTTTTGATTTAAAAATCAACTTGAAAATTTTCAAATTAGATAGTTTCAACTCAAAAAAATTCAAATAGAAAAGTTTCAACTCTTAAAACTTTCAATTCAAAAACTTTCTAATTATAAAATTTTCTATTCAACAAACTTTTGATTTGAAAAGTTTTGATTAAAAAGCATTCGAAAGTAGTTAAAAATACTTATTTTCAAAAACTCGGCAGAAAATTTGAAATACAAAAAGCAATTTTTTGTTTGAGAGGAAGGGAAGGGCGACGAAGGGGATGACATCACGTGTCATGATAAAAGAGACTTTGAGGTGGACGGAAAGAGGTACTGTCACTTGTCACAAGGAAAGTGCATTTTTTTGGGGGGAGGTGGAAATGGGGAAAGGAATTAGATGCTCTCACTTATCATAAGAAGATACACTTTAAAGAGGAAGAGAACGTAAGATATACTCACAAAATCCCTAAAATTAGAGTTCCCTGGAAACAATACTCAAAGTAAGAATGAGTTTTTATTAAAATGGAGCGAGCAATATCCTTCTGCTCAGCTAGTTAGAAGATCTTAAGCGATGAGATCGGCACCAACAAATTTTTACGGGATTGTTCCCACGTCGAAATGCTCTCCACAGCCATTCTATGGGTCGCGATCCTTCTTCGAGTGATAGACTACCTATGGAGAGCATTCCGGCCCAGAGGTAGGCATATATAAACCAAAGCCTAAAAAATTGGTTCAAATTAATTGATTATTTTAGTTTTTTCGTTTTTAGTTTGGTTTTTATTTTAGTAATATTCGGTTTTCGGGTTTTGATTTGATTTTTAACTCCAAAAACCTAAAATCCAAAAAAACAATAAAATGTCTGTGTATATACTCGCATTGTCGCACGCAAAGCCTTCTCACGCATAGAGTCCATTCCCCAAAGCTCAAACTCAAGCTCGAAAATACGAACAATTGATCCACATCTCTAAACTCAGCGCAGAGTAGAAGATGCCCATCCCCATCCCCCAAATTCCCAATCCATCTGGCCACCCTCTAGATCGATCCCAATTCCCCAAACCCGCACCCATCTCAAGCCGGTGGTGGTGCTAGAGTGCGTGGTGGGTAGCTCCAAGGAGGAGAGGTGGGGCGGGGGCGTGGTGTAGGAGTGGGATGTGGTGGAGGCGGTCGGGGCATGGTGGGCCAGGGCTCCAGTGTAGCGTTGCTTGGCATGTTGTTCAAGGTCAAACAGGCTAGGCTGCAAGGAGGTGCAGGCGTGCATCCTTTTTGAAAGGACCAGATATGTCGCCTAGAGGGGGGTGAATAGGCGAAATAAAATTTTTCAGCGGAATTAAATCTTCCCGAGGTGATTAGTCCGGATATTCCGGTATATACGGATTATCCGGTATGAGTGGTGCGGATACTCCGGATTGGGTATCTCGAGATGAGATTTCAAATCTCTTCAACTTTGAAGCAAACTACTTAAATACAAAGAATCTAAACACTACCAGATACTTGGAACTAGTATCGATCTAGAGACAAACACAGTAGAGAAGTAAATCGAGGCTCCCAAATATCCAAGACCACACAACCTAGAGTTATAACAAAAAGAAGAACACGAAGACAATGATTTTTACCCGAAGTTCGGATTCTTGAAGGGAATCCTACATCTCCGTTGAGGAGGCACAAAGCCTAGGTCCCTCTTGACCACTATCCTCCCGGTGTTGCACAAAGCACTCGCCGATTTTTACTCCTTGTCTCTTTCCTTTTGGAGGCGAGACTTGTCTTCACAAACTTCCGGGGCTCACCACACCAAGTATTTGGAGGCCCCCGATGACTTCTTGCCATTTAGGAGTCCTTCAAATTCTAAGAGTAACAAACACGTCGTGAAATCTTCTTAAAGGATGAACTTGTGCTCAAGAATGAGAAATGCACGCTCAAAGTACTCAAATCTACTCCTCTTTCTCCAAAAGTTCAAATCAATCACTAGATTTAAATGGAGGTGGAGGCTAGAGCTCAAGAGAGTATGAGAGTGAAAGCTTGAGAGCCAAATGGAAGCAATAATGGAGCTGCACTTCTGATAAGTGGAGATGAAGGCTTAAATAGAGAGCTCCAAAATCTAACCGTTGTGAGAAGCTGCGCAAAATTCGAAGTATCCGGACAAATACCCCGGATAGTTTGGATTGGTATAAAACAGCTCTCACCGAAAGGGTCAACCCGGAGTGTCCGAACCAAATACCCGGATACTCCGGTATCATCCCGGATACTCCGAATACACTGTCCGGAGTATCCGAGCTGACCTACTCGGCCAGCAGGGAGACAAACAAGGGAAATACAAATGATTTAAAAACTTTCGCTATGCAATTTTCATCCTTTGAGCACAAGAATATCCTAGGAGCGATTTCCCGTCGTATTCCTCTTAATAGTACGGTTATCCTTAGACTCAATTAAATAGAAAAATTATAACTTAAGTCTTGATACCGCCTTCACAAATTTAAATATTTGTAGGGATGTCCAATCACTTTCTCATAGTAATATATTCTCGATTTCTGCACAAATTCTCACTTAAACAATTAACATTCTTTAATTGTGTCGTCATTAATCATCAAAACCCTCAAGGGGCCTAGATGCACTTTCGCTTTTGAACTCGGGCTGTGCTGGTGGTGGAGGGAGGCGTAGTCGCTACATGACCCCAACTACGTGCCTTTGCCTCGTCTTGGAAGATAACTAACACCTGCCTATTCCCGTAGGGGGTAGAGAGAAAAAATCGAACCTTGCGAGGATTCAACACTGGTGATTGGAGCCCAGCTGGCCCTAGAGCCCCCAAGATTCAGGCTTGCGGGTCAAGCCAAGGACGGAGGCGGAGGTGGATTGAGGAGGGGTTTGGGTTAGAGTCTATATCTGGGAACTTGATTTGGTTTGGTTTGACGCTCTGATAATCTAGTTGATCGAAAAATCAATTTAACTGTACCGAATTATTTCGGTTAATTCGATTTAGTTTTTCGCTTTGGCTAACTAAATTTGGTGGTCACTTTCTAGAAAACAAAATTATTTATAAACCAAATAAATCAAATCGAGTTAACCGAAAAAACCGAATGCGCACTCGCCTCGGCCTGTAAAAATCTCGTCCGGATTGGCAGAGTGCACCGTGACGTCCTTGCGAAAGTGATTTTACCACTCATCTTTTTAGTGTATGTGATCTTTCGAGTAAACATTGTATGCTGGTCGACACGTCCACATGATACGAAATTGTCGGAGTGGGCCATTTCTGAAGGACGGAAAGGTAGAAATGGAAAATCTGATCGAGGAGCACCGGGGTACCAAAAGCCAAGCTGGCTGGTAGAGCGGGGCAGCGGATGGTGACGGGCGAAGATGATGCCCCTGGACTGACACGACGGTGGAATTGCATGCGCTTTCCATGTGTTTGCAGCCATGGTGAAGTTGCCCAGGAAGATCCGGACCGTTCATTTCTGCCTGCGCGTTTGGATTGCATTTGTTCGCCGTGACGGGTCCCGACCGTTCATTCTGTCCTCCCGTTTGAATGAATACTAGATCAATGTCCGTGCGTCGCTATGAAAAATAAAATTGATAACAAAACATAAAGATCAAGCAATAAAAGAAAATTGTGTTACAAGATCAAACGTCTATTTCTTCCAATTACAAAAGTTTTTATTATTTTTTCTTCGGTACGAATTAAAACCAAATATATTATACGTAGCAATATATATTACCAATCTCAAAAATCAATCAATCATTTTTATCCATTTTTGCAATTTATATTAACAGATCACGTTCCTCTTCCTCTCGCCATGCCTGCAGCGCACGCTGTGAGGTCCATCTTCCTCGCCGCCCACTTTGTCGCGCATGCCATGGCTGTATGATCAGTCGCCTCGGAGAAAGAGACCACCGCCGCCACCCAACCTTTGCATCTTTGCGTCTTCTGGATCGCCACCGCCCTCGGAGTCGTGCTCTTCTCCGCTTCGGCGGTGGTCCGCTGCGCCGACGGTTCGCTACTCTTCCCAGATGACCCTCTCGTCTTTGCCGGCCTACTCGTCTCCATGTCTCTGGCGTACCTAGCCATCACTGGCTTCACCAGCCATGATGCCGGAGCCCATGAAGGTGAACCAGAAAACACCAGCGCCGAGACGCCCTCCACGCCATGCGCCGCCGCGTCGTTCCTCTCTCTCGCGACGTTCAGCTGGATCAACCCGTTTATCTCTAAGGGGTATGCCAATGACTCTCTCACCGCCGCCGACGTCCTACCGGTGTCGCCAGGCAACCGCGCCGAAGCGTTGTACGTTTTGTTCACGTCCAACTGGCCCACGCTGGAGTCACGGCACCCGTGGGCGTCGCGCTCGATCGTCTTCCGGCGCGATTATTACGACCACGGCGCTCGCCTCTGCACCTCACGGCCATGTACGTCGGTCCGTCACTTATTAATCGGTTAAATCGAGTTCATTCGCCGCGGCGGCACGACATAAGAGATCTTGAATGAATTCCCTTGATTGATTGTATGAAAACTGTACAGCATATATAGAGTACAAAAGAAATGATTGGCCGGCTATTAATTGCTAGCAATAATCAGGGATTATGCTATAATAATCAGCCATATTTAGAGAGATATGGCTGGCTGTAAATCAGGAAAGAATAATTAGCTATAATGACCTGCTATTATTGGGGATATGACCGAGAGGGGGGTTAAGAAGAACGACGAATCGCTACCACTAACTGTAAATTTATATTAGTAGAGATACGTCTTCTTGGAAGACTTGGATGCTCAGGGTCATGGTCGCGTTAAAAATTCATTCCCCAGAAACTCATGGAGGTGAAACTGGGGGCCTCTGAGCGTTTCGTGGTATTGTTACTTCTTCCTGGTATTGGGCCGGGTCAAGCTCAGCGGGCTGGGCGGGCGGGAAACTCTGCCATTTTTCGCTTTGGAGAGCAGGGTGCAGTTCAGTGACTACCACGTACGGAAATCCAACACGCACCAGCACCACACGTCGCTGGCGCCACGGCGGAGCAAAAGATAAGCTGATAAGGTGGTGGTGGTAGTAGTATCTCCCGGACTCCAGTGCGGTGCCAGTACCGCAGCGTAGCCGAAGCTCTGCTCAACACGAAGCCATGGCGAGAGCCTGCCATCCGGCGCTTAGGCTGTTGCCGAATCCGATCACGGCTCAGCTCCCAAGCAGCAGAAGCCACGGCAGATGCAACAAAAGCTTCGCCGTTCACGCGCAGCTTCCAGCCGGAGACGATTACCCCTCCGAGTCACCGAAAAAAGTTGAAGTCATACAGGTGGATAGCGTATAGTACTCGGTCACGGACATCTGGTAGGATAACGCGGATTGCGTTTGGATGGTCTAAGCAGCTGCTCATCATCATCTGCTGCTGCTTGCTTCGATCCAGAGCCTCAGGAGGAGCCGCCGGAGGGGAACCGGGGCGCGGCAGAGCCTGGTCTCCGTTGGGACGTCGTGCGGCGGAGGGGACCAGTGGAGCAGCGACTTCGGCCTGACGCTGAGGCAGCTGCACCTGGATGAACTGATCGAAGACGGGCAGAGGGATGCCGACGTCCTAGTGCACCTCCTAGTTCAGCAGGTAATTGACTCGATCGCGCGGTTCATGGCATGCATGCTCGTGCTCTGAATTCTGCGTATCGGTCGTACAAAAAACTTATGTCATCTGAAAAGTGAAAACATTCAGTGAGATCGATCAAGTAGCATGCAGACGAGATGAGGAACTGACTGATAGTTGTGTGATCCGCTTTCAGCATACTCAGTTTGGAATGTCGATAAAAGGGCGAGTCGTCACGTCGTTCAGCAAAATATGTGATACCTGCTCCTCGCCCTACTGCGCAAAGGTACGCTGCTCTCACTTGGAATCCTCTGTGTTCTATGATGAGATGGCACGTCTAGAACTGTTGTGCACTTACTAAAAAAGAGCTCTTTTGCAGTACGCTATACATTATACTGATAGTATATAGTGAGTAGTAGAAATCGAATATATAAATTATTACTAGCTAATATGATTCATTTGATCGAAAAGAATGAATATCCATATTAAATTTAGTGTACCATAAAAGAGCTAAAAAACATTAGATCATGATTCGGCATGAGAGTGTGGTTAGCAACCTAGCAAATTCGGGTTTCAGAACAATTAATGTGCTTTTTTGCAGATTGATGAACACTTCAACGTAACAGTTCTGTCCTCGTCCAGGAAAGATCAGAGTGGGATGCCTGATATTGGAGACAGCGATCCATCAGTACGTGTTCTCGTTTCTCAAGCTGGCATTACCTTTGTATTCTTAATTCTTACTCACCCTCAACATGTTGCCATAAATTTTTCGACCCTTAAACAGGTCATCTATGTGAGACCAGGAGTCGAGGTTGATCTTGACTCGGTAATCCAAGAAACGATACGATTAACGGCATCAGCCAAGGTGAAATAACTTCGCTTACAGCCCTGTCATATTGATTTTCTGATGACTACTTGTTCTTGATTAACATTTGGAAATAATGCAGAGTTCGTGTTCAGAGGCGTGTGAAAACTCTACGGTTGTATGGCGACGTATTCATGCACTTACCTAAGATCACCTGTAGTTATTTTAGATTTGTGATGTAGAGATATTTTACAATGATTTCTTATCTTGTAAATCCACAGATGTTGATAACCAGAAGAAGCGTTACAGCCAAAGGTGGTCAAAACTTCTTGATCTGAAGAAAACTCTGGATAAAGCGCCTAACTGAATTACTGCACATCTCTGAAATTCCAGTGGAGCCTCTTATGATGCTTCATACAATGGATACTACTGCGAAACGATGAAGGAACGCAAGCTGCAACCACTTGCTCGACCAGGAAGATGGGTTATTGGCATGTTAAATAAGACACTAGCTCCCTTCAAGTTGCAAGCCACTGACTCTTTGATCTGAACGCTATATTTATGGAGCTATGAAGCTCGTGTGCCACGTATATAAAATAAAGATCAATGGATATGATTATCCAGTGACTGGTCATGTCGAGAACCCTGCAGTTGACTATACTGAATTACTGATAGATAATAAATCCGTGAACATGCATAACTAGTCTACCATTTCCTGTCTGAGTGTATGGCTTTTCTAAGCATGGGTGTACCTAAAACCATTAGTGGTTTAGATATTTGTACTTTTCCAACAAAAAATATCATAAATATGAGAAAATTCCTACATATTGTACAACTTCAGACATGGGTACCTTCAAAATCTCTTGGCTATATGTGTCAGCGCTCGGGAGAAACAAAAAGACAAGGTACTATATTTCACATATATTTGGTATTACATACCTTTTTCTTAAGAGTGAAACTAGCGCTCGGACGTCCGATTATTGTTCATTCCATCGGACGCCTCTTGCAACATTTTTTTCTCCACGTGCAACATTTTTTATCAACACATGCAACTTTTTTTTTAATGCTTGCAACATTCGTTTACTGTAGCAAATTTTACTGTTTGTCGAAGGAAAATGTTGCACGCGTTGGTAAGAAATGTTACACGTGTAGAAAAAAATGTTGCAAATGCATCCAAAAATTTCGGACGTCCGGACACAAATCATTAGGTTTTCTTAATGTACCGGCCACTACCACATACTATACTGAGTTTAGTACGAAATTTTGTGTGTACCATTGTACCATGATGTACTACATCCATGATTTCTTTTTAGTTTTTTTGGTAGATTTTTAACACCCATGTTTTGCTGGATCTTTACCATTTCCTGTTGACAAAAATCAATCATGCATTCTTTCCATTCCACTATCAGCACTGGTTCATCATGATCACTCCCTCACTGGCTCATTCATTCTGATCACGTGGTTAATCCAATTCACAAACATGCTGAAGATCACATACAAAGGCAAAGCAGTTTCAGACTTAACTATAGAGTGATACACGCAGAACATAGTGCTTGTTTGTTCCTCTACGACAAATTTTCGATGAAGCGATCCACTTTGTAATTCACTCCCCTTGACAGAAACTTCATGCAGATCGGCGGCTTCACATTGTAAAGAGACAACAACGCCTGCGGCAAGGTCTATATCCCATCGCCGCAGATCAAACCGGAAGCAGTAGCTGTAGGCGTCGGCCTGCGCCTTGTCCGCCATCCTCTCCCACGCGAACAGTATGACGCTTCCCAGGAACATGTCGATGGCGAAGTACGAGCCTATGTAGAACGGTATCGCCATCGCCATGGGCAACGGTATGAACCTGGCAACCTTCCTTGGCACCAGGTCTCTCGCCACGTTGACGACGATCGCGCCGGCGAAGAAGGCGCGGCAGGGCGAGAGGCAGTACCTCGGGAGATTGGAGAAGCCGTGGACGCCGAGGATGGCCATGTTGCGGTAGATGAGGGCGTAGGGCGCCGGGTACGCGTTGTCGTGGGTACCGACGTTGTGGAACGCGCGGTAGATGTTGGTCCAAGTACTCACAACGGAGTCTCACATGCACACGATAGTATTTTTCTTGCCGAGATTGAACACAAAGTTCTTTGAGACGTTAACTCAGCTTGTCCATTTTTCTTATATTCCTTGTTTCCAATTTATACAAAGGCTAACAACTACTCCTTCCATTCTAAAATATAAGGCACGCACGCATTTCAAGATTCAAACTTTGAAATCTTTGACCAATGATTTGTCTAACTATATAAAAATTTTGTGATATAAAAGTGATACCATTGAATTCATATTTAAAAGTACTTTGTAATGATAGTGATTTTGTTTGTATGAATGATATTGGATAAGAGAAATCAAAGGTCAAAGTATAGTTTAGGAGACCGTGCCAAGTCAAATCACGCCTTATATTTTGGAATGGAGGGAGTAGATTACATGCATGCATGCACCACTCACATAACTGACTTTGAATGTGCCCATTATGCACATTATTCTAGTTTAACTCATGGGTGCATGTAACTGAACTCATTCAAGCATACACATGCATGCATGTAACTGATCCACTAATTAACCAAAAACAAACGTACTCTCAAGATTATTCTCCAACAATCTCCCCCTAATCTTGACTTTATTTTTTTCTTAAAATCTCCGTGTACCTTCATAAGAGTGCCGGTTCTTCATCTGATAATGCAGCCTTCTCCACCTCGGACAAGTTCACCTCATCGTCATCTTTCTTGACTTCTGATGGACATTCTTTTGCAAAATGTCCATAATCGCGACAGTTGTAGCAACGAACATTCTTCTTATCTCGTGCCCATTGTTCGCTTCTTTCGCCATATCCTTGAGAACGACCATGACCTCTTCCGCGTGGCGAACTTAATGCTCCTCGGACCTTCACCTGCAGTAGTTGTTCCTCGCCACGACGAGGTGCGTACATGCGAAGGCGCTCCTCATGAGCCTTCAATGAACTGAGCACTTGCTGCAACTTTTTGGTCTTCAAATCAGCAAACTCCTCAATTGTTGTGGTGAGTTGTGCGTACTTCTCAGGGACGGATCGCAGCACCTTCTTAACGACATATGGCTCCTTCAGATTGTCGCTAAGGCTCCTGATTTGGTTCACCAAACTCGTCACCTTGCGCTCGTAATCGTCGACGGTGTCACTACTACAGCGAGGCTTATATCAGACGCACGATCACAGACGGTTTTGAAAAACCGTCTGTAATATGGAACATCACAGACGGTTATGTACTCAAACCGTCAGTGCAGATATCACAGACGGTTTTATATTACAGCCGGTTGTGATACAAGAAATACCACAGACGGTTTCTAAATATAACCGTCTGTGATGTCTACAGTGACCCTGCGTAAGAGCATGTCGTCCGGGTACTCTGCACCGTGGCACGACGGTGACCCTGCGCAAGGCCACTTCATATGGCATGAAGCAAATCACACACTCTAGTGTGTCCGGTTCGATCAAGCAGACCGTGGTTGCCGTCGCCTCGCCATGCTGCGCGCGGCTCTTGGTTGATTTATTAGTCGAGTTCCATCAACATTATCATAACAAGGGAGAAAAAGCGCTACAAATGTTTATATTTTAAGTCTATCCTGATCGGACAAACTGTTGCCTCAATGCATATAGGAAGTGTAGATATTCAATTACAAAATCTATAACTGGTTGTGCCTTATAAATATCGTTGTAGAAATATTGATGGAAATTTCGAACAACACCATAAATAATGGAGGTTCTGTTGGGGGTGTGGGAAAAAAAGGTCATCATAGACGGTTCTTATTTAAAACCGTCTGTGATAAGTTCATATCACAGACGGTTATGATTTGAAACCGTCTGTGAAATTTAATTATCACAGACGGTTCTTATTACCGTCTGTGATAACTAAATATCACAGACGGTTTATTAATACAACCGTCTGTGATATATATTTTCTCAGACGGGTAGAAAACCGTCTCTGATGATCTCCTTCATCACAGACTTATTGTTACTGACGGTTCACAAAACCGTCTCTGATGACGTTGACGAACCGTCTGTGATGATGATTTCTGTAGTAGTGTGTCTTTCTCCCCCATGCGTAGGTTTTCAAACTCCCATCGCAAAGAATTGAGTTTGACTTCTTGTACATGATCATCACCAAGAAATATCGTGCGCAAGGTGTCCCACGCATCTTTCGCGCATTCCTTATCAGCAATCTGCATCAAAATATCCTCACCTACAGCACCGAAGATGATCGCTAGGGCGGTTTGATCCTTGGACTCCTCTACCTGCTCACCTTCCTTTGGCTTAACTGCGCTCCACACCTTTTGGGCGCGCATGTTTGCCTTCATCTTCACCACCTGTGGAGTATATGGACCCCGGATATCTGCATGGCGGGCTGGGAGGACCGCCCAAGGGGGGATGGGCCAAGCCGACTGCATGAAGATGGGTATTGCCCAGGAGGTAGGCCGCCATGCGCAACAAGAAAACCCCGAAGATGGAAACCAACCTTAATTAGGTAGGATATAATTGTAATCCTGGTTGTTGCCATGTTGGGCGAATCAGGATAGAGATACAATCTCCACTTCGTATCCGAGTAGGACTCTCCTTTGTAACCGCCCTCCTCCGCTATATAAAGGGAGGTGGGAGAGGAGGAGAGGGACAGAAGAGAACATCATCAGCTATAAGCTAGCCACATATAATTCTAGAGCACAGGACTAGGGTATTATCTCCACCGCGAGAGCCCGAACCTGTATACATCGAGTGTCTTGTGCTACCATCGAGTTTCCGATCCAGCGCTTAGCCCCCTTTTAATTATTGTCGGTAACCAACCTCGACAGTTGGCGCGCCAGGTAGGGGCTGCGCTAGGATCAATCTTGGCAAGCTCGATGGCGATCTTCAGCAAAAACATGGCTACCTTCACGTGCATCACGTTCATCGTGCATCACGTCGACCTCTTCTGCCACGGTCTCTGCGTCGCATCCGCTTTCGGCATCGGTAGCTTGATCAAGCTAGCGGCCGGGCCTCTTCGCTCCATCGACCGGCAGCCATCCCGCGCCGTCTTCTCACAAATCCCTCTTCGGTCACTGCGCGGATACTTGCGCCACTGCCCTCCGGCCTTGCCGGCGACGTCGCGCCTCCAGATCGGCAGCCACCAGCCTGCTCGTGTATCTGCGTGGTTCCTCGGCCCGTCGCTCCTCTGGACGCCGACGCCTCAGCGTGCCTGATGTCCTCAGCGCCGCTGCTCAGCCGGGCGCCTCCGGTGCTCTTTGGCTCCGACGCTTCCACCCTCCGGCCGAATCAGCCCCGGCTCCGCCTCTGCAGTCATCGCGCCGCTCCGCCAAGCCCAATGCCACTCCGGCCGCGCCGGTTCAGGCGCCATCGCCGCATGCTCGAGAAGTTCCTTGCGCGTGAAGAAACATCACCCGAGAATTGCTAGTGGACTCTGTAGTCCTATGAAGCTTGAAGTTTCAACCGACTAGAAGTGCTTGGCTTGCTTGCTCTCGTGAAAACTTTGCTCGTGAAGGCCTAGTAGTCCTTTGAAGTTTTCTTTCGTGAAGGCATCAGATCGGAAAACTCTACTTGCTTGCTCGGTTTTCAGTTCATGAGCCCAAGGAACTTGTGAAGACCAGGCCGACTAGAAGTCCTTCTGGAGCCCGACTAGAAGTTGCTCTTCACGACTAGAAGTGCTTTCTTGCACTCGTAAAAGACAAGACATGAACCGAGAGCATTGATTCTTGAGCTTCTGGACTTAAAACATATCTCAGAGGTTGTTTTGATTTCCTGGCTTCGGTATCGGTTCAAGATCAATCTTGGCAAGCTCGATGGCCTCCATCAATGGAATCGTCATCACCTTCGCTCCCGGCCAATCTAGGATCCAATCTGGGAGAGACTTCATTGATATTTCATTCGGACTTCTGTTCGGGTCGGGGAGCGCCGCGGCCATCTACTCACGAGTAGTAAGCCGGGGGCTGACTTCCCGATTCGGATACGATAAGAATTTGATCCGGAACATCTCGGATGCAGTCGTCATAGTGGCTTTTTAAAAAGAAGTCAGCGACGCCAACTTGATCAAGAAGATGTCCCGAAGACCACCGACTACGGTAAAGGAGATGTTCGCATTAGCGGACCGTTGACGCCGCGCTTCGAAGCGCCAACTTCGCGCTGCCACGAGCCACGCTGCGCCGAAGCGCCAACCGGCACGCCAAGAGCCACGCCGCGCCCGGCGCCAACCGGACGGCCACGAGCCACGCCTGCGCCCCGAACGTCAACTTTGGCACGGCCACGAGCCACGCCTACGCCCCGAGCGCCAACTTCGGCACGGCCAAGAGCCACGCGCGCGCCGAAGCGCCACTTTTCGCACGGCCACGAGCCACGCGCGCGCGAAGCGCCAACCGACGGCTAAGAGCCACGCCGCGCCGAAGCGCCACCTTGGCTGCGACCACGAGCCACGCCACGCGCGGCGCCACGAGCCACGCCGCGCTTCGAAGCGCCACCTTTCGCACGACCCACGAGTCACGCCGCACCGAAACCTTCGGCTCGGCTGCAAGCCTACGCCACGAGCAAAGACGGCACGATCGTCACCAACACATGAAGCATAGAGCAGCTAAGTCGCTTTTTACTCAATTATGTCATTATGAATAAAATTATTGGCTTTCTTGACTTGCTACTTAGTTGATCCACAACTAAATAGTAAGTCGGGGGCTACAACTAATAGTGTGCACATGCGCACATCTTTTTCTGAGTTGTGTTTTTCTTCTTTTACTTAACGATTGCAAATGAATCCGAGTGCGTTAATTCCGAGTTGTGAAGCTCTGACCCCATGAATGACGAACTTTAGTCACCCAAAGCGCGTGCCTGGGAAAAAGAGCCATGAGCCGACTCCCGACGCTCGGGGGCTAGACTAGTCGGGCAGAGTGCTTAAACAAAAGAATTCAAACCACTCGGATGAATTCAAAATCAATAAGGAAAAGGAGTAAAAAACTCTAAAATTATACATAAACCAGTCGGACACCACATCCGAGTGAATTGTTTTTACATTGCCTAAGTTTTGCATATACATGATTTCAGGGCTACTAAATTTGGATGCGACACGTGTGGGCCAACGCTTCAACGACGACATCAGCAACTTTGGCGACGAATGAATTTAAAGGGAGTGGTGCAGAATTTCGGCTTGAGCGGGAAAAGCGTTTTGACTTCTGCATATCGTTTGGGATACGGTATTCCCCCATGATGGGCCACCAGCTGTACGACGCGACAGTCGGATATAGTTCAACACGTGGAGCTCTATTGAGTCCTTCACGATCTCTTTGCCTACAATGGGCACTCAGCTGGAAAGGAAAACCAGTCGAAAAACTACATCAAGAACTAGAAGCACTCGGCGTGAAGCATGATTCAGTTGAGCTGTGACCAGGAAGGCGGCAACTCGATCGCAAAGCACTCGAGGGCTACTGTGGAGTATATGGACCCCGGATATCTGCATGGCGGGCTGGGAGGACCGCCCAAGGGGGGATGGGCCAAACCGACTGCATGAAGATGGGTATTGCCCAGGAGGCAGGCCGCCATGCGCAACAAGGAAACCCCGAAGATGGAAACCAACCTTAATTAGGTAGGATATAATTGTAATCCTGGTTGTTGCCATGTTGGGCGAATCAGGATAGAGATACAATCTCCACTTCGTATCCGAGTAGGACTCTCCTTTGTAACCGCCCTCCTCCGCTATATAAAGGGGGGTGGGAGAGGAGGAGAGGGACAGAAGAGAACATCATCAGCTATAAGCTAGCCACATATAATTCTAGAGCACAGGACTAGGGTATTATCTCCACCGCGAGAGCCCAAACCTGTATACATCGAGTGTCTTGTGCTACCATCGAGTTTCCGATCCAGCGCTTAGCCCCCTTTTAATTATTGTCGGTAACAAACCTCGACACCACCCACGAAGGATAGTTGGTATGTGAGAGAATAGGGTAAGGCAAAACTATTGCCCCCTCCTTTACTTGTGTTGTTGATTAAGATGATGCATCCGGATTCTTCACAATGCTCACACCAGATCCAGGAGTCTTCCATGCCGACGACGAAGACATCTTCCTAAATCAACAAGATACTCACACAAAGTATACACACGATTGATTGAAACTCACACAGAGTTGAACAAGAAAAAATCACACAGATTTTTCTTGGATGCTAACTAGCTCTGATACCAATTGTTGGTTCAGGTACTCACAACGGAGTCTCCACACACGGTAGCATTTTTCTTGCCAGGGCTAAACACAAAGTTCTTTGAGACGTTAACTCAGCTCGCCCATTTTTCTTATATTCCTTGTTTCCAATTTATACAAAGGCTAACAACTAGATTACATGCATGCATGCACCATTCACATAACTGACTTTAAATGTGCCCACCATGCACATTATTCTAGCCTAACTCATGGGTGCATGTAACTGAACTCATTCAAGCATACACATGCATGCATGTAACTGATCCACTAATTAACCAAAAATAAACGTACTCTCAAGATTATTCTCCAACAGTAGAAGAGCCAGAAGACGCAGGCCTAGCTAGGGGCCGACGGCGCAGCCCATGGCGGTGCTGATCGCCTGGCTGACGAACATGGACCGCGGCGAGACCAGCCGCCAGCGTCATGTACCCGGTCTTGAAGTCTTGCATCAGATCGGCGGCGGTGGACACGATGTTCATCATGATGTCGCACGCGGCGAGGCCGACCAACACATCGCTGTGGGACTTGCCCTCCCACGCGCCGAAGGTGAAGATGGCGAGCTTGCCATATGTGGACGCGAGGGACCAGTCCGTGAGGCCTACCCCGTAGGCGTTGCAGAAGGCCGGCACCCGACGCGGGCGCCATGCCATAGGCCACCAGGATGTAGTACCATTTCAGCTGCGGGAAGATCAGCTGAGGCACGATGGTTATGGAGATGGTGGCGATGGCGACGTAGCCGCCGATCGCGACGGACTTTGGGACCTAGTCCTTAAGGAAGAACTCGGTCTTGCGAGCGTCGTCGAATGAGTGCGCCATCGAGAGAGCGTCGCCTGTGGAGGAGATAGCTCGGTCCTCTCCGGTTACTGGAATTGCACCAAAGAAAATCTTCTTCTTGTCTGACGCACTGAATGCGGACACGGTGCGGAAGAGCACCTTGGCGAAGTTGTATAGGCCGTCTCCAAGAATGATGGCAATGTCGATGAACACCTATAGTTGTTCAGATATCTTGTTGGCTTAGTTTACTCCTCTGGTTCAGATTTAATCAATCTTCCAGATATGTTCAGCAAAATGAAATGTCAAGGAAAGAAGGCACAAGTACCCTGTAGGCTATAGCCTTGCATCCTGGCCTTCAAGCGATTTGTCTTTAAGTTCAGCACCAAACCAACTCCCTCTTTTCTTCGGATATCAGAGGCCACATTACTCCCCATGAGAGGATGCCTCCTAGCAGAACAGACACGTTCACAATGTGAAGGCAGATCATTCCCGCTCTAATATAGATCGTAGAGAAATCAAAGTAAAACCTAGGAAAAAAACATGGACTAGTTTCAGAATACAACTGCAGCAGGGAAACAAAACATTGTCAGGGACGTGACAGGAAGCAAAGAAGGGTCTCAGGCTGTTTGCTCAGCTGAGGAGGAAGAAGGGAGAGTTGGCAACGAAGTGCGCCTTTCTACCGAGTTTGGTAATGAAGCGTGAACGGTCCAGATTACCGAAGGATAAGGCTAACGTGGAATCGAGTGGTGGGTGTCCGGGAATAGTGATTACCGAAAACACTGTAGATGTAATCTGATTGTCATTTTCTGTTATGATTTGTAAGTAGTTACAGGATACTTACTGTAACATCCCAATTTTTTGACTTTTCAATTATTAAATATTATTTTATTGTAATTTATGATTTTTGTGAATTTTCTGAGATTTATTTGAATTATTTTGAATTTAAATATATTGCCTTTTGTTAAGAATTAATTATAAAAAGAAAAGTTTAAAATAAAGTTTTGCCAAAAATATTTTATTTAAGTCCAGAATATCACAAAGTATTTTTGAGATTTTCCTGGGAATTTTTAGAGTATTTTTACTACCCTAAATAAATTAATTTATTTTCTTGAATTGTTTTAATTGGAAAACCCCGGAAATTCTCGTGAGCGAAGATCGGGTCCGCCCAACTCTCTGTGCGGACCGCATTAGAATCGGGAGGGTTAACGCCGACCGTTGGATCAAGATCCAATGGCCATTTTCACGCCGTATCGATTAAGGAAACCCTAAACATTAGGGGCCGTTGGATTCACATCGGGCGATCCTTATTAAAGCTTACCGATTCGGAAACCCTAAGCCATCTAACCGTCGGATTAAGATCGGACGGTCGATAGTTATCGTCTCCGAGACGGACTCCTCTCCGCCGTCTCCGAGTACAACTCCGCCGCCGCCGCTTTCTTTCCGGATTTGCACGCACGTCGAGGGGTATTTAAGGCCCGGGCGACCCTTCCCGAGACTCACCTTGAGTCACCGCATCTTTTCCCTAAAGCATCGCCGCCGAAGAGTTAGCCATGAGGGATTGCGAGCTCGTCGGAGTTGCCGAGAGAGTTTCGCCGTGTTTCCTCGTCGCCAGGAGATTCTTCCGCCGATTAAAGCTCGGATTCGGGTTCATCGAGTTGCACCGCGTCAGATTCGTCGCTTCGTTGTCGCCGGAGGTCATCGGATCGCCGAAGCCGTGGTCATCTTCCCCAAGTCCGGCCAGCTGCACCGCCGTCGCTCCATCATCGCTCGCGTGGCGCCTCAGCCGTTGGATCTTCATCGAAGCGCCTGGAGATCGTCCACGTCGTCTTGTGCACAGTGAAGTACACGGGTAAGCCCTCACCGTTAGATTAAGATCATAGGGTCTCAGGATGGGCCACGTCACTTAAGTGCACAGTGCATCGTAGGGGTTAGCGTGGGTCATCGGATTTGGATCGGACGATTGATACTAAGCCACGTGGTAGATTTAATCGGATCCGTTAGATTGGTATCCCAAGGTCCAGACTTAGCCACGTGTCATCCGTACAGTCGGGCGGGAGAAATTCGTATTTTTCTTTATAAAAATAATTCGATTAATTCGGATTTTATGATTTTAGGGATTTTTCAGGAAATTAAAACTTCAAAGTGCTATAACTTTTGCATACGAACTCCGATTGAGGTGATTCAAATTCCTAAAAATTTGTAAAATTGAGATCTTTCCGATGGTGATTTTTATTTGAATTTTTGAGTTTATTTGTTCTTTAGTTTTGGTGTTTATTTGCTATTTCTTCTCGATTCGCGTAGACGTTGAGTTGAGCGAGGTTTCGGAGGAGGAATTATCATTTCAAGAGCAATCTTCGGAGCAATACCAGGAGTTTAAGCAAGGCAAGTTGTGCTTTGATCATGTTGCACCTATGTTTGCAAAATTGCTATTTTGATTTACCCTATTGCATGATATTTGATGAGTACAAATGATTTCAACTTAACTTTGGGATTAGTTAACGTACCCTTTTGAATTACACCCTACCTTATTATTTGTATGCCATAATCCACTTGTCACCTTAGGTTGGTTCATTATAGTTGGTTAATACTGAAATCAACATGGATGGTTAGAACGGACTAGAATGCTTAGCCATGCCACGTCATCACATATACATGAAATGTTGAGTATTAATTTTGACTAATGGAATATGGAACAAGGATGATAACTTGTGTGTCATGTGTGGTCACACAAAGAGATTGGGTTGTCGTGGCGGGGAGGTCACACAACGATGTTGATTTGTGAGAAGCACGTGGTGCTTGGTAACCAACCGGGTGGTAATCACTTTATGATTGAAGCAAGTGGAAGGGCAAGTGTGCGGGGTGGGCTCAGAGGAGCTGAGGGTATGTGTATGTCTTGCTTTAATCAATCCTAAGGACTTAACCTTGCGAGCCTTTGACCTGAGTCTATCATACAACCACATGTTTGTTATGGGGCAGCCTAGCTGACTAATTTGCAAATGCTTAACTTGAGTGCTATCGTGGTGGCGTGAGACCGGGTGGTGGTAACCATCCATGCTTGGGGTGGCTCACATGGCGCAAGAGGGGGCCTGTTGTGGTGGTGTAACCCTTGATGTTGAAACCTTAGCGGGTAGCATCGGGTTAAGAGGATGCATTGTAAAGGCTTTGTTATAATCGTTCACCTGTGTGGTGCATGGTTGTATCATGTGGGTAAAGTGCATAACCTTTGCAGAGTGTACAAACTATTCGGATAGCCATGCTCACAGTATTGAGCAATACTCGGGGATTACAGTCAAGGGGTAGTTAATTAAAATGAACAACTGGATGGGATGGCGGGATGCCATGTGGATAAAGGAACTTGATTTAGGATGGAAAACTTGGGTTTATTTGAGAATCACTGAATCTATTTACTTGTTATTATTTGTTTTCTTGTCTTTCAATCTATGTATTGTATGTGTTCTTAAATGTCGCTTTATTGCAAATGAACCCTTAGCCTTTCCTTTGGAATAAGCCCGCATATAGCTATGATAGCATTGCATTACATGCACAACTTGTTGAGTACGTGTTGGTGTACTCACCCTTGCTTAACAACCAACAACGGTGGTGTCTTGATGGGACATCTACGTCTTTCGGTGGGACGCGTGTCACTAGGCCAATCCTTGTCGATGCGCTTTGTGGTGTCTTGATGGGACATCTACGTCTTCACCGCTCTTTCGCTGCATTTGTCTCATTGGTCTTACTATTGCCTTGTGAGGCTGAATATTGTAAGTGATCATAAGATCGTACACTAGTTATATTCAATAAATAAAGTCTTATTATTCTTATCGTTGTGTATGATTTGATGCTTACCGATGTTAAGCTGTGTGCACTAGCGATTGATCCTGGGACTAGTGCGGCAAAACACAGTGGATTCGAATTGGTGAATTCGGGTCCTCACACTTGCTGAGAGTAACACTCTAGGGCGAGTAAAATGTGAGAAAAGGGGTTTAAGTTGGATGTAACGGCAAAACTGGAGTCCAGATATGATATGAAATGCATTTTGAAGTTCTTCTTTCTATTTTCTTGTTCTTCCACTCTTGAGTTTGTTCTTCCCCATTCCCGTGATTTGGTCTGCCTCACGCACCGATGGGGATTGGCGGCAACGGGGTGTGACAATCTGGTATCAGAGAAGGACAATCCAAGCCTTGAGCTATAAAATTCCAGAGAATGGTTGGAGAACTTGGAACCAAAAAAATTTGGATCCGAAGATCTCTGTAAAATATCGGGGGATCTGGTTGGATCGGCTAGGGAATCCATCATGGCGCCTCAGAAGGCTTTGATTCAAACCCAAATGAAGGGCGATGGGGGAAAACGTGGGGTGAACAGAAGAGAAGTGACGTTGATCAAGGAAAGTTTGGATTTACTTTTTTCTCGAATGGAGTTGTTGGATACGGCGTAGCAATAGCTAATGAGCCAGACGAAGTTGATGGCCATGGCGGTGGAGCAAAGTGCTAAGGAACAACACTTGCTCTCCAATCAGATGGAGGCCACGGCTCAAGCGGTGGCTCGTTTAATGGTTGGTAGGGTGCTAGAAGAGAATCGAAAGGAAGATGGGGTGTCAGCGGCATCCACGACGGCCAAGGTCATGATTACACCCACACCTCCTGAGCCCTGGGCAAGATCGGAGGTGGCGCCACCAACGTATGCGGGACAGATGCCTTCAAGGTGTTTGTCGGGAGGTTCACCTGAAGTTGAGGAATCCACTTTTTGGCCACCGAGAGATACTGGGGGAACGCTGAGAAACTCATTGCCTAAACTGAATTTTTCCAAGTTTGATGGAGACAACCCTTGATTGTGAAGAGACGTACAAATTACTTTCGGATTTTTAATATTCTGGAAGCACTTTGGGTATCCGCAGCAACATTGCATATGGAGGGAAATGCTGCAAGGTGGTTACAAGTATATAAAGCCCGGAATGACCTAGGTAGTTGGGAGCAATTCATTCACATGGGGGAGAACAAATTCGGGGTATTTGATCAAAGGAGGTTGCTGACTGATCTTGTTGAGCTTGAACGGACTGGGACATTGGCTAAGTATAAGGCAAATTTTGAAGAGCTAATGTATGAATTGTTGATGCACAATCCTTATTATGATGAAGAGCTATTTGTTTCTCACTTTGTGAAATGATTAAAACCAGAATTAAGGGGAGCTATTTAGGGACAGATCCCTGAAACTGTGGATCGAGCTACTCTCATGGCAAGAGTGCAGCAAGATGTTCTCGATCAAGGAAAAACTGGACAGCTGAGATATGGGCAGGGCAAAGATGGTGGAATGTTGGGTAAAACTGAGACTCCGCCGGGCAATGTTAAACTAGGAACAAGAGAGTTGTGGAAGGCGAGACAAATTCGAGAATACAGACATGCCAATGGGTTGTGCTACAAATGCGGAGAAAAATATGAACCCAACCACCACTTGCACTGCAAAAAGAAGGTCCAGGCATAGTTACAAGCGATTATGGTAGAAGATCAGGAAGAAGTATTATCAGATGAGGTGTTGGATTTGCTAGAGGCAACGAACATGAATCAACAAGAAAATTATCAGTTGTCTCTCAATGCAATTTTAGGGGTTGAAGAAGTAGAGACTATACGTTTTCTAGCCCTGGTTAGAAATCAGTTTATGCTGGCTCTTCTCGATTCTGGGAGCTCACATAGCTTTGTCAATGCCGGATTCATACACAGAATAGGTACTGTAACTCAAAAGACCCAACCCATTGAAGTTCAAGTGTCCAATGGAGAAAAGTTGAGCTGTGACCTATGGGTTCCCAAAATGTATGATGAACGCGGCATTGGCGTCATATTTTAGAAAATTTGCACTAGTATTTATAGATGATATACTCATGTACAGTCCCAATCTTGCCACCCATGTTGAACATCTCAAGACAGTTTTGTAGATATTGAATGATCATCATTTCTTTGTCAAACGAACAAAATGCATATTTGCTCAACATCAAATAGAATAGTTAGGTCATATAATCTCGGATAGAGGTGTTGCTACTGACCCACAAAAGACTAAAGTCATGCTGGAATGGTCGAAACCCATGTCTGTGACAGTATGACAGAATTAAGAGGGTTTCTAGGATTAACCGGATATTATAGGAAGTTTGTGCAAAATTATGGAGTAATAGCTAAGCCATTGACGAATATGCTAAGAAGAAATCATTTGAATGGAGTCAACCATCAGAAGATGCTTTTAATCAGTTGAAACAAGCCATGTCATTGACTTTAGTATTGAGAATACCGAATTTTGAGCAGGGTTTTGAGATAGAAACCGACGCCTGTGATGGAGGGGTTAGGGCAGTACTACTACAACAAGATAATCCGATAGCCTACTTTAGTAAAGCATTGAGTAAAAATCACCAGAGTCTATCCATTTATGAAAAGGAGAATTGCCAGGAAGACCCCTAGATAGGAGCATAGAACTGGCTATAGAAGAGCAACAGCTGCAGTCTCTGCTATTTGAAAGAGCAGCAGTAGCAGCAGTCCGAAATGCAGAGGAAGGCGATGACAAGACTTATGGGCCTATGATTTTGGATAGTGTACAAGAAGGGCAAAGAAATTTTGGTAGCCGATGCATTATCACGGATCAGACAACTTATGGTGATACAAACTACAACAGGAGTACGAACGATGTGGGTATAAGAGGTGGTAAATTATTTCACAACCGATGGGGAAGCTCAGCAAAGGCTATCACAATTGGCAATTTGCAGTCCCGATGAGAAAGGTTTTGCATTACAACAAGGCTTGATTCATTATAAGGGCAAAATTTGGATTGGGAATAATTCAGCTCTACAAACCAAAATCGTAATAGCTTTCCATTCCAATGCAATAGGTGGGCATTTGGACATTCAGGCAACATATCAACGATTAAAGAAGTTATTCTGTTGGACAAGAATGAAGCAGGATGTAGAAAGCTTTGTTAAGCAATGCATGGTCTGCCAACAAGCCAAAGGAGAAAGAACAAGGCCGACAGGTTTATTACAACTATTGCCCATTCCGGAAGTAGCTTGGTATGATATTACGATGGATCTCATTGAGGGCTTGCCTGTGTCGAAATGGTATAATGTGATATTGGTGGTGATCGACCGATTTTCTAAGTATGCACACTTTCTTGCGGTTCATCATCCTTTTACAGCCCAAGAAATAGCAAAGATATTTTTAGAGCAAATTGTGAGGTTGAATGGCAAGCCAAAAACTATTACCTCACACTGGGATAAGGTTTTTACAAGCATATTTTGGAAAGAATTGTTTAAAATGTTGGACACAAAGTTGTAATACATTACGGCATATCATCCACAAACTGACGGCAAAGTGAGAGAGTTAATCAATGCTTAGAAATGTATTTGAGATGTGCTGTACATGATACACCAAAAAAATGGAAGAGCTGGTTGGCTTAGCCGAGCTGTGGTATAACACCAATTTCCACACCTCATTGGGATGTTCACTGTTCAAGGTGCTATATATCAGAGGGGTTTTGTAGTGAGTTGGAAGAGGTTGGAGATATACTTAAGGATGTGGAATTGTACAATGATCTAGTGAAACACCATCTAGCAAGAGCCCAAAACCGTATGAAGTTGTAGGCAGACAAAAAGAGACGAGCGGCAGTTTCAAATTGTTGAGCAAGTACTTCTTAGGCTGCAACCATATGCTCAATCATCACTAGTAAACATACCATATCCGAAGTTGTCTTATAAATTCTATGGGCCATATTCGGTGATTGAGAAGATCGGGCAGGTAACTTACAGACTGAACTTACCAAAGGACAGCCAAATCCATCCAGTATTCCATGTATTGCAGCTTAAAGCATTTAATCCGAATTGTACAGGAAGACGGGCTCCGACTCGAACACCATCCCGATCGAGTCCGTGATATCACAGTTCACGCTCTCCTGATCATCAGCCTCCACGTCCAGCTTCTTGAGTTTGCTCCGTTGCCTTACCTCGATCAGTCCCACGTTGTTGTCGACTTTGCCGCCGGCATTGGCGGCATCCCTTTGCACCGGCCCGCCATGACCGTGTTCGACTATTACTTTCTACGATCGAAACAGAGGAAGTCTTGGGTAAATTCAGTTAGTGCATAGCCTTCCTGCAAAGCTGCAACACACTAGCTACAGAAAGTCAGCAATCATTCTGTAGCAATCAGTATGAATGATAAATTTACGTAGCGTTCATGCAAAAACTTCTGGAGCCTTGTTGTAACCGGCAACGTACATTCTTGTCGTTTCATGGCGGCTGTTGCTGACAACATTTGTACGTACCGATCGCAACAATGGTGTACGGACAGATGAAGCTTTGTTGATTGTTAACCGGCCACACGCATCCAGAAATTGGCTTAGTAATGGCGAGATATTGTTAGAGGCGCACCATGTATAAAGATGAGTTGGAGAACTTCGTCTTGCGAAAGCAACAAGAGCCTCTGAGAAAGCAACACACCAGGGCGAGGATTACAGTGAGCGTGGTTACTTCGACCTCTATTCTTTCAGCGTAATTTCTCAATCCGTGAGCACGTTAATTTGCAGACTTGTTTATCCAGCCTCAAACCGTACAGTTTAGTTCAAAAACCAATTTTTTCTATTATTCTGAAAATATTTTTGAAAACCATTTCATAGATCAAAACAAAAGGCAGTTTTTTTAGATAAAAAGGTAGTTAGCATATTGTACAAGCATGATAAACCCCCAAAAAAACTTGTCTACCGTTTAGGGATTTACATACCAGAACTATGATATAGGATCGAAGGTTTAGGATTTATTTTATTTTAATTATGTTTTATTTCTAAGCTACCACAACTTGTTTGGCACAGAAGGTTTGGATGCTGCTGTACGGTTCAGCCCAATCAATCTACCAGGCCAGCCCAAGCCACTTGCTTCTGTTTAGGGCTTCGTTTCTGTCATCTGTAAGGCCCAAGCAAAGCGGCCCATCTCAGCAGGTCTCACCGGCCAGGGCCGCCGCCGGTGCCCGTCGAACCCAACGCGTCGGCAGTCGGCACCGATGGGGGCGACACGGCCGTTCCCCGCCCAACCGCCAGTCTCCGCATTTGGAGCCCGATTCCCGCTCTCCTGATCCCCGCCCGCTCACTACTCCACCTCTCGCGTCCAAGCTGGTGGCACGCGCGCAGATTTGGCGCCGGCAAGGGCGGTTTCGAAGATTGGGCGGAAGCAGTGGCGGCGGGGAGAAAGGGCAGACGAGGCCCGCAGCAGAGGTCCGGACGAAAGTTGTCTTATAAATTCTATGGGCCATATTCGGTGATTGAGAAGATCAGGCGGGTAACTTACAGACTGAACTTACCAAAGGACAGCCAAATCCATCCAGTATTCCATGTATTGCAGCTTAAAGCATTTAATCCGAATTGTACTCCTATATTTGCTGAGTTACCAAGAATGGTACAACTTGACACAAGTGCAACTCAACCAGAGCAGATATTGGAAAGGAGACTAGTGAAAAGGGGGAATTCGACGATTGTCCAGGGTTTAATCAAGTGTATAGGGATTCCAATGGAAGCAGCAACTTGGGAAGACCTCACGGTGTTGTGCAATAAATTTTCAACCGCGCTTGTTTGGGGACAAGCAAGTTCACGGGGGCAGGTGTCAGGGACACGATAGGAAGTGAAGAAGGGTCTCGGGTTGTTTGTTTAGCTGAGGAGGAAGAAGGGAGAGTCGGCAACGAAGCGTGCCTTTCTACCGAGTTTGGTAATGAAGTGTGAACATTCCAGATTACCGAAGGATAAGGCTAACGTGGAATCAGGCGGTGGGTGTCCAGGAATAGTGATTACCGAAAACACTGTAGATGTAATTTGATTGTCATTTTCTGCTGTGATTTGTAAGTAGTTACATGATACTTATTGAGAGTAACTCTAGGACAGGTAAAAGTTGAGAAAAGGGGTTTAAGTCAGATGTAACGACGAAACTGGAGTCCAGATATGATATGAAATGCATTTTGAAGTTCTTTCTGTTCTCTTGTTCTTCCTCTCTTGAGTTTGTTCTTCCCCATTCCTGTGATTTGGTCTGCCTCACACACCGACGGGGATCGGCGGCAATGGGGTGTGACAAACATGGAGGGGGCTAATTAAATGTTCAGATACTGGTTCTTGTAAGCTGCCAGGCCGAGCTTAAGAGATTGCGAGAATCCGCAGCCTTTGTCAGCAGTGTAGAACCACTGGAAGAAGCCCCATAGGTAGCTAACCACGGAGCACTTGATCAGTGCTCACTTGGCTCCTGCAATTGATTGTGATCGTCCATCGATCATATAAAGACAGTAGTAAGCAAGGCACAGGCACACAAATAATTAAAGCGTATTCCACTGTATGTACCACCTAGCACGTTCAGAGCCATCTGGGGAGTGGAAACTGTTGATCAGGTGACCAATCGTGGTGCCGCTCGGATAGGTCAGCTTGTAGTCGACGATCATCACCTGACACAAAATCAAGGCTTTCCTGCTGTCACCTGTCAGTGGTACGTGAAGATAATAGAGGTAGCATGAACAAGTGACAGTTCCAGGGTGAGTTGCATGTCCACCTTTCTCAGGGGAAGGAGAACGAAGAGACCGATGAACAGTGGCGGACTTAGAAATTGAGCAAGAGTGGTGCTAATATATAACAGACTCGAAATGTCACTAGAGTACATTAATAATTTCACATCAAAATTACATAACCAGTAACCATAATAATCGATATAAATGCGATATATAGAAACGATATGGTAAAAACATACGTAGCTAGATAAATACCTAATTAAGGAAGCTTAAATCCAATGAATCATCGTGACATTCCTCCATGCCTCATTGCAATTGGGAAAGTATTATAGCAACCTACATGGACAAAAATAGCATATGTAAATCAGAAATCGAAAACAAACGATATGAATGGTAAATTCACATAACACAAAATATACCACTAAGTTCTAGCATCATCTCTAATGTCAGGATCGAACTCTTCAATTGGCTTCCAAAGCCCCGGATCAGCAACGATATCATCCATATTAAACTCTACACGTTGTCATTTTTGCTCAACACCGCTACCCTCTGTTGCTAAACTTTTCTTAGTAGCATCATCTTTTGAATAATATTTCTCCATCTAAACAATCCTAACAAGTAGCAATCTACAATTAGCAATATAACAATATACAATTTAGGCATTTAGCGACAATATACATCATTTCCAAGGCATTTTGATCAACCATGCTGCATTTTCATCAATATTCACATAATCACATTCACATCATCGATCATCAATGCATTTCTAAGTCATTTTGATCATCAATACTTTTCTAAGGCATTTTTATCATCAATCATCACATTCGTGATCATCAATTCATATTCACATTCGCATCATCAATTCACAATCACAATCCAATTGGGGAGAGCAAAGGCGACTCTGCGTTACTGCTGTAGCCTGCACAGAAGTGGGAGGCGAGAGGCGGCTCACTGCGCGGCTGGCGGAGTGGGAGCGAACGAGGAGTTCTTTGCCTTGCGCCGCGCTATCGTGCCAAGCTTCGGAGAAGGGCGATTGCGGAAGCGGAGAAGGGCGGACGGCGAAGCATCGATAATCATGCAAGCATGGCAATGACGGTGTCGGAGAATGCCAAGCATGGAGAAGCGGAAGGGCCGACAAGACACGGGCGCGGAGAGGGCGCGCATGATTGAGGAAGTGTGAGGGCGGAGAGAGAGGGCAGGGATCATGTGATCACAAGGTAATGGAAGGTCAGGGGGAAGCTGTGGATATCGAGGATTTAGGGTTAGGGTTGGTATTTTTAAGTGGGCTTTTTGGGTGGGCGGTGCTTTCTAGCCCGTAGCACCAACCCTAGGTCCGCCAAGCGAAGTCGACGAGGAAGAGGAAGCCGATCATCCACCCATCTTGGGGCTCTTCACGTCGTTCGGATCGTTTGCTTCTGCTGCCTGGCCGGCGATCGTCTTGCTCATGCCGAACAGTTAACTCCCAAAGCCACCTGATCCCAGCAACGGGCACGTCAATGACAAAGAGGTATCTGCTTTGTGGAGGGGAGTGGAGCAGGACAGCGTGTGTGTGTGTGTACCGCTGAAGGCGATGCCGTAGGCGGCGACGGCGCAGGTCTGGATGACGGTGTTCTCCTGGCGGGTGAAGGGCCGCATGGGATTCTTGACAGCCGCCGTCCAGACGCAGAGGAAGAAGAAGCCGAGCCGGCCGGCGGAGACGTTGAGGGGATGATGCCGGTGGTGAGGCTGACGATGACGCTAAACAAGATAGCGGGGAAGATCTTGACGACGGCGCTCGGGCGTCACCGCTCGCCCGCCACGCAAGACGGGCTCGACTTCGAACACCATCCCGTCGAGTCCGTGATATCACGATTCACGCTCCCACGATCATTTTTTTTGATTCACAGGACATCAACCGATGCCCCGGTTCCATTCTTGAAACTTGCAACAAAGCAGTTAACATCAAACAACCACATCGCAAAACAACCAACAACAGACTCCAAACACTCAACCAAGACTCTCGGCAAAATACCACCATTACAGTAGGAACCAAAAACATAACTTTGAGCATAACTCCCTCTCATTTTGCTAGCAACAACACACACAAAAAACATGACCTTAAAACCTCCACCGGTGATCAAGGCGACACAAACTCCTCACCCTCAAACCGCTACCCAGATCTTCACGGGATGAAACAAAAACTCTTCCGGTGATCAAAATAAACAAAATCTCTTCCTCATCCACAATACTCTAAGCTTCAAAGGCGAGAATATATGAGTCGCCCGAAGCGAAATTTGCCGGCTTCGAACCTTAGACCACAGACTCCACCTTCACATCTTAGCAAAGCCACACTCAGACCAGCCAAAAATAGACCCACAACCCTCCAGTCGGCATGCTTTAGCTTCAGAGGTAATGAAGAGCGATGTTACTCTCGAGCCTGCGAGAACCGGTGATCGTGATTTCCATCCTTTTGAGAACAAAGGTCTCCAACTCTTTAGTAATACCAGTAGATCTTCTCCACACGATTTTTACACTTAGCCAACCCTGCATGCGAAAAATCATATCATTTCTTGTCTTCCAAATGCTCCAAATAGCTGCCGCACAAATCGAATTAAGAGCACCATGCTTAGAGTTGCTCAACGAAAGCCATAATAGATTCAAAGTTAAAACCAACATTAATACCAAAGAACTCCGAGATAATACTCCAAACATTCTTAGCCACCACACAATCGAAAAAAGATATGAAAAGCCGATTCATCTTCATTACAACGATAGCAAGAAACACCTTTATCAATCCCCTCTTTAACAAATTATCTTTAGTTAAAATTTTATTATGAGAGAGCAACGAGAGAAAGAAATGGACCCTAGGAGGAACAACCAACTTCGGATAGCGGAATAAAAACCGGAACAACCCCTAAAGTTAATAATAGCATAAAGGGATTTAGCAAGATAAACTCCATTACTAGAATATTGCCAAACCAACGAGTCATCTTCATCGAGAAGATAATCTTCATTACATAACTTCCGTTAATTCTAACCACCTCAACATCAATCTCTCAGAAAAAGTCCTTCGGAAAGTACATTTGACATTAATACCATCCCAAATCTCCGCAATAGACCGCCCCTTTTCATTCACCAAAACATAAAGATCCCCAAATTGAACAGCTAAACAAGAAGTTCCAAACCAAATGTCCTCCCAAAATCTAATTTTCTTACCGTTACCCACCATCCATCTATAACCAAACTTAGTAGCTGAAGAGCCCAGAGCACCCTTTCCAAAAAGCAAAACATGATCGAGCAGCGAGCAAAGACATTGGATTATCGGTCCTATACTTGTATCTAATCAGATCAACCCATTGTTTATTCTCAATCTTGTGAAACCTCTTAACCCAAGAAGCCATCAAGCACAAGTTTAAGTCTCGATGCTAGGAATCCGAGAGCCACCATACTCTTTCTTCATAGAAACCAAATGCCAATTAGCAAGATGCAGCTTATTGTGCCCTTCAAAATCATTCCAAAGACAATTGGCCATCTGAGAATTAAGCAAATCAATAGCCCACTTAGGAAACCTGAAGAAGGATAAAAGATACACCGGAATACTTGACAGACAAGCCTTAATGAGAGTTAAACGCCCAGCAAACGAAAGAAGTTTACCCCTCCAACCAGCAATCCTTTTTAAAATCTTATCAACTAATGGTTGGAAGTCCTCTTTAGAAATCTTGTCATAATGGAGCGGAATACCGAGATATTTAATGGGAAACGTACCCATCTTACAGCAAAAAATATTAGCAAAAACACCAGTCTCAATCTCATCACACCCAAGAGGAATCAGCTCACTCTTATGAAAGTTAATACGAAGCCCCGACATTTGCTCAAAACAGGACAGAAACCATTTCAGATGTAAAGCAAATCTTTCATTATTTTTGAGAAACAAAAGAGTGTCATCCGCATATTGCAAACTAATGACACCCCCCGGGCAGAAATCACTACACAGACCCTCCAACAACTCATTGTCGTGACTTTCAGAAGAATTACGGTAAAATGTCGACAACAGATTAAAGAGGATGGGCGAAAGTGGGTCACCCTGTCTCAGACCTTTACCAATTAAGAAGAAATCACTCTCGACGTCATTTATCTTAACCCCAACAGAGCCCTTATCGAGTAAGGACAGAATCCAACACCTCCACTTACTACCAAAACCCCACTTCGTCAAAACATCCAAAAGAAAACTCCAATTCACTTTATCATACGCTTTCTCAAAATCCAACTTGAGGACAAGACCTTTTACTTTGTTTTGATGGATTCTATGGATGACCTCGTGACGGTAACCACACTTTCAAGAATATATCGTTCTTGAAAGCGGTTTGATTTCGAGAGATAATTTTGTTACAAATAGGGTGAGTCTATTAGTAAGGACTTTGGAAATGATTTTATAACTACAATTTAACAAACTAATAGGTCTAAAGCGCTTGATGTTTACGGCATCATTCTCTTTGGGAATCAACGAAATCATAGCAAAATTAAGCGAAACAACTCAAGATCATTATTCTCAAAATCTTTAAAAGGTTGAGAAGGTCATACTTAATCGGCTCCCGAACTTTTGGTAAAAAAGAAAAGGCAAGCCATCGGGACGGCGCCCGTCGAGTAGGGACCCAAAACCGCACTCCTAATCTCTTCTTACGTGAATGGTGCCTCCAGCAATAAATTGTCCTCCACAGAGATCTTCTCATTAGTATCAAAAAAACTATCATTGATATTAATATTAGGCTTAGCTTCAAAACCAAATAGCGATTTATAAAAGTTGCAGGCAATATTAAGCATCTCCTTAGGATCACCAGTTGGACGATTGGCCCTTCGAGGGTGGGAATAAAATTTTTCCTGCGCCTCTGATTAGCAACAGAATGAAAATATTTAGTGTTCTTATCACCTTCTTTCACATTTCTATCTCTAGCTCTCTGTCTAGCTTTAGTTTCTTCAATGCTCCAAATATGCTCAAGTTCTTTCTTAACCAAATCAAGTTTAGAATTTTCAGCACTAGAGAGATTTCTAGATTCTGACAGGACATCCAGATTATCAAACTCATTTAGAAGAGCTCGTTTTCTCCTCTTAATGTCCGCTTCTCTATTATAGCTCCAACCTTTAGTTACCTTCCTGATGTTTCTAACTTTAACTTGCCAAATATCAATAGCCCTACTACGCTCTAGCAGGGTGTTCCAAGTCGTATAACAAGATCAATAAAGTCATCTGGAGTAACCACCATTTCTCAAATTTATATCTGGGTTTACAAATAGGGACACCATCCCCCGAATCCCACAGAATCGGGGTATGGTCACTTCCAATCCTAGGAAGAGTGGAAGCCATGGCACGAGGAAGCGAACATCAAAAGAAGTACTAACAAAAACTCTATCAATAAGCGCCATGATTAGATTCTCCGATTATTAGTCCAAGTAAAGTGCCTACCGGCCAGCGGCATTTCCAAAAGACCCCACAGGTCAATCCATTCGTTAAATTTATTACACCATCTATTATCAACTCTACCATTACTTTTGTCAGCTTGAGATCTGACCAGATTAAAGTCACCTCCAATAATGATAGGAATATTATTATCAGAGACAAAAATGTCATGGAGCTCGGAGATAAAATCCTGCTTACCTTCATTATAAGGGGACCCATAAACCACAACCAACTTCCAAGTGAAATCCAGCATTTTACACTTAATCAAGCACTGAACCGAAAATTCTTTAAATTCTACATGCAGGCATTCCATTAAATCAGAATTAATGCCAACCAAAATCCCTCCTGCAGAGGCTTTGGATGGTAGACAATGCCAAACAAAATTCTTAGTACCACTGATATTGGAAAGGAAAGAACCACTAAAAGTCTCTTTCTTAGTTTCCTGCAGCCCAATAAAATCAACCTTATTGTTTCTAATAAGATCAATCAAACATTGAGTTTTGCCCGGTTGACCTAAACCCCTTACATTCCAAAATAGACCTCTCATACTCCCCTACCTTTCCTAGGGTGCTTGCCCCGTCTTGATTTACCAACTGTAGTCCACTCCCCTACTTCTAGATGGTCAACAACCTCCTTCAGAGGTTCTTGAAAGCAAACTTGCTTATCAACCTTCTCTCCATCATCCATATCCATCAAAGCAACATTCTTATTTTTAGAATTGACACTAGCATTATCTCCCACAGAGACATTCTTTTCAAAATTCAAGACTCTAATAGCATCGTGTTCTTTACAAATCTGAATATTATCAGCAATTTCACCCATAGAACTACCCAAAGTAACACCAACCTTCTCAGCCAATTCATTCAGTTCATGAACAGCTAAAGAATCAAAAGAGGATTTAAGAGAGGTACCTTTTGGTTTAGGACATTCTTCCAGATTTTTAGATCGAAGCAGTTCTTGAGCCTTTTGCAAAATAGTTTTACCTTGGTCCTCAAATCTCTTACTTCTCCTCTTGCTAGGTATTGGCCCCCAAAGATTTTGTCTTTTCTTCACCATACCAGAATCAGTAGCTTTCAGCTCACCTCCTTCCTGACTTTTACTGGAATCAACCTTAACAGAAGCAGCCTTACTAGAACCGACTCTATCCAAAGCCCCCTGAGAGCAAGCCGAAGCAGTCAAGTTCATGACAGGGAGATCAAGCCGCTGCTCAGCCTGCACAACACATGTCTCTTTCGGAAAACCAAAATCTCCAAAAGCACTTTCACCATTTTCCTCACACTCATCCTCAGAACCAATCATTTCCAAATCCTTAAGAATATCAAAACAATTTCTATCCTCACTTCCAATCTCCATAGAAGCCCGAATCAAATTATCTTTGAACATTTGAGCCCAAGATTTAGTTTCTCTCAAACCAGACTCAACACCATTCAGGGCATCACCATAAGTAGCCTCCATACCATCAAACATAACTACCTTACCTTTTTGGTTACCAGAATTAGACACCGATGATGACTTACCATGCGCAGTCTCTTGTTTACTTCCAGAACTAGTCAGATTTTGATCAGTAACCATTTCTTCCCTCTTGTCCTCTAATTTTTTCACTTCATCATCAAAGTCATCAGCTCCGTCATCATTGTCATCCTTGCCATCGTCGAGGCCACCATCATCCACAGATTTCTGCACACTATCTTTCTCCACCACCAGGTTAATCAGGAACAAAATCTTTTCAGCACCCATCAAACGCTCGTTGAGGAATTTTGGAGGATCCTAAAGCAATTTGGAGCCTAGCCACCTCATAAAAACTTTTAAAAGACCGGTCAATCAACATTCAAGAAGCGAGACCAAAGCAAGGCATAATCGATCGAAGACTTTCCAAGTACACCATTTGGGGGGTACACCTCTCACTTGGACCCAAACATCCTGAAGATCCTCAAAAGCATCTATCTCCCCTTTCCAGGCTTCCACATAAACCGTAACTCCAGGTTTAGCAAGGTTAAAACTCGGCAACAGAGCAAGATCGGATACTTTCTTATGAGGCGGAAATCTGACCAAGAATCTAAAATCCTCCAGTTGTCTAATTTGCCATGGCCACTTAGAATCAAAGATGTCAGAAAGATTTTTCTCAAGCTCCGCCAGACTAATCTCCCCCTGATCTATAGTGATAATCCCACAATTGCTAAACCGAAAAGAGGCACATCAATTTGGACTCGGGAACTTCAAGGTAAAAGAAACCTAAACCACTTGCGGCACTTCCAATATATTTAGCGACCAAATGAGGTTTCAAGCGCATGAAACCGATCTAGGCGATGGTTAGATTCTTCACAAATGAAACATAACTTGGGATTTCTCTGACTCCCACGGATGCCCGGGTTCCCCACAATTATAACAGATAGAACGAGCATCTTGAGATTGACCAATAAAGGATCATTGGTAGGAGTACCTTTAGTTTGGGGAACCAAATTTCTCGATTCTTGCCACTTCCATCCACCTCTTGATTATCTTTGACGAGAGCGAACAGGCCGAGTAGAAGCTTGCTGAACCAACCCTTGCGGAGGATGTTGAAACCAATGATGAGACGGACCTTGCGGAGGACGACCACGAAAATTCCGCTGACCTCTAAACGGGGGCGGAGGACGCCATCCACGCCCGAAATTTCCACCGCCACCTCTCCCCCACTGATTCCAGCTCCGATCAGACATCTTCACAACTTCGGCAAAAGATGCAAATCCTCGCCCACCACCACAAAAATCTTTGGAGAAGCTTAAGGAACGAGGGTTTGGGATGAAGTAATCACGGGAAGAAGCAGGAAAACAATCCGAAATCCCTACACTACCGGAGGAAATCGCCGATTTCTGAATCTAGACGCGAGTTTCACCCGCCTTCTGAACCCTAGAAACGGGGGAACGACGAACAGGGATACTCCAGAGTTGCCCGAAGAATTCCTCAATGCAATCCTCCACTTCGTTCTCTGCAACTGGGACCGACCCCGAATCCAGGCTCAAAACATTCTTCCTGAAATGCCCTTCCGATCCACCACACACAGCGCCAGATGTCACCGATCTACTCGGAGAAGGAGGGCAAACCTCGGAGAGCGACGGGAGACCCAACTCCACGCAATCAACGCGAGGAGAGACACCCGAACGGAGATCGTTGCAAGGCGCCCAAGCCCTCTCGGAGGTCGTTAATGGCGAACCTCGAGCAGACACCCCTACAGGGCTTGAGAAAGAAGGAACGAGAGCCATCTCGGGCTGGTGAGTTTCACAGGAGTGGAGCTGAGATCACCCACGCTCCCCTGATCATCAGCCTCCACGTCCAGCTTCTTGAGTTTGCTCCGTTGCCTTACCTCGATCAGTCCCACGTTGTTGTCGACTTTGCCGCCGGCATTGGCGGCATCCCTTTGCACCGGCCCGCCATGACCGTGTTCGACTATTACTTTCTACGATCGAAACAGAGGAAGTCTTGGGTAAATTCAGTTAGTGCATAGCCTTCCTGCAAAGCTGCAACACACTAGCTACAGAAAGTCAGCAATCATTCTGTAGCAATCAGTATGAATGATAAATTTACGTAGCGTTCATGCAAAAACTTCTGGAGCCTTGTTGTAACCGGCAACGTACATTCTTGTCGTTTCATGGCGGCTGTTGCTGACAACATTTGTACGTACCGATCGCAACAATGGTGTACGGACAGATGAAGCTTTGTTGATTGTTAACCGGCCACACGCATCCAGAAATTGGCTTAGTAATGGCGAGATATTGTTAGAGGCGCACCATGTATAAAGATGAGTTGGAGAACTTCGTCTTGCGAAAGCAACAAGAGCCTCTGAGAAAGCAACACACCAGGGCGAGGATTACAGTGAGCGTGGTTACTTCGACCTCTATTCTTTCAGCGTAATTTCTCAATCCGTGAGCACGTTAATTTGCAGACTTGTTTATCCAGCCTCAAACCGTACAGTTTAGTTCAAAAACCAATTTTTCTATTATTCTGAAAATATTTTTGAAAACCATTTCATAGATCAAAACAAAAGGCAGTTTTTTTAGATAAAAAGGTAGTTAGCATATTGTACAAGCATGATAAACCCCCAAAAAAACTTGTCTACCGTTTAGGGATTTACATACCAGAACTATGATATAGGATCGAAGGTTTAGGATTTATTTTTATTTTAATTATGTTTTATTTCTAAGCTACCACAACTTGTTTGGCACAGAAGGTTTGGATGCTGCTGTACGGTTCAGCCCAATCAATCTACCAGGCCAGCCCAAGCCACTTGCTTCTGTTTAGGGCTTCGTTTCTGTCATCTGTAAGGCCCAAGCAAAGCGGCCCATCTCAGCAGGTCTCACCGGCCAGGGCCGCCGCCGGTGCCCGTCGAACCCAACGCGTCGGCAGTCGGCACCGATGGGGGCGACACGGCCGTTCCCCGCCCAACCGCCAGTCTCCCGCATTTGGAGCCCGATTCCCGCTCTCCTGATCCCCCGCCCGCTCACTACTCCACCTCTCGCGTCCAAGCTGGTGGCACGCGCGCAGATTTGGTGCCGGCAAGGGCGGTTTCGAAGATTGGGCGGAAGCAGTGGCGGCGGGGAGAAAGGGCAGACGAGGCCCGCAGCAGAGGTCCGGACGAAGCGCCGCGAGCTCGAGTAAGAGTTGCTTTCCGTTGTTTGCAAATGCAGATGGTGACCTCAAATTGCAAGTGCTCTACTTTGTTCAAACCAAATCTAGAACTGAAACTCTGAACTGAATCAAAAAGGAATACCTAGAGATCTGGATTAGCCGGCAGATGTCAATCTTTTAAATCTTTACTTCCTTTCTGAACAAGTATTTTAGATCTTTAATTCACAAGAGATGAAAACTGCATTATGATTTATGAAAACACCTAAGAACAAGGAAGCTAGCCGATTGGACAATTCCAGTAGCAGCAACTATTTACTGCACTAGATATAAAGCATCCAGACAACTTTTGTCATTGTAGTTGAGGAATACCCTTAAATCTTTGCATGACCAGTTATGCTTAATCCATCGAACTTCAAAAGAAATTATTCTGCACTACTAGACTAGCTATCACTAGTTCCCGAGGAAGGCATCCACTCTGGCATTGGCAGACCTTGACAAGAACTTCATGCAAATCGGAGCATTCACGTTGGCAAGAGAAAGAACAGCCTGGGGCAGGGCCCAGAGCCCGTCACCGCACATCAAGCCCGACGCAACAGCTGGTCCGAATGCCTGCGCTTCAGCTTTGTTCATCCGTTCCCAGAAAAAGAGTATTACACTGCCGATGAACATATCAATGGCGGGGTATGGTCCAAGGTAGAAAGGAATCGCAAGTGCCATGGGGATCGGCATGAACTTCGCCACCTTCTTTGGCACCAGGTCTTTTATCAAATTGATGGCGAATGCAGCAGCAAAGGAAATGTAGCATAGCGTGAGGCAGTGCTTCGGAAGTGAGGACAAGCCATCGACACCCAGGATTGCCATGTTACGGTACATAATGGTATACGGTGCTGGGTAAGCACCATCACTTGCACCGATATTGAAGGACTTGTAGAAGAGCCAGAAGACACAAGGTGCAATAACACAGCCCATGGCAGTTCCTATCACCTGGCTGACGAACATGGACCTTGGTGAGGCTAAAGTCAAATACCCAGTCTTGAAGTCTTGCATCAGGTCAGAAGCTGTTCCCACAATGCTCATCATGACACCGCAGGCAGCCAGTCCTACAAGCACGCCACCATGCGAAGCACCTGCCCACGCACCGAACACAAAGATTGCAAGCTTACCGTAGGTGGTGGCGAGGGACCAATCTGTTAGGCCACTTCCATAAGCATTGCAGAAGGCCAGTACAGGTGCAAATATATATGCAACCAAAATATAGTACCACTTGAGCTGTGGGATGATGAAAGGGAGACAAACGATTGTTATAGCTGCAACAACAGCATAGCCCCCTAATGCAACTGTCTTGGGAATTTGATCCTTAAGGAACAGTTCACTGCGACGCTTGTCATCAAATGACTCCTCTTCGGTGGTGGTAACAGGAGTGCCATTGTCAGAGATTGGAAGTGTGTGTGAATTTTTCTTCTTACACATTTCTATGAAGGCTAAGGCTAAGACTTTAACTGTATTACCGAATACCTTCAGGAAGTTGTACAGGCCATCCCCAAGAATTACTGCTATGGTTATGAACACCTGCAGTGTTAAGATGTCAGTTCTTGACAACTACATGTGGCTGTAAAAGCAAAAAAATTGTATGCCACGACCAAATTTTCATTTACCTTGTAAGCCATCAATCCATGTAGACTACTGTCTGGAAGAGTCTCGGGGTACCAACTTCCTTTCTTCGTGCTTATGAGTGGCCACATTAAGCCCCACGAGAGGATGCCTCCAATCAGAAGAGATGCATTCACGATATAGGGGCAGATCATTCCAACACCAACATAGGTAGCCGAGAAATCAAAATAGAACCTGAAAAATGAAAAATAGTCGAATTTCAGGATAATGGAATACTGATGGATCCAACATGGATCGAATTATACAGTGAGAACATTCATGATCAAACAATCAAGAATAGCCATCAGACGGTTGCTGATCCAGAAGGATTAATATAGGCAAGTAAGCATTGCATGCAGCAGTGCACTGACTGCTGATGCTTAAACCAAGATGTAGCCATATTACCATACCAACCTGTTCTTGTAAGCTTCAAGGCCAAATATCGGGAAGGAGCTGAATCCGCAGTCATCCCCAGCAGTGTAGAACCACTGGAAGAAAGCCCAAACGAAGCTCAGCGAGAAGTACTTGCCCAATGCCCGAACTTGCTTCCTGAAATTGGTTAGCATCCTGTCAGTAATACTGCTTGACTTTACCTATTACAAACAACAACAAAGTAGCCATGTTGCCTACTTTGCAAGCTCCGCACCCTGGGGTGTGTGGAATCCATTGATAAGGTAAGCAGTTGCAGTGCCACTTGGGTAAGTCAACTTGAAGTCCACGATCATAACCTGTGAGCAGTATTCCAGTTGAGAACTATATAATTTTGGCATGCTCAGTGTTAAGAATAGAGTGGGGGAAGGGAAGACCTACCTTTCTCATGGGTACCAGAGCAAATAGCCCAACAAAACTGACGAGGAATAGAAACCCTATCATCCATCCGAGATGGGGATTCTTGATATTCATGGCATCATTAGCCTCTGTTGCTTGCTTGGCAATGGTTTCGCTCATACCAAACAGGTAACTGCCAAAACCACCTGATTGATTGGAATTAAGGAATCAGAATACCAATGGATGATTCAATTGTTCCAGTATTCCACCATACTGACAGTAACACACAATTTGCAGAAACCGTCATGCAATGGCAAATCTAAATCTATTGTGATGTCAGGGAGGGCAGTCAAAATATTCATCTAGTATCTAAACATAAACACGAATATAAGCATGCATTGTGATTTTTTTTCTGTGGCAGATCTAATTGTGATGATTTTTCTTCTTTAAAAATAGATCTCTGAAAAGCCAAAATAAGGAAAAACATGGGTTTACATACAACCTAAGAAGAGCCCACGCACCGAATTTCTTGGTACTGGAGATTTGACGAACAAGAGGGTGCAGAAACTGAAGAAGCAAAAGGTGGGCGGGAAGCGGTCGATTTTGAGTTTTACCGCTGAACGCGAGGCCGTAGGCGGAGACGACGCAAGTCTGGATGACGGTGTTCTCCTGGCGCGTGAACGGCTGCTTGAGGAACCCCATCCTCTCGATGGCCGACGTCCAGAGGCGGACGAGGAAGAAGCCGAGGAGGCTGGCGGAGACGTTGAGCGAGGGGATGATGCCGGTGGTTAGGCTGAGCTTCATGACGATGACGTTGAACATGATGGAGAGGAGGAATCCCACCACGAAGGCGCGCACCGTCAGCTGCTCCCGCCAAGCCGGCACAGGCTTGTCCGCGAACGCCCGCTCCACCGACTCCGTCCCCTCGTCGTGGTCGGCCTCGTCGGCATTGCTGCCGGCGTTGCGCCGTCGGACGACGTTGCCTGATTCCACGGCGTGACCGTCGGCGGCGGCGGTCGTGTCCGGCGCCATGTGCTCCGATCTCAGAGTAGTAATTACTACGTGTTTGGAGCACCACGAGGAGGCGTGCGCGTGTGCCTATTATATGTGGAAGGCTGGATGGAGTTCGGCGCGATTGTGTTTTTCGGCGTTTCCGATGCGGGGTCCAACAGCCCTCCTATCGGAATCGGACCGTCCAGATCTTCCGATTGAGATTCAACGTTGGTGCTGTGCTTTTTATAGCTTTCCCATTGCAACACGACCTTATCTTAAAACCGTACCACCAAATCGCCCTTAAACTTTTCGGTAATGCTAGGTATCGGACGTCCTAACATTTCGCAATATTTTTTTCTACGTGTGCAACATTTTTTATCAACGCGTGCAACATTTTCCTTCGACAAACAGTGAAATTTGCTATAGTAAAGAGATGTTGCAAGCGTTCAAAAAAAATATTACACGCGTTGGTAACAAATGTTGCACGTGTAGAAAAAAAATATTTCCGGGTGTCCGAAAAAAAACAAAAAATCAGACGTCCGACCGGTAGTACGTGCCTAAACTTTTATATCTCTTCGTATTTTTATCCTTTAAGCGTTTGATACCTCCTGTTATCAGCTCAATATGTCTTCTGGTATACCTCTCAGGTACCTCTCAATCTTTGGGGATTTTTTACGAGATTCTTCTTCGTATCGTAATACTGACGCTCCCGTTACTGCTATAGGGGCGAGATATTGGGAAATTAGGATTTCATTTAAACCAACCGATCTAATAGAGCTGATTGGCTGTATACACTGAAGTACAGCTACAACGACAACTCAGGGACTTCTTTTCCCATTACAACACAGTTTTGGCATTCTTGCTCACATACAGCTAATCAGGAACAAGATTTGGAAGTTCCCTCAACAAAAAGAAAGATTTGGACGCTAGTTACGGACTTACAGGACGATGCATATTGCACAGTACAATGTACACGACCGTGATTATAGGATGATGCAGATTACAGAACCTTTTCAGATTAGCGAGGAACCGTTCCTTCCCAAGCCGAGCTCCCTGACTGACTGATCACAGCTAATTTTGCAGGAAGTCATCCACTTTGGCGTTCACCGACCTCGACAGAAACTTCATGCAAATCGGCGGCTTCACCTTGGCAAGAGCAAGAACAGACTGCGGCAAGGTCCAAATGCCATCGCCGCAGATTAATCCTGAGGCGACCGCAGGCCCAAACGCGTCTGCCTTGGCCTTGTCCACTATCCCCCACACGAAGAGCGTCACACTGCCGATGAACATGTCGATCGCGAAGTACGGCCCGACGTAGAACGGTATCGCCATCGCCATCGGGAGCGGGATGAACCTCGCGACCTTGTTTGGCACCAGGTCCCTGATCAGATTGATGGCAAACGCCGCAGCGAAGAATATGTAGCAGAGTGTGAGGCAGTTCTTCGGAAGCGAGGAGAAGCCGTCGGTGCCGAGTATGGCCATGTTCCGGTACACGATGGCGTAAGGTGCCGGGTATTCAGTGCCATCTATGCCGATGTCAGTGAAAGCCTTGTAGAACAGCCAGAAGACGCAGGGCGCGATGACGCAGCCCATCGCGGTGCCGATCACCTGGCTGATGAACATTGACCTTGGTGATGCCAACGTCAGATAGCCAGTCTTGAAGTCTTGCATCAGGTCCGCGGCCGTCGACACGATGCTCATCATCACACCGCAGGCAGCAAGTCCGACAAGCACGCCGCCGTGTGAAGCACCAGCCCATGCACCGAAGATAAAAATCGCAAGCTTGCCATAGGTAGATGCAAGGGACCAATCGGTGAGGCCAGTTCCATAGGCGTTGCAGAAGGCCAGCACGGGCGCAAAGATGTATGCAACCAGAATGTAGTACCACTTGAGCTGTGGGAAGATCTGGGGAAGGGTGCCGATCGATACAGCAGCAACAGCAACATATCCTCCATATGCGACTGATTTGGGAATCTGATCCTTCAGGAAGAGCTCAGTGCGACGTTCGTCATCGAAAGAGACATCTTCACTCTTGACCATGCTGCTGCCATTGTTTGAAACTGGAAGGGTGCTGTTTTTCTTGATCATTGATACGAAACCAGCAGTTGTGCGAATCAGCACCTTTACGAAGTTGTACAGGCCATCGCCAAGAATCAAAGCGATGGATATGAACACCTACAATAGTTAGGAACACCAGATTAGCTGCTTAGTAGCAAGTTGTGGCACCAATTAGCAAAAAAAAAAAAAAAGGATAGACAATTGTGCCAATATTTACCCTGTAACCTTGCAGTCCATGGAGACTCTTTTCTGGGATAATGGCGGGGTACCAACTCCCTTTCTTGTTGCGTATCAGGGGCCACATTATTCCCCATGAGAGGATACCTCCCAATAGAACAGATACGTTCACAATGTGCGGGCAGATCATCCCAACTCCAACATAGGTAGGAGAGAAATCGAAGTAAAACCTGAAAAATAAAGTGTGAAGTTCAGTATGGAAAACCATTACAGTGTTGCAATTAAATAGATTCAGAATGCTTCAGGCTATTTTCAAATATTGGACATTTATGTGATTGTTCCGGACAAGCATATAGGCATGATCTAACCTGTTCTTATAAGCCTGAAGGCCTAATGCAGGGAAGTTCTTGAATCCACAATTTTCTCCAGCAGTGTAGAACCACTGAAAAAAGCCCCAGAGAAAGCTAAACAAAAAGAACTTGCCCAGTGTCTTTACTTGCTTCCTGAAATTTACAACTATGTTGTCAGTAACGTTGCTCCGGATGTACCATGCTACTAACTCAGTAGCTAGAATACTAGCAAACACAACAGTCGGATCATTTACTTTGCAAGGTTTGCACCCTCCGGCGTGTGGAAACTATTAATAAGATAAGCAGTCGCCGTGCCACTCGGATAGGTCAGCTTGTAGTCGACAATCATAATCTGAACCGGCAAATGATTTGATGATCAGTAGATGGTATAAAGTGATGCTATAAGAATGTTTAGCGCAAAAACAGGTTGAAGATTTACTTTTCTCAAAGGCACAAGAGCAAATAGCCCAATAAAACTGACGAGGAGGAGAAACCCTATCATCCACCCGATGTGGGGATTCTTGACATTCTGAGCATCATTAGCCTCTGTTGCTTGCTTGGCGATTGTTTCACTCATTTTTTTTTTTTGAAAAAGGAAGCTTTTATTGATTTCAAGAACATTACATCGAGAAGATACAATCCCTTGAAAACAACTCCGGCCTCTGCTTAAGCACACCAAAAACAAGAAAAAAAACAGACACTCTAAAACAAGTAATCCAAGGATAGACCGCCATCCATACGCCTGGGAGAAGAAATCCATTGCCACTCGCACCAAGCGTCGCATAGCCTGAGCCAGAATAGTATGCAATTCCGGCCAAGACCAAAATAACGCATCCAATGGGACATAGCAAATATAACTCGCAAAGGAGATATGTTTGACTTCGCTCAAAAACAATGCCATTCCTATGTAGCCAAATAGCCCAACACAAGGAAGCAAAGACCCGAAGCACAATATTTTTAAGATCCTTATCGAATGGAGCAAGCCAATTCCCAAACATATAGGAAGCACTCTGGGGTCTGTCAATGCCAAAAGCTAGATAAAGAAGACCCCAAACCATACGAGCAAAACGACAATGAAAGAACAAATGCCTATTTGTCTCTATTTCGTGACAAAAGCAACATAATGTACTACCTTGCCAATTTCGTCTTGCCAAATTGTCCTTGGTTAGTAGAACCCCTCTTCTAAGGAACCACAGAAAAACTTTGATCTTTAAAGGAGTTTTTAACTTCCATATTCGCACATTTAAGTTTGGAGTAGGACGTTTAATCAACGCCAAGTAGTGAGACTTGACTGAGAATTGTCCAGATTGGCATAACATCCATCGAAATTCATCATCACACTGCGTGACAACCGGAAAGGGATAATGCCGAACAAGTAAGTGCCACCAACCCATCACTAATCAATTGATCTTCGCCAAAGTTAGATTAAAGCGGGAATCGCAAAAACTTCAAACAATAGTCATAAATCTAACTCTTGTGATGCTATATAACCCAGGATATTGATCCTTTAGGGCACTATTTTCAAGCCAAATGTCTTCCCAAAATCGCACCTGTGAGCCATTATTAATGATGAAGGTACCGAATCGAAGAAAATCCCGTTTAACCTTCATCAAACAAGACCAGAAATGCGAATCACCCGGCATGCCCTCAGCTTGCACTAATGGTTTGGAAGCCAAGTACTTGTTCTTAAGTAACTGCTGCCAAATACCGTCCGATGTTAAAAGCTTGAACAACCATTTACTCAACAGAGCAACATTCATTGCTTTTAAATCAAGGACCCCAAGACCACCTTGTTTTTGGGTTGACAAAGCGTTACTCCATTTTGCAAGGCGATATTTTCTTCGGACTCATCCCTTGCCGTAAAAAAGCGAGATCGAAAATAATCAAGTTTATGAAGGACCCTTGAGGAATCTGAAAAGGACATCATATCTGAGGGAGACTACTTAGTCTGAGTTAACAAGAGTAAGTCTACCACCAATTGAAAGATGTTTCCTTTCCAAGCTGCTAAGGCGTTTTAAGAAGCGTTCTTCTACCCTTTCAATCGAATTTCTCGGTTTTTAAAATGGATCGGAATCCTAAATATTTCATAGGAATTCCTTGTTTACACCAAACAGCTCCATATCTTGCTCTATGGACTCTGGGCAGCCCAAAACAGTTACCTCACTTTTATGAAAGTTAATTTTGAGACCGAGATTTGCTCAAAAGCGTAAAGCAATAACTTCATATTAGGGCTTTATCAACATCGTGATCCATAAACAAAATTGTGTCATCCGCATCTTTGCGGGATAGATAAACCTCCATCAACTAAATAAGGCGTTACACCACAAATTTGACCTCGCTTCAGAGCTCGTCTAACCAACACCGTCAACATGTCACGATAATATTGAACAACAAAGGTGATAAGGGGTCACCTTGTCGAGCCCTTTTCTAGTCTCGAAAAAGGACCTACCTCACCATTTACATTAACCGCCACACTACCTCCTGAAATAAATGATTCAATCCAAGCAATCCACTTGGGTGAAAAACCTTTCATTTGGAGCTTTGAATTAAAAAGGCCATTTAACCTTATCATATGCTTTCTCAAAATCAATCTTAAATATAACCCCACTAAGCTTCTTCCGTGCATCTCATGGATTGTTTCATGCGTTACAACAACCCCTCAAGAATATTGCGACCACGCATAAAAAAAGGCATTTGGTCGGACTCACAACCTTTTCGCAACCATATTCAATCTATTTGTAACAACCTTGGTAAAAATCTTGAAACTAACATTTAAAAGACATATGGGCCAGTATTCTTTGGATTATATTAGCATCACAATTTTAGGAATAAGAGTAATTATTCCAAAATTCAGGTGAACAGAGAAATATTTCTAGCATAAAGCTCCTCAAACATAACCAATAGGTCCCTTTGATTATCTCCCGAAAGTCCGATAAAATTCTCAGAAAACCATCAGTCCACAAGCTTTATTATTCTCCATCTGGAAAACAAAGATCTCTAACTTCTTTCTCATAGAATTGAGCGATAAGGAGATCATTTTCCTCAGAGATACTTAGGATATCATGATTGACTTCCTCATTAAGAACTAATTGACTTTCTGCCGGTTCACCAAACAAATCCCTATAAAATTTGGTGATGTACGATTTGAGATTAGCTTTGTCCCTCCACCTTTTCATCCTCATGGTCCGTGAAAAAAATTCTTTGCTTTCTATGTCCGCCATTAGCAATTAAATGAAAATATCTAGTATTATTATCACCTATACGACATTTTTCACTTTTGCCCGTTGATAATATCTAATCTCTTCCTCACGAAGAAGATTCGCCAAATTCACCCTAGCTTGAGCAGAGGCTCTCACACTCCACCTCGAATGACTCTCGACTCTCGCCTCAACATCCAACTCCTTGATTATTGCTTGAAACTCTTGTTTCTTTCGTTTGTAAATCCCATTATAATTACGAGCCCAACCCTGAGAGATTTTTTAAAGCCCCAATTTGCGGTTCCAACATTGGATTGGGTTATTCCTTTAGTAGGCTTACTCCAAATTTGCACTACCTTGTCACGTAAATCATCCCCGAGTAACCAATTCAATTCAAATCTAAACTGTTTAGTAAACCGCCACAATCCGCCTCCGTATTAAGCAAAATAGGGAATGATCCAAATGCCTCTATCAAAGCCCGGAGCAGACACAAGTGAATTTTAACTCCCAATCGGCGATCATGAGAACCCTATCTAACTTCTCATAAGTCGGGTTTGGTAAGGAATTTGCCCATGTAAACTGACGACCAGAAAGTTCGATTTCTCTCAGATCCAGTCTATCAATAACAGCATTAAATAAGAAAGGCCATCGTTCACTAAAATTATTCTTATTTTTTTCCGCACTTTTCCGCAGAATATTAAAATCTCCCCCAACAAGAGTCGGTAGAGAATTCAGTTGACAAATTCTCACCAACTCATTCGAAAAAGTCGCTTTGTCATCATTTTGCAGGACCATATACGCCATTAGAATCCATTGAAACTTATCTCGTCTTATTACGGACAAGAATCGTCTGAAATTCACCTTTCTCTACCATAGACAAATCAAGTAAAGCCGTGTTAACGCCTAACAAGATCCCACCTGATCTACCTCTCGGTGGAAGACAATGCCAGACGAAATCTGCACCACCAGATAAACGTGCAAGTTCCGAAAGTGACATGTCCTGCTTACCTGTCTCCATTACAGCAATAAAGGCCAAATTGTGTTCCCTAACCATCTCTGATATATACCGAAACTTAGCCAAGTCTAAAAGACCTCTGCTATTCCAAAAAAGACCCTTCATAATAACCTTTGCTTTTCTTTTAATTTACGGAACCTACGAGATTTACGAGACGAAGCGATAAGATCACAAATTCTAATGTTAAGATCATCCGTCTCGAGATCTACCTCAAGATCATCCTCAATCAAGTGCGCGAATAAGTCACGATCAACCCTCGCAACCGTCCTCACTTGATTCTGCGTCATTAGATTCCTGCGCTCTACCTTACTCCTTGTTTTGTCCCGTTGTCTATGAGACTTGTCCATTTTATCCTATCAACTTCCATTCTTTTTAAAGCCTTAACCGATAAATTAAGACCAGAGTCACTCTTAACCATCTTAAATCCTAAGCTATGTAGATTTGCAAAGACATTGCTCATCGAGACATGGCGAAAAAGACAATGGGTTGATATCGAAGACTTACCATTCCCATACGATACTTGAGTCGGAGGCGAATATGGCCTCTGCATGGAAGGGACCACCACCTTCCCACCGAGGTCAACATCCAAATTCCGCACAGCTGCCCGACTCATGGCTTTGTTGAGAGCATGACTATCTGTCAACAACGAGCCATCAGCATCTTGTACATTGCAGCGTAAACTTCGACGTAATCCATTAATTGAATTATAATGCAATCTACTAGAAACAGTAGAAGTCACTGAATTAGGGACCATACCTGACAATCCCGCAACCTGGACCCCCACTGGTTCGAAAGGATCCTCCCCTTGAAGCACTCCACCATGATTAGGCACACCGACACTTTCCGAAGCAACCTTTTGGTACTGCACCCCGGTTGGCTTCTTGCGGGAAAACAACACCTGAGAGTCTTCACCCAACGAGCGGCGCCCAACTGGAGAACACAACCTGGTGCTCATTCTATCTTCAGCCCTTTCGGATGCCACACCATCCTCCTCTTGTATATTGAACTGCATCTCAACACCGGCACCACCAGAAAGACCATCTCCAATCTCCGAAACCCTCAGAGTTTCCTGCTGCCAGTCTTTTTGTCGGTCATCCCATCCTGTTGCCGAGCAATGCAGCGCCCCCTGAACCCCTTGACTGAAGGCCCTATCACCCAGAGATCTTGGTGATACAAGGACTTCACAACTTCTGTTACAATTCAGACTTGAGACCACCTCTGCATCCTGTTGCCGGTCAGCAGGCCCCAAATCCAATCCCTTCGGCGACAGTGATTGAAATTCCTTACGACTGTCGGTGTCAACCAAACGATCTGGAGAGCTTCTGTTACAATTCAGACTTGAGACCACCTCTACATCCTGTTGCCGGTCAGCAGGCCCCAAAACCAAGCCCTTCGGCGACATTGTTTGAATTTCCTTACAACTGTCGATGTCAACCAAACGATCTGGAGACACTTGTGTTTCACCATTCGTAAAGCCCAACATATCCAAACTCCCCAATCCAACCGGTTGACTGGACTGATTACAGCAATCCTGCCCCGATCCCAAAACCTTCGTTGTCAGAGAACTAGGCTCATGACTGATGTCAACCAGAATCGATGGCTCTGGTACCAAAATTGGTTCCTCTTTCCAGTTCTCCGCTTCATTCCCTTGCAACATATTGTCCTCCTTCCTTGCAGCTAGACCAATTTTTGAACCTCCCACTGGCATCTTAGTTACCAAAATGTTAGGCCAAGCACTCTCAATACCCTCTAATGACCAGCTTTTTAATCTATCATTAACATTACTCAACTCATTGTCAACTGGATTCGTAGCCAACTGCATTGGTGTCGGACCACTACCCTGAGAGCCAGAATTAGACATTGCATTAGAATCTGAATCAGACCCACTCTTCAATTTCTTCACTGCCGAATCACTTTTTCCTCCAGAACTACCCCCATCAGCCCCTGAATCACCATCTTCTTTTTGTTCCAAACCAGGAAAGTCAGGTGGTGGTATTGCCGACTCAAAGGAACTTTCTTCAATGGTGAATACAAGATCATAACCCACCTTGTTAAAAACTAAATCAGTTTTGAGTGGTAAAAGCCCTCTGTCAAGCATACCAACTAAAATGCGGACAACCCCTTTTTTTCTGTATGTATACATATCAACCTCCAGAGTGACCCCAATTAAAGAACCGAGAGCCCAAAAACCCAAATAATGGCGCCAAGCATGAGGCACACCTGTTACATGTACCCACACCTCATCTAAATGATAAGCTGGTGCAACATCCCCACTAAACTCCCATTCAGAAATTGTGATTGTCACTTGATGGTTCTTCAGTTTGTACTCGATGTCTGCCATCCGCTTTAACTCCTCATCAGAAGGAAAAGCAACAAGAAAGGTATCATTGTCATGAGGTAATGCTTCCCAAGTCCAATCTATCCGAGTAAGTCTAGCTAACTCACTTTGGACCGTAGCAGCATCTAATTTACCACCCGTGATTGAAACCAATGCAGTTGGAGCAGGATCAGGTGTTTCTAACTTATAATCAAATTCTGGTATTCTGAAGAAAGATAATTCATTCAGTGCACACCCAAACATGGAGGCATTCGGTTTGGGCAGTTTAAGCAAAGGGCATTTGGCAGACACATGTGAATTCATTTTATTGCAAATATAACAATCGAGGTTCGCCTGACAACCCGATTCTAAATGCCCAACAATTTTGCATCTAAAACAGAAAGGTGGACGTGGTTTTTTCACCTTGGTAACCTCAGCAGAATACTTCTCTTGCGCCACCCCCTTCTCAGCCATGGCATCATCTTCCCCAACCTGACCCACCGGCACAAAGTGCTGTCTAACCGGCGCAGCAAATCTCCCCCTACCGCCAAAATTGTTCCCCCGGCTTGAAACTTGACCACCACGCCCTACGGCCAAACCTAAACGTCGATCACCCGCAAACCCACCGCCCGCCCGCGACCACGATCGCTAAATGCAAAGACGGCCGTACCGAAGCAAAGACGCTACGGACCTTGTCCTCGCCCCCTCTGGGCACGGCCAAGAGGCGGCCGGACCCTGTCATGCCAGCCCGCCGCCCCTGCTCTCGGACGAGGGTCCTGATGCGGACGCTCCATGACACTCAATGGCGGCGGAATCGCGGCAATCTCAGCATATGATCTTCTAGTCATGCAATCCCTTGTCTGTAGGAACTGAGACGGAACCGGATTGATATTGGGCCTTCTCCCAACAGGCCGCCGAAAGGGACGACGGGCCTGACCGTAAGCCCTGGCCCGCTCAACTAAACCCCCGCTAATTACGGCATTATTCGAATTTTGAACCACGTTCTCCCCCTTCGATGCCGGCGAGCACCGATCCCGACCCACCGGAGACCGGGCCACAACGACCATCGACGGACTACCATCACGAACAGGAGAGAGCCGCCCAGGCACCTTCTCCTTAATCAAAGAAGAGTCCGGCCAAAAAGCCTGGAGTGTCACCTTCTGCCGTAAACAGGGTTTAGGCAATGGGCCACACCAAGGACGACACATCAAGCTCCGGCGAGGAAAACGACGGGAATCCTTCACCGACGTCCCATTCTTAGTCTTATACCCCGCTCCGAGTAATGACAATTCAGAACCATTGAGCACTGACCGATGACTATCGCCAACAGCCAAACTGTCGACCCCTGTTCCTTTTCCGACAACCAGTCGCCGGACCTTAGCCACCACATTGGAGTGAGAAGAGACATTACAAACATCAACCGTAGATGAATTGGCCAAAGGTGAGTCTGTCGATTCACCCACCAAAGCAACATCAGTTGACGTTGGATTGTTCTTCAAAACTTCAACACACGATGGCACAGATGCCACCAACGCAACACACCCGCGTTTCACTCATGCCGAACAAGTAAGTGCCAAACCCACCTAATCAATTGAAATGGAATGGTACAATAATTAATGCATTTCTTGTTTTACACAGAGACACGAATAGGACTATCGGAGGTAGTGAAAGATGATAAAAGTTTTGATTTTGAAGCTAATATATCCAAAACCAGCTAAGCAGAACGCAACGGCTAACTACAATTAGCCTTAACATAGTTAGGGTGATTGTTTAGGCAACGTATCATGTGCACACAGGGCTTCTCGTGCACACACCGTACACACTAACTAACAAAAGTTATGAAAAATTCTGAAAAAAAATTGTAGGTGTACTTCATAGATTACTCTACCTATGTATGAAGTTTCAAGATCAAATTCATTATATATTGAGAGTTAGAAAAAAGAGAAATTTGAACCTACAATTTTATACATAGGTAGAGTGATCTATGAAGTACATTTACAATTTTTTTCAGAATTTTTCATAACTTTCGTTAGTTGGTGTGCACAGTGTGTACACGGGAAACCTATGTGCACAGGATACGTTGCCGATTGTGTTTATGTTAATTAGTCAACAGCGTCACATCCATGCAGCTTTCAAAAATAAGTATGCATTATCTGTTCCTTTTCAAAAGCATATGGGAGTCAAAAGTTGACTCAAAACTACTCTAGATAGGACGTATATTTCAGCTTGAGGCGATCCTGAATTCGAACGTACGTACTGCAACTGGGTTGTTCCATGCTGAGACGCTGACTACCGCATGCTTATAAAAATCTAAACGCAGCGGTATATCATCATACTCCAAAGATTCTTTTGTATTCTTTTGTTTTTTAGGTGAGCCACTTCGAGAAATTGTTAAGCGTGTCATGCTTTCTTCATTGATTCACCAAACAATCCCACTACAAACTTTTGTAAAATTCCTCAATCAGAATTGCAAAGCGGCGTACCAAACCAATTATCTACATAATCAGTACTATTAGGTCAGCACTTAAATCCTTGGAAAAGTGGGTTTCAATTTTCTAGTTTTGCTTAACATTTCGGAAGCTACTTCTGAATCTGCTTGCTTAGGCTACTCAAACTGGAGCACCCTAAAAGAGTTAAGGCAAAAACTTGTGTATTATGATGCAAGCACAGAAGATGTGGCAGGAAGAAACTTTGACCACTGCGCCGTTGCTCGACAGTGCAAGAACTACTAGATTTTTTTTTTGAAAGATTGACAAGAGCTCAACCTTTCATTCAAAAGAGATATAAAAAGAGATTCTTTGTCGTCAGAACCTCAATATAATCACGTATGCAATCCAACTAAGAAAAGTTTCAAAAATTCTGAAAAAAAATCATGGATGTACATCTCATCTTACCCCATCTACATATAAAATTTCATGATCAAATTCGTCCTATGCTAGAAGTTACAAAAAGATAAATTTCTGATAAACTTGAATAGTTCAAATGCACCTCAAATTCGTCTTTTTGTAACTTTTAGCATAGGACGAATTTGATCATGAAATTTTATATGTAGATGGGGTAAGATGAGATATACATCCATGATTTTTTTCAGAATTTTTTGAAATTTTTCTTAGTTGGATTGCACGAGAGCCCTGATTGCACAGCAGTCGTTGCCATAAAAAGACCGAAAGTTTTTATAGCAATCGAGAACAACGTTAGAAAGCAACAACCCTGTTTCTTTATGAGATTCCAGCTGCAAAGACTAAGGCACCCACCATTTTCTATTTTCTAGCTCTATAAATACGCCACCTCTACCGGTCTCCCTAATCAAGGATTACTAGATATGACAGAGATACTCGAGAAATTAACTCAAGTCACTGCTTCAGTTGAAGAGGTTACCGCTGAAAGCGATGTCGTAGGCGGCGACGACGCAGGTCTGGATGACGGTGTTCTCCTGCCTCGTGAAGGGCTGCCGGAGGAGGCCCATCCTCTCGATGGCGGCCGTCCAGAGGCGGACGAAGAAGAAGCCGAGGAGGCCGGCGGAGACATTGAGCGAGGGGATGATGCCGGTGGTGAGGTAGAGCTTCATGACGATGATGCTGAACATGATGGAGAGGAAGAAGCTCACCACAAAGGCGCGCAACGTCAGCTGCTCCCGCCACGTCGGCACGGCCCTGTCCGCGAACGCCCGCTCCACCGACGCCGCCTCCTCCTCGGCCAGCTGGGTGGCCCCGTCCCCATTGGCCTCGTCGCCGACGCCGTTATTGCCGGCGTTGTGGCGGTGGCGGAGCGTGCTCGCGTCCACCTTCTCCTCGTCGCCGGCGGCGTTGGCTGCGGTGGTGTGCGGCGTCATTGCCTTGGACGCACCAAGTAGCGTTTGCTTTAGCTGTGTGGAGCAAGGCCGTGAGGGCGGCGTATGTACTTATCGTGACATAGTAGAACGTGGCTACCGTCTTGTGCCAATCGGACGGTGGATATTCATCGGGCACTGGGGCTTTGCGGAGCTAAGGCAGGTTCATGCATGGGCCCGTTAACCTGTTGAACCTTCTTATTGGATAGTACAATGCATTGACTTTTCTCCCTCGATATTTCAATTATTTTTGGAGCTATATACGCTAGTACCGTGTAGTTTAGTTAGATGTTGTTTTCGATGGTTACTTTGGAGCTGTGTGGTAATGTGAATCTTCAACTGGCGCTGGTTGCACGATGGAGCGTTCAAGTGGCCATTCTTTAACCGTAGCTCGTCAGTTCTCATTGATAGGACAGCTTGTCATCTCCTAAACTAAACACGCGAGATAAGGCAGCTTACTCACTGGGACAGCACTGTTGTCTCATAAAATCCTGTTCATTGGATGAGGGCAGGATTTCAAAAACCAATTCGAAATTCGTGGTATGATTTTTGCAAAAACTGTTCAAAAACCGTTAGAAAGTGAAGGGTTAAAAAATCAAAAAAATTTGAAAAAATTCAAAAAAAATCGAAAACTGTTCGGTTTTCAATGAAAACCGCGATTTTTCAACGGTTTTCGAACACATTTTTTCAAATTTTTTAATTAGACTGACTTACCGAGTGGTTTTAGATCTCGAATCGAAACGGTAAAATTAAAACCACGATTTTTAAACGGTTTTCATCAGTTTTTGAAACCCTAAATGAGGGTCTATCGTCCACTGTTGTATTAGGCGATTGCAGCATGCATCTAAAAATACTTGAATCCACGCCCGTCGCAGCCAGCGTCACCTAGGAATGCGCAATCGACTCGTGTTCTGACTGATTATCGATGCCAGGCTCGTTCTGAATCATCACAAAATTTGGCTTCATTTTCTCGAGTTTCAAGCAAAGTCCAAAATGAACTTCCATCAATTATCCGATTGCGGTTGTATGGCATGGCGATCCGAGTTACGGCACAGCTGGTGTACATAGCACTCTTGTAGCTGTAGATAATCTATTGCGAATGTAAACCGTTTTCGCTGGTCCAACTCCAAATCATAAACAAGGGAAGAAAAATACAGAATTTCCAGAAGCTATTTGTTAGCATCTAAGTTTAGCAAGACATGATCAATTTGACAAGCTAAAGAAAAAGATATTTCTAGTTGATATCGGTTAAAAAAAGAAAAAATTAAGTTAAAGATAGTATTACGACCGATGTTGGTTCAAAAATGGAATTTTATCTGTATAAAGACCGATACAAATTACAGTTGGTAACGCATTTACAAAGGATACAGTCAATTTATGTACTATAAAAGGAGGATTGAGGGCAAGCAGAAAAGACACACAATCAATTGAACAACTCACATGTACTTTTATTTACTTTTTTTACTTTAAACTAGGAGTAGTCTTGTAACTTAGATCCTTTTTGTAAATTGTCGTTGATCAATAAAGTTGCGCATCATCGCCAATTGTTGATCTTCTCTGATTACGCCAGGTTTGGTTTTCTCTGATCTTATTGTGCATCGTCTTTTTGAGAAAATCTACCTTTATCAACTATCTAATCAACCCTAACAGCCTATTTATACTTATCGTTACCTTTGATTTAATCAGCTTTATATAACTGTTTAGATTCTTATCGATTATCACATTAGATCGGCTTTGAGCTTAATTTTCATCTATATTGTTGATTACAGGATCAAATCGGTTGACACACTTCGAACCTCTTGAATCCAATGTTCGCGTGTATTAGAGTCGATTGATTTGTTGTCACATTTTTTGGCGCAACATATTTTTGGCACACCTGGTGGGACATGATGTCTTGTGCCGAAAAATCAATTCCACCATCCGATCTCAATGCCAAAGCTATAATCATCCTAACATTAGATGATTTGACACTAGAACAGTGCAAGGAGATCAAGAATTGGAAGGCCACGCTCGAGGAGATGATGCTAAGTTGCTATCAGAAAACTCGACTTTGTATCATCCAAAAGACCGTATTGCCAACGGTCAATCCCCTCAGCAATACGGGCACTATCGATACATCGGTAAGTCGATACATACCTACACAGGCTGAATTATCTGCTATGATTAATCAATTTGTGCATTATGTTTTATTAACTAATCATCGATTTTAGTTACAACTCTTAAGTCGATGATAGCCGACAGTATTAAGACTATATTTCAAGAGTTAGCATCGACCAAAAGCCTACTTGATCCAATACAAACCATGCTTAATTACCTGGTCTATTCGGTAGCACCAAACACGCAAATCCCAATGTTAATGGCCAATCCTAAGCTATCGGCTATAATTCAATCTCTTACAATGATATCAACCCAGCCGACCATAATATTGCCACAAGATCCTTGTATAAGTAGGGTTGTGCATTATCAAATATATACCGATGTCGTTAAGTTGGATGCACCACCCAACTTACCACTATTAGCGTCGTTTTATACTTTTCCTCAATCGGTTCCACAGCTAATTGAAACTCTTAGACACCCATAGTACCCTGAGTTGATTTTGTAGAGAAATATGGCTCCATACAAGATTGTAACATACTTAGAACCCTTCGTTCCAGTACCAGAGCTGACTACTAGGAGAACCAACGTAGACTATGAGCAGCCTCATCAGCTCCCATAGGCTCAAGCAACTTATCAACCCAAGGTTACGCTCGGGGAGCAGAATACCAGTTACGAACGTAATTGGCAAATTTCTAACACCGTATCGGCTAATACAGTGAATTGGGTCGATCAGATATCTACCGTATTACGAGATTAATTTAGCATACAACCTAAATGGAAGGTTGCAGGCTATCGTAAACCGTACCCTGATTATATTGATCAGATGCTTTATCCTAATAATTTCAAAGTTACTGCTTTTGTAAAATTCTCAGGGAATGACTCCATCACCACTTTAGAGTACGTCAGACGTTTTATCACGCAATGTGGTGAAGCTGCTTAGTCTGATGGATTAAAAATTAGGTTATTCCTGCTATCTTTGTCAGAAACTGCTTTTAAATAGTTCACAAGTTTGCCCCCGAATTCGATCAATTTTTGGACCGATTTAGAAAACCAGTTCCATGAGTACTTTTTCTCTGGGAGTCTAGAACTCAAAATTTCTGACTTAAGTTCTGTTCACCAGAATTTTAGGAAATCAGTTACAATTATATTAAGAGATTTAGAAAGATAAGAAATCGGTGCTTTAATATTGCTTTGCCTGATAATCAGTTAGTTAATTTAGCCTTCCAAAGATTAATTCTCCAGTTGAAGGAAAAATTTGACAGGCAAAAGTTTACTGATCTAAGTGACTTTTTACATAGGATATCAGTTCAAGAAAGCCGTTTTACCGATAACAGAGGCTTAGGGATAAATTCAAAAATAATAGTAATCACAAGGATAAAGATAAAGCCAAAGTCAACCTTGTTGATTACGACTCGAGCGATTCATATGAAGACACCGAGGCTTAAATAAATATAGCAGAATGAGTTAAGGGGTCGAAGAAGTCCCTAGCTTATTCCTGGCTTAAGCCAGCTAAAATAAGTTGAAAATAAAATATGTTTTTGATGTTTCTAAATGTGATCATATTTTTAATTTATTACTATAAAAAAAGATAGCACGGTTACCCAAAGAACACACCATTCCATTAGTTGATGTAATCAAAATGTGAAGGTATTGCAAATGATATCATTATTTTTTTCATAATACTAATTATTGTAATTTTTTCGATAACAGATACAATCGGCTATAGAAGATGGCCGACTCAAATTCGCGGAAGAACTGACGATGCAATTGGATTCTAATCCTTTCCCGATAAATATAGTTCAATACTTCGGAAAAGGAAAAGAGCCAATGCAAGATACGGGGTCAAAAATTAAGTTAAAGATAGCATTATAACCGATGTTGGTTCAAAGATGAAATTTTATCCGTATAAAGGCCGATAGGGATCACGATTGGCAACACATTGGAGAAGGATATGGTCGGCTTATGTACTATTAAAGGGGGATTGAGGGCAAGCAGAAATGACACACAATAAATCAAATAACTCCCATCTACTTTTATTTACTTTTTTCTGTCAACTAGGTCATTTTTGTAATTCGTCATTGATCAATAAAATTGCATATCGTTGATTATTGATCTTCTTTGATTATGCCAAGTTTGGTTTTTTTTTATCTCATCGCCTCAAAAAAATCTATCTTTATGAACTATCTAATCAGCCCTAACAGACTATTTACACTTATCGTTAGCTTTGATTTAATTAGTTTTACATAACTGTTTAGATCCCTACCAATTATCATATTAGATCGGCTTTAAGTATAATTTCAATCTATCTTGCCGATTGTAGGATCAAATCGGCTAGCGCTCCTCAAACCTCTTAAACTTAGCTTTTGTGTATGTTTGAACCGATCAATCTGTCCATTATATTTTTCGGTGCAACAATATTACACACCACAATTGACTTCGTGAGATATAGATCGCCATCTACTGCTTGGAGTCCACGCAAGGGTCCAGAAACGAAATCAAAATGCGAAAGTATTACAAATGATATCGTTATTTTTTTTCATAGTACTAATTATTGTAATATTTTTCGACAACAGATACAATCGGCTATAGAAGATGACCGACTCAAATTCGAACTAACCATGCAATTGGATGCTAATCCTTTCCTGATAAATATGGTTCAATATTCCGGAAAAAAAAGAGCCAATGCAAAATACGTGGTCAAAAATTTAGTTAAAGATAGTATTATAACCGATGTTGGTTCAAAGATGAAAATTTATCCGTACAAAGGCCGATACGGATCACGATTGACAACACATTGGAGAAGGATATGATCGGCTTATGTACTATTAAAGGGGGATCGAGGGCAAGCAGAAATGACACACAATGAATCAAACACAATTATCATATTAGATCGGCTTTAAGCATAATTTCAATCTATCTTGCCGATTGCAGGATCAAATCGGCTAGTGCGTCTCAAACCTCTTGAACTTAGCTTTCGCGTGTGTTTGAACCGATCAATCTGTCCATTATATTTTTCGGTGCAACAATATTACACACCACAATTGACTTCGTGAGATATAGATCGCCATCTACTGCTTGGAGTCCACGCAAGGGTCCAGAAACGACTATCTTAGTAGTCTGATTTTCTAGATTTTTTGCCTCTCTCGTGTGTGAACTGAAGGCACGTATACAGCCAAGCATGAAACCAGCGTGTGAAAGCGGCACCAGTTGAAATTTTGACGTAAACTACCCTACTACTGTTAGCGAAGTGATCGCTTGATTAGTGCGTATCATGCATGCATGCCGTTATATATCCTTGCATGGTAAGATTAATATTCCTCTGGTTCACTTTGACTGGATTATACAACTGATATGGTTGGGATCTTAACGGATTAGGCTTACGGAATCTCGGCGTAGGCAGAGGGAAAAAATAGTTCCAAATGATCTATTTCAGCAAGCAGGAAAAGAAGGTGTAACATCTGCACAACCGAGCTTTTCGGAGACGCCGTCCAGCCGAGTTCTCCTCATGTATGCTGCCGGAGACGGGACGGCTCGAGGCCCGCCCAGGCACGTTACGTGCTTAAGGAAAAGTGATGGTCTTTTTTTTTTCTTTTTAGCTTGACCAGGCAGGCTTGAGATTGGAAAGTTTGGCTGGCGATTTGAGCATTGAAAAACTTAGGGTGTATGATTTACAGTTTAACCCTTTCCATATAGGCATAAATGGCACGTAGATCCATCGGACATCCTTATCGACATGGATCCACCCTCGTTCAGAACAGATATCCATCCAGGGCGAAGATAAAAAAAAGGAAGGAAGAAACGCCAGTGGAAGACCGAAATGGTCATCGGAATTGGTAAATAATCTTAAATAATTTTTCCTATCTAGATAAGAAAAACTAATCAAAAATCAAGAATTTTATGTTTTCTCGTGAGGTTTTGACGATCAAGATAATCTTAAATAACTTTCTACATATCACAGTAAGCACGAACAAGAAAAAAACAAGTCTAGAATACAATCTAATAAATCTTTCTTCTCAAACATAAAGAACGATTTCTTGCAAAGATTGAAGAAAAGTTTGCTTATAAGATTGGAATATGATCTAATAAAGATTCACCTATCAATTGTTCATCTCAGCAAAAGATCTCAAAGCAATTAGAAGAAGACAAGGCAAAACCAACTCATAAGAATTTAAAGTGTGAAAAGTAAATGCTGAATGTAAATTTTAGAATAGCAGAGAAAAAGAAATTTATATTGCACAAATAGAAAGGTTTATAAAACCACACTACCAAGTGGACAAAGCTTACAAATAAGCACAAAAGGAAACCTTTAAAACCTTGCTACAAGTCTTAGGAAGAAACATCCCTCTAGCTCTCTATTTATAGCTTAAAAACGCATTAACTTGACCGCTATTCTATCCGTGAACTTTGATATAATGATCCTCCTTCACTTGAGTAGAGCTCAAGTTGGTATTCCAGCCATTCACTTGTTCTAACGGGTTTTATCCATTTATGCTAACTTGACCGCTACTGTATCCGCAAAACTTGATCCAACGATCCTCCTCCGTTTGAGTAGGACTCAAGTTGACATCCCAACCATCTACTTGTTCTCCCGATTCGCAGAAACTCTTGGATTCAATCATCTTCTGCGACGCCCAACCATCTAGACCTTAGCTCTCTTAGTCTTCAACGCCGCCCAACCATCTGGATCTCAGCTCTCCTATTCTAATCCCGTCTCCTCTGTCTCACTATGACTTAACTCTATGGGCCTATTTGTTTTAGTTTTGGATTCTCTAAAAGCCGATTATGGATTATGGTTATTGTCAGTGTTTCGTATAACCGGCAAGTAAATTTGTAAGTATAAGGGGTCGCGTCCCTCTCCTTGAATGATTAGACTAAAGAAGTCCCGGATGTATACTGGTTTGGGCTGAACGTCCCTACTTCCAGTTCGTGGTGGTGGATCTCATTACTCTGAGTATGGTGGATTACACGCGAGGGCTAAGAACAGGCCCTTAGCGCTCGTCCGAGTGGGAAAAACTCGGGAGCTATGAACGCTCGGGTCGGAAGGCCCGAACCGAGTCGGATAAGTAAACGGAATGGAGTGGAAAGAATGAGAGAGGCCGCCCGCTGCCGGGGATCCTGCCTCCCTTTATATAGATGGAGGGGGCAGGTTACACGAGAATTTGGAGAAAAAGGTAGAGGTTCGCTATGCCCGGGAGTCCCGGTCTTCGGTCTTGATGACTAACAGGTCCCTGTTCATCCCATGCTGGGTTGGTAGACACAACGGACGGTGCTCCATTGGGAAGGTGCGCACCTGCCCTCCGCTTGCCTGTCAAATGCTGACGTTGCCTGCGCTGTATTGCGTACGCTCTTCTGTCCCAGACGTGATGAAGGGACGGGTGCTTGACCCAACGGCCCCTGCGCCACCTTGGGAAGGAGCCACCTACTCCAGCATGGACGTCGTGTCCATGGGTCAGGTGACCGGCTTGGAGTCGACCACCAACGTGGCGGAGGTCGTTGAGGCAGAGTTTGTTGGGGGCTCTGACCAGGGGCCTTAGTCAGAGCCCTCGGGAGCGCCCGACCAGCCGCCTGGTTGGACGCTCGACTAGTACCTTGGTCGGTGCCTTCGGGAGTGCCCGACCGAGGACCTGGTCGGAGCGCTTGACCGAGGTCGAGCGATCCTTTACGTCCTCTTAGTCCTGGAGCTGGGCCCAGGATAGTTCATCTGGCGATCCGGCCGATATTTAGGGATAATCCCATTTATGAGGGTCGGAGGCTTTTGGCAATATCCCTTCCAGCACTCTGCATCGTCGTCGACCTGGGCTCTGAGCCCAGATGACTGAGAAATACAATCTTGAAATAGAAGTATACTTTGTTGTGGGGTACCCCTGGTATGAGTATTAGTCAGTTATAGATAAGCTCATTCTTCAAAATCTGGAATCCAAAAGCACATATAAAGTGGATTGTGGATTCTAGTATATATGGGTGTGCTGGATTGTGAGAATTGAATTATAGAATCGGGATGTTTGTTTTTTATTCTGTTTTTGCAACCAGAATCCAAAATCAAAAGTAAAAACAAATATGTCTTAAGCCCTACAACCATTATAAACAAAGAAAACCCATCATATAGGACTATTTAAAAGATATACAATTTATAATTAATACAGTATGAATTCTCAATTAAATGTGTCGCTCAAGTTCATGGAAAGACCGATCATAACTCAAAAGTGTAAATTCAGTTTTCTAAACTAAAACAAATGCACAAATGACACACAATGAATCAAACACAATTATCATATTAGATCGAGGGCAAGCAGAAATGACACACAATGAATCAAACACAATTATCATATTAGATCGGTTTTAAGCATAATTTCAATCTATCTTGCCGATTGCAGGATCAAATCGGCTAGCGCGTCTCAAACCTCTTGAACTTAGCTTTCGCGTATGTTTGAACCGATCAATCTGTCCATTATATTTTTTGGTGCAACAATATTACACACCACAATTGACTTCGTGAGATATAGATCGCCATCTACTGCTTGGAGTCCACGCAGGGGTCCAGAAACGATCATCTTAGTAGTCTGATTTTCTAGAGTTTTTGCCTCTCTCGTGTGTGAACTGAAGGCACGTCACGTAAACAGCCAAGCGTGCAACCAGCGTGTAAAAGCGGCACTAGTTGGGATCTTATCGGATTTGGCTTACGGAATCTCGGCGTAGGAAGAGGGAAAAAATAGTTCCAAATGATCTATTTCAGCAGGCAGGAAAAGAAGGTGCAACATCTGCACAACCGAGCTTTTCGCAGACGCCGTCCAGCCGAGTTCTCCTCGTTTATGCTGCCGGAGACGGGACGGCTCGAGGCCCGCCCGGGCACGTTCCGTGCTTAAGAGTAGCTATAAGAAATATCTATATCATTTATAGATAGCATATAGACAATCTCTTCAATAGATTAGCTATAGCATTGTCTATAAAATTAAATATTAACCCACATGTAATAGATAATAAATACTTTGGAATCAGTTATAGCCTGACTCTAAATTAGTAGCCGATCTCCATCTCTCTTCTCATTTTCTCTCTTCACCTAAGCAAAATGCTGAGATAACACTCTTATAGCTAGCTAAAATGACACTATTGGAGATGCTCTAAGGAACAGTGATGGTAGGAAGTAGTCCGAAATTCTTTTTTTTTTTTAGCTTGACCAGGCAAGCTTGAGATTGGAAGGTTTGGTTGGCGCTTTGAGCATTGAAAAACTTAGGGTTTATGATTTACAGTTTAACCCTTTCCATATAGGCATAAATGGCACGTGGATCCATCGGACATCCTTATCGACATGGATCCACCCTCGTTCAGAACACATATCCATAGCCTAAAACGCTTCAAAACGAGTATTAACGTGGTATTAGGCTATTATCGTCAAATGGTGTGGCGATTACCTATTTTCGCCGAATGGTTTGGCGATAATTAGATTTTCGTCAAACGTTTTGGCGACTGTATATTATTTCTGTAATTTTTTTAATACGTATATTAATATCGTAATTTGTAAATAAAATAATATTATTTTAAAAAAATTTCAAAAAGGAAGGAAGAAACAACGAGCGGAAGGAGTGGCCGTGAACGGCCGCGCACTACACTTCAACGCCAGTGGAAGACCGAAATGGCATCAGAGTTGGTAAACAATCTTAAATAATTTTTCCTATCTAGATAAGAAAAACTAATCAAAAATCAAGAACTTTAAAAATGAGGTTTTGATGATCAAAATGATCTTAAATAGTCTTCTATATGACACAGTAAGCACGAACAAGAGAAAAACAAATCTAGAATACGATCTAATAAATCTTCTTCTCAAACACAAAGAACGATTTCTTGCAAAGATTTAAAAAAGTTTGCCTATAAGATTGAGATATGATCTAATAAAGATTTATTCATCAATTGTTCATCCTTAGCAAAAGATCTCAAAGCAATTAGAAGAAGACGAGGCAAAACCAACTCACAAGAATTTAAAGTGTGAAAAGTAAATGCTGAATATAAATTTCAGGATAACAGAGAAAAAGAAATTTACTGGCTCCGGCCTCCAGGGATTCAGCTTCAACCAAACACCACTCCGGCAACGTCCCGGGAGAGGAACGGCCAGGCAAAATATCACCGATGACAGTCACATCATTCCCACCCCCGCATCTATCCAGCGCCACACGTGTGCTGTGCTGTGCACCTGGACACTGGTTGGAGCTAATAAAACAGGCAGCGTCCGTGCTCTTGCCCCGCTGCAACCTCCCGCCCAATGGCGACGACTGTGCAGCTGCATGAGACCCCCGACTCGAGCGCGGCCCCGGCCGCCGACGTGGAGATGGTGGAGGCGAACGAGCTACGGCGGCGGGGCAAGCGCAACGACCCTGCGGCGGGGTCGCCGCCCCGCGACGGGGAGGGGAGAGGAGGCGCCGCCCCGGAGGACGACGGGGCTGCGTCCATGGAGCGGGCGTTCGCGGACCAGCGCGTGCCGTCGTGGCGGGAGCAGCTCACGGTGCGCGCCTTCGTGGTGAGCTTCTTCCTGGCCACCATGTTGAGCGTCATCGTCATGAAGCTCAGCCTCACCACCGGCATCATCCCCTCGCTCAATGTCTCCGCGGGGCTCCTCGGCTTCTTCTTCGTCCGCCTCTGGACGGCCGCCATCGAGAGGATGGGCCTCCTCCGGCAGCCCTTCACGAGGCAGGAGAACACCGTCATCCAGACCTGCGTCGTCGCCGCCTACGACATCGCCTTCAGCGGTAACCTCTTCAACTGAAGCAGTGACTTGAGTTAATCTCGGGTCATCTCTGTCATATCTAGTAATTCTTGTGCTGTCGAGCAACGGCGCAGTGCTAAAGTTTCTTCTTGCTTCTTCTTCTGTGCTCTTTTAAGGTGCTCCAGCTTGAGTATCCTATCGATCAATTTCCATAGTTCTCAACGTTTCTTGCCATGTGCTCTTTTGTTCTGATGGTGATTCAGCTTACAAGTGATTAAGTTATACAACTTATTTGCTTTTGGTATTACCTGAATCAGAGAACTTATGATACCAAAGTTAATTCATTCGCAGTATGAACCCTCAAATTCTGAGGTTTCTTCTTGTGTCATATTGTTGGCCCTTGAGCAGAGTCCTTTTGTGTTCTTGCTTCTAATTTGAAATATTCCCTAAGAAAATTCCTTCCGGAATTGTAGCAATCTGTTAATAAAATGGAGCCAACTAAGAAAACAACTTGAAAGGCATAGTCCATGCTGGAGAGGGACATGCTTGGAAGTAACAGAATTCAGAAGTACCGGTAATTGTTGATAGCTATTTTTTTGGGGGTACTTTTTTGGAGGGCCTCTATATTTTCTACTACCTGTACTATTAAACATACTGGTTAAGCTTTGATAATGCAATAGATATTGGTGAGACCGTTGGTGTCTTCAAGCTATTGGTGATGGCAGTGATGGTCAGCTTCTAGACAACTGAGGCTCCCATCAGCAGTCACAATCTGAAAACGGCACGAACCTAAGTTTATTTTTCTGCCAAGACCTGCTACCATATTGAAACAAAACGCTAGGTTGACATCAACACAGCGCACCCAGTAAGGGTGAAGATTAAATTGTATTTCCCTGTTGATTACACAACTTAAATACATCCTCATATGCATTATGTTCCAAAAACTGTAGACCTGTACATGAATCAATTTATGCTCTTTTCCTTCAAAAACTTGTTGAGTAATGCATAATCCACCATTTAGGCTTGATGACGTGTAAATGATCCCCAAATGCATTTCTGGTGTTACTGCGTTACATGGTAAAAATGCACCTTCTTGTGTTCTGTATAAAAACATCATGCAAACAAAATCAGAAAATTGTAAAAATCATAACAGAAAATTGATTCCAAGCATGTTCGTTTTCTCATTTTTTTTAAGTACCGGCATGCTGGTAACATCTACATCACCCTTACAGACAACAGACTCTAAATCCCTTAAGTTTTGTTACAGTTCTCTTTCAGAAAAAAATGCTAAAACTTATCTGGAAATAAATTATTTGTTTATGATATTAGTACACAGAATAAAGTAGTTCTAGCATAGGTTAGTGTCCTTATTTCACATGCTAACTCATCCATTTCTTTCAGGGGGCTTTGGTAACTACCTACTGGCCATGAGTGAAAGGATCGCTGGGCAGGCAACCGAGGCAAATGATTCTCAAAATATAAAAAATCCACATCTTGGATGGATAATTGGTTTCCTGTTCCTGGTCAGCTTCATTGGGCTCTTTGGTCTTGTGCCACTGAGAAAGGTTGCATTACTCTACGTTCCCTTGTTTTTTCAAGCAATCATGTTGATATCATTTTAACCAAATTAACACTGTCCAGATCATGATCATAGACTACAAGCTGACCTATCCAAGTGGCACTGCAACTGCCTACCTCATAAATGGCTTTCACACGCCCCATGGTGCCAAGCTTGCAGGGTGAATACTACAGCCATGTTCATTTCTGTTCTTGACAGACACACGCAATAAGAAGTTTATCAATATTTGCATCATTTTTAACAGGAAGCAAGTAAAGAGACTAGGTATATTCTTAGTTCTCAGCTTCTTCTGGGGTTTCTTTCAGTGGTTCTACACAGCTACAGATAATTGCGGATTCCGAAAATTCCCATCGTTAGGCCTGCAAGCTTTCAACAACGAGTAAACATTGCACCCTCCAATAATTCTTTCAATCAAATTTATCTTTCATCCAACTCGTAAAATTTGAAATTCCTTTCAGTTGCAGAACACATTTTTTTTGCAGCATTATTCTTAAGTGGACATTGTTTTTTTTCCCCAAGGTTTTTCTTTGACTTCTCTCCTACCTATGTTGGAGTGGGAATGATTTGCCCACATATTGTTAATATATCTGTTCTCCTGGGAGGCATCCTCTCATGGGGAATAATGTGGCCTCTCATTGCCAAGAAAAGAGGAAGTTGGTTCGCTGCTGATCTTCCTGACAGTAGTCTTCATGGAATGCAAGGTTACCGGGTAAAGAATACGTTCTTTTCTTGAATGTTGAGTTATATTTTCTGCTACTAAATTTCATTTGGTGTTACAGGTCTTCATAGCCATTGCCTTGATTCTTGGGGATGGCCTCTACAACTTCCTCAAGATGTTCTTTCTCACAATCGCCTCATTAAGATCTCAACTCAAGAAGAGTAATGTTAGCACACTTCCAGTCTCTTATGATGGCATAATTACTAGTACCGCAATTATCTCATACGACGATGAGCGGCGCAATGAACTCTTTCTCAAAGATCAAATTCCCTGGTACGTTGCATATGGAGGCTATGCTGTTGTTGCCGCCATATCTATTGGTACCGTTCCACAGATATTCCCACAGCTGAAGTGGTACCAAATCTTGGTGGCCTATATCGTTGCACCTATACTTGCCTTCTGTAATGCCTATGGAACTGGCCTCACTGATTGGTCTCTTGTTACAACCTACGGAAAGCTTGCAATCTTTGCTTTTGGTGCATGGTCGGGTGCTTCGCATGGTGGTGTTCTTGCAGGCCTGGCTGCCTCTGGTGTGATGATGGGCATTGTGTCTACTGCTGCTGACCTGATGCAGGACTTCAAAACAGGATACCTGACACTGGCTTCACCAAGGTCAATGTTCATCAGCCAAGTCATAGGCACTGCAATGGGCTGTGTTATTGCTCCTTGTGTGTTCTGGCTTTTTTACAAGGCGTTTCGCGATATTGGCATCAGTGGAAGTGAATACCCTGCACCAAATGCTGCCATCTTCCGTAGCATTGCAATACTAGGTGTCGATGGCTTCTCCTCGCTTCCAAAAAACTGCCTCACTCTTTGTTACACATTCTTCGCTGCAGCATTTGCCGTCAACTTGATAAGAGATCTGCTGCCCAAGAAGGTATCGAGATTTATACCAATCCCGATGGCTATGGCGATACCCTTCTACTTAGGTTCATATTTTGCCATTGATATGTTCATCGGGACGGTAATACTGTTTGTCTGGCAAAAACTAGACAGAACCAAAGCAGAAGCATTTGGGCCTGCAGTTGCTTCTGGCTTGATATGTGGTGATGGATTGTGGGCTTTGCCTGCCTCAGTACTTGCTCTTGCCAAGGTGAAACCTCCAATCTGCATGAAGTTTCTATCGAGAAGGACAAACGACAAGGTGGATGCTTTCCTTGCAACTTTATCATAGAATGTTTGGGGAAAAGAGAAGTTACAGTGATAAGCAAAGATTCAGTTTGACGTCAGCCGTGTGTATATTGGGCACCTCCCTCTCTCAGTAAATTCATGTCACGAGGAGCCACCGTATTGGAATATATATTAGATAAATAAAATGGTATTTACAAAGAGAGGAATGGGAACTGTCTTATTATTATTTGCTTTTACTCTTTGATTTTTTTTTTGGCAATTAGGAGGAAAACACATACGCACATACAAACATCACTACAGGAATCCTTAAAAGCCGACGACATTTTATTTATTTCCGACGGCCAACATCAGCCGACGAAAGTTATGGTTTAATTTTCGTCGGCTTCTATATAGCCGACGAAATTAGTTTATTTTCGTCGGCAAAGAGCAAAAAACTAAAGTAAACCCGGGTTAGGGTTTGTGAACCTTATTATTTTAAATCGGTTGAAATGTGGCCGACGAAAATTAATTAATTTTAATCGGCTAGGGAAACCCACGAAAATAGCACGACTTAATTGACCGTGGTTCGGCTCGGCTCGGCAATTTCTTTATTTCGTCTCGCTCATCTCATCTCCATCGCCGCCGCCGCTTGCCGCGCCGCGCACTTGCCGCGCCGCCGCGCCCGCCCGCCCTGCGACGACGCCGCCCGACGCCGTTGCCGCCCCGTTCAGCTGCCGCCGCCAGACGCCGTCCTCTCCCGCTTCGCCCGTCGCGGCCTCCCATTGCCGCCCTTTACTCCGCCGGCTCCCGGTCCTCCACTCAACCCCAACAACTTCAAATCCAAGGTCTCGCCGCTTACCACTCCTCCGTCTCCGGATCGGCTCCTCCATTTGGGCTTCTCACCGAGTCTAAGGGGTGTGGTGCCTTCGTTGCCAGCAGTCTGAACTCGAGCGGGTGGTCTTGGTGGAGTTCTTCGCGCCGTGGTGCGGGCACCGCCAGCCGGTGACACCGAGCGTGGGAGAAGGCCGGCGTCCTCAAGGGCGTCGCCACGGTCGCTGCGCTTGACGCCGACGCGCACAAGGCGCCGACAGTGAGCATGCCTCCGATTTCTCTCGTTTCCTTGGGATTTGTCCGCGCGTGCGTGCTTATCCGCTGTTTCTGCTGTGATCTCGGCGTCCGTTGCTGCGATATCACGATGAATTTGATCGTGTTCGATGCTAATCGCCTCTTGGTTCATGAAGCGTACACATTTGTTGGTTAGGGAATAGGAGGTATTAACACCAAATTAGTGCTTTGGCTGTTGTAGCTGGGATATGGTAGTTTCATACAGTAAATTTGATGTAAGGTGCTGCGATGCTTATTTTTGTTGTTAACGAGTTTTTGAATTATGCGGAAGAAAGACACAATTTGATTAGGGCTTATCAGGGTTTGGTCGTTTGCCAATACTGTTCTGGGATTTTCGTAGCCGTTAGTAGGCAGTAGCAGTGTATGTGTTACTTTTTTGAATTTCTATTGCATTGGCTAAATGGATAATATATAGAGAGAGAGATGACGTGTAATTAGCATTTGATAGAACTGGCCGAAGACTAGGGCGTGGTGGAGGGTAGGACTACACATTATTCTATAATTTTAATCAATTCAATAATGGCCTGTATTGAAGTTGTCAATGTATTCTTCATGTAATTTTTGTCTGAATGGTCTACAATGAAGTGGTTCGATTGCTAACTTCCAGTGCTGGTTAAAAACTGTTTTATGCACTCCTCTTCAAACCAATAACATATTGGTTTACTAACTGAGTGTCAATAACAGCATTTTATCCCATAGACATGACTTCCAAAATTCAATGATGCTGAAACTTAGTGCCTTTTGATTTCTGTTGTTGGAGACTTGGAGGAAACATTTGTTAGAACAACAGTTACCACATAGGAAAGTAAATTTATTTTAGATGCAGAAATTCTTGTATAGGACGATCCACAAGCATAAAAAGTCTTGGTCTAGCAAAGAAATCAAATGCTTGTCGTAACGTCTACAGACCATCTAAGAAATCTAAAAGCTTGTAGATAGAACATGACCCTCTCCTTTTTCAAGACTACAATCTTTGTGCTACCTATCAATGCTTTTGAGATGTTACACATTTGTTCTCTTCTTGCATTTTGCATCGATCACTTACTCTATTGTGCTACTACTATTTCATTTATTTAAATGCAGGTCTATATTTGATTTGTACAAATTTAAAGTAAAGATGCTTACAGACTCCGCTAAATTTGGCTCTCTCAGATCGTAGGGATCGGGGACAAATCGCCCAGTTTACCAAACTCCGCCGCCACACCAAAGAAACACTGGAGAGCATGTTCAAAACCTATTTGGCTCCGCAGGTAGCGGCCACAACTCAAATGACCCTCATGTTATGTAATCTTGATATGTGGATGCGACAATCTGTAATCTTGTGATGCGACAACTCAACTAACTATTATGTGTGGATGAATGATATATGTGGATGAATGAATGGATGTATGTGGATATTTGAATGATATGTGGATGAATGAGCGATATATGTGGATGAATGATTGAATTGAATGAATGATATATGTTATGAATGATATTTGTCTAAATTTGTATGAAAAATGGGTTTACTAGGCTATTTTTTTTTGTCAGGTCCAGAATAATTTTCGTGGGCCAGGAAAAACCGACGAAAATTAACCCAAATTATTTTCGTGGGCCAAAAAACCGACGAAAATTAACCAAATTAACTTTCGTGGGCTAAAGTAAACCGACGAAAGTTAACGTTATTAACTTTCGTGGGCGCAGAAGAAAACCGACGAAAATTATTTACTTCTCACCGTCGTTATCTAATTTAAAATTGTGGCTTTCGGACTAACTTTCGCTTGGCATACCGTCGAGCGAAAATAAATAACTTTCGTCGGTAGCCGACGAAAATTAAGCTAACTTTCGACTCCTTATCTCTGACGGTTGTGGACCAACGAAAATAGTTATTTTCGTCGGCAAGGGTTCACGAAAATTTTCAGGATTCCTGTAGTGCATCATGCATACGAGTGCGTCCACTTAACACAACTAAATCCCTAACCTCATAAAATTTGTATTTTATGTGTCTCCTTAGCACACGTCTGCATATATGGAGTTCTCCATGCTCGCAAAACTTCAATTGAAATGCACTCCCGTGTTTGTAATAGGTGAGCAAAATTTGCAGCAAGGTAAAAATTGTGAGAGGTGCTTCTACGCGTCTTCTTTTAATACAAGTTGCATAAATCTTAAAGCAAGCAAATAGTAATTAATCACTATCTATTTTTTATTACTGTTTCTAGGAGGACTGCATTAGTGCAATATTAGCCTGAAGATTTCCATTACGAAAAATAAACTGAAATAGAGTACCACTAGTACTGGTTACTGAAATATACTTGGCTATGCGTATTTGGATCTGCTACTTCACCCATGCAAGTCTCCAGTTTCACTTTTTTTTTTAACAGAATATTCCAAATTGCACATTTTGGTTCGATTTTAAAACTAAAACAGCTAAGTACTCTAGTTACAGAATCAAATCTTAGGTTTTCTAGCATTTTTTTAGAGTTATCACCGAGAGTAAATTTCACAATACTGCATATTTCATATACAAACTATTAAAAAAACTATAGATTTTAATTTATATTTCATAAAACTACAGATTTTTAAATCAACCGTTTATTGTAACTGCCTAGTCTGTGCACGCCATCCGGCTGCGCACGCTTGTGGAACTAGGCGGGTAGGGCTGGCCCCAAAATTGGACCAGTCGGCTGCAGTTTAAACGAGCGAACGGAAAGAAGCGTAGGTCTGCCTCCCCATGCCGGCCCGGCCACCACGTATACGGCGTCAGGTGCAAGGATTAGGAGGACATCGCGGCAATCAACAACCATGATTGCCACGGACCAAATCTGAATACTGTTCTTATAGCCTACAAATGTATTTATAAAATAGTCCCTTTCTTCAATATAGAAGACGTGGTAGGTGACACTTACCTCCTGTTACATTTAGGAATCCCGAATCTCCTATTGCACGCCAAGGTACGCTACGCCTAGGGGTGGCAACAGGGCCATTCCCGCCGGGGAGTGCCTCCCCGTCCCCGTCCCCGTGATCCAAAATTTTCCCCGTCCCCGTCCCTGTTCCCCGTCTCGGGGGAGAAAATCCCCTCATCCCCATCCCCGTTCGGGTATCGGGGCCCCGTCGGGGACCCATCTCCGCGAAAATTTCATACAAGAGAAGAGCTCTTATAGCCATTTTAATTCTAAAATCATATCAATAAACAAGGAAAAAAAGATTGCATACGTTCATTGAAGATTATGTTGTCCCATTTATGAAAATGTGAATATGATGGGTTAGAGAATATGTTTGCAATCTAATAACTAAATTGGACTAAACTAAATTTGGATCCCCAATCGGGTCCCCGCGGGGAAAAAAATTCTCCGTCCCCGTCCCCGCCATCCCCGACGGGGAAATAATTTTCCCTGTTTCCATCCCCGCGGGGGACGATTTCTTCCCATACACGTCCCCTAATAGAGGAATTCCCCGCCGGAGATCGGGGAACGGGTCCCCATTGCCATCCCTAGCTACGCCCCATCGCGGAACGCCGAGCCCGAGGCCAACACCGGGTTGCAGTCAGAGTCCAACTCGACCTTTTGATCATCCGAGACAGTGACGTATTCAGAAACTTTGAAAAGAGGGGGTTTAAATTGAGACCTTCAAACTAATATATATAATATACATATATACATATATATATATATATATATATTATTATTTTTCAAAACATAGAATATGATGAATGATATATATAATATAAAAAATAATACTTATCTAACAGTCGCATATAATGTAAATACGTAACATTACAAAGAAAAAAACATACCGATCATTACTTCTTAAGAGTTGATAGTTGATATTTACAGGTTTTTATGTTCTGAAAACGTTGCAAAATATCTTCCATGTCTATCTTGAAAAATATGTCTCGCTCGATGTTGCATTCCATGAGATCATTTAACCAGTCATCACTTATCTTATTACGCAAATCTGTCTTGATAATCGCTGTGCCCACAGGTGAAACTAATGCTAATTCAATAAGCCTATAGACCAATGGATAAACAACATGCTTTTTTTCTTTAACCAACATCACCACGAGACTAGTAAGATCATCACAATTTGAAAATTATTCTCTTCTCAAGTCATCAATGAATAAGTCAAGTTGTGCTTCCAAAACCACACGATTATATGATGAGAAATCATCTGAATAAATCTCTAATCTCTGAAAACGTGCTGCGTGCTTGACGCCGGCGTCAGCGACTGCGAGTTTACGACTCTGACAGACGACGGCTCCACTTTCTAAAAACTAAAAGATCTAAGCACTATATATTGAACCAGTAAGGAGGCCACGGGTGGGGCTCCAACCCACCTGCGCCCCCCCCCCCCCCTTTGGATACGCCACTGGTCCGAGATGATCTGTTGGGCTTGTTGTCATTGGCAATCTAGCATAGCATGGCAAGGAGGAGAAGATGAGATCAGTGAGTGCACGACGCCGACCAAAGGGGACACAAGCCAGTGAGTACATATACATATGGAAAGGAGTGCGCATGCATTTAAACTAGATGCGAAGCAACTGGTGGAAGAAATTGTCGAGATAGATAGAAATTTTAATAGGGAGAGATTTTTTTTAAAAAAAATACCTCTCAAAAAAGGAAACAAAAGGCGCTGTTTTTTTAAAAAAAATATATCTCTTTGATTTTTTAAAAAATATTCCTTTAAAAGTTTTTGAAAATACATAAATATTTTTTTACAATAGCTCAGGCATGCTCTTAGGACTCTTCTCACAATTTTTTAAAAAAAATTACAAATTTAGAAGCTCAATTAAATCAACGAAGCTGCTTTAAATGCATTGGTAGCACTCTCAGATTTTATAAAAACCGCATAAGTTTAACCATAACCTGAATTTTTTATGGCAGCGTGGGCATGCTCTCAGAGCCCTTCTCAAAAAATTTCAAGAATTTACAAATTTAGTAGCTCAACTAATCAATGAAGATGCTTTAAATGCATTAGCAGCACTATCACATTTTTAAAAATCACATAAGTTTGATCATGGCTTGATTTTTTTCAAGTAGAGTAGGCATGCTCTTAAGGCATTCTTAAAAATTTTCAAGAATTCACCAATTTAGTAGTATAGTTAAAGCAATGAAGTTGCTTTAAACATATTAGCAGCATCATTAGAATTTTTAAAAATTACAAAAGCTTGACATGATTTGATTTTTTTTATGGTAGGTTAGGCACGCTCTGAGGACCCCTCTAAAAAAGCTGCAAAAAATTACAATATGATTTAATAGACTAATTAAATGAGCAAAATTGATGCAAAAAATTGAAAAAACTACCTCCGACAGGATTCAAACTCCAGAGCTCACGCACGTACTGTAAGCCCTCTGCCATATGAGGTAAGCGCTATTTGTGAAATATGTTGCGTGATAAATTTACAAGCTTATGTAGCATGCCACTATAGAAACTACAGTAAAAGACACGACATGGCGGCATGCGCACCCGGCTATCATACTTCTCCAATAATATAGATTTCTACTTACTGTAGTCTCATTGACGTTCCTTGACGTACAATCTTTGAATCTTACTTGCTCCTACAGGATTCATTGTATTGCATGCACCATCCATATCCTACAAAGCGATCTTTTCTTGGATGATCAAGTTTAGATTAAACTCTCGATTGAGCTGTGCGTGTCAATTCTGAAGAGGCAACCTTCACCTGTTCATCTCTGTGAAGTTTGCAGCCGGAAAAAAAGGAGGGCAAAAGTAATCAAAAGACAACAGCAAGATGCATGGTTACAATTTTTTCAGTCTATCGCGGTATGCGCAAAGTACGACACGAACTCTCGCTCTAGGCTGTACTGGCGTGTGCCGTCCTGAGCAGCCACACCGGAACAAAGCCTCGACGGCCATCATCGCGTTCTGCTTCACGGTAAGGCCGAACCATCTCATTCTTGCTCGGAGTTACCTTACGTGCCCTCAGGAGCTGCAGCCAGCTCGTCTCCACGTCTTTCATGGTTGTCCTCTCGTCTCGTCTCAGATTCCGGCAGTCTGGCGCCAAGCCAGCCATGTACATCATCACTGCCTTGTCCGCTTCCTCCAGAACCTGATCGTCCACTATGGCACTAGCTATCTCCTCAAGAGGCCTCTCCCACATCGCCCACGAGAAATAGTTCGACGGATTCTGCTTCTCGCCCACATTCTTTCTCAATGATCGCCTTCCTCCTCATCACAAGCACCATATGTATCACTCCAAAGCTATAAACATCGCTCTTGTTGGTCAATTGGCCCATGTGATATTACCCCGGATCCATATGATAGATCCTTAGGTTGAACTAATACATGAACTAACCTAAATCATCAAAATCATAATGCGGAAACTAAAACATGAGATTAACTGACCCGGAGGAGATGAAGCATCCATTAGGGTTCTTGTCGGCAGTTGATGAAGGAGGTAGATGCACGAAGAAGAAGAACATCAAGATCTTCTCGGTGGTAGTCACGGTCTTCGCTAGCCTCAGCGTCAAAAACCCTTAGATCGGATGGGGTGTGTTGGGGAAAAAGGAAGTCGGGATTAATCGTGATAATCAAACAAGTGTTGGTTTTCCCCTCTTAATATAGCGCTAGCTAACGGGACCAAACCAAATGTAGTTGATGCGCTTCTGATCATTGCGCGAATAAGGTGGACTTAGCCCCAAAAGTCTCGGTTCAGTTAGCATTAGCCGAGATCACAACCAACACAAGTAGCCGAAAGTGTCCGGCACGGCAGTGACCAGGTGTCTGATCAATAGTAATCGACCTTGATGCGCCGAAGTCTGACACCTTCGATGTGTAGCTGTCGTTCAGAGGCACATTCATGGACTTGACGTCTCTATGGAGGATCGACACTGAAGCCGCTCGGGCGATCCTTAGAGCATCTCCAGCAAGGGCCCTAAAACAGGCCCCTATTTTGGATTTAGGGACTCCCCCTATTTTTTGGGGTTCTGTTTTCAGAGCACAAGTCCAACAATACCCCCTAAATCTCAGCCCATATTTTACTTTCTCTCCTATTTTGACATATCTGCTATGTATAATCTTCATTTGACACCACTAAAATTCAATCAAAAATATTTGTAATACATAAAAGATAAGCATATTAACATTTACAATTTAAAAACATGATATTTAAAATTTAAATTTAAAATTTTCAAAACATGATAAATAGATAAATAGAAACTCCGAACAATAAATCAAACTACGAAGCGTTGTGAATTGCCCACAAATGCTCAATAAGATCATCTCGAAGCCTCTCATGTATTTTCCTGTCTTCAATCTCCTGGTGTATCTTTAAGAACACATTCAATACAAGTGGATCACGTCGTTGGTACTCCTCCCTCAGGTAGATTGGAATCGCCGAATTGTTTAATCATTCACCATGTATCTATCATTTAATCTCACCCGGCACAACAAATAAAAACAAGAGAGCATCAGTATCAGCAGCAGATGCAAATGCAACAGTTGCAACTCATCCAGCAAAGACACGCTCAGCTGCAGCGAACTAATGCAAGTCATCCGTCACTTAACTCCCTATTTTAAAGTTTAGGGGCTAGTTTAGGGGCTCCCTGAGAATTGGGGCTGAGGAGGCAAATTTAAGGGCTGGATTATGGGCCATGTTGGATTTGTATTTTTTACTAAACCCCCTATTTTAAGATTTAGGAGCTGGTTTAGGGGCTCTGCTGGAGATGCTCTTAGACGCTCCTCCTACTGCAACAGTAACAAGTTACCATTTTGCTTGCCGAGTTGCCGTGCAGAAGGTCATACAGTGTGCATTGGAGACGAATTCGTAGACGACGAGAGGAACCTCAGCTTCCAAGCAGCATTCGTGGGGCTTCACAACGTTCCAGTGGTTGATCTGCGAGAGGATGGCAACCTCATTGATAAGTTGGTCAATCTCGATGTTCACCACCAGCTTTGACTTCTTGATGGCGAGCACTAGTTGGTCGGTCAGTATGCCCCTTGTGAACTGTACCATGACCACCGCGGCCAACCACGTACACGAGCTTCGTCAAAGCTGTTGGTTGCTTTCTCTAGCTCTGTCAGGGAGAATAACTTTGTGTTGTCGCCCACGTTTTGGTCAGAGGAGACGAGCTGTTCAAGGAGAATGCCTTTGTTCTTACGGAAGTACCTCCTCCTGAGCTGCTTCTGGACAGCTTCCAAAGCTAAGTCCAATGGTAGCACCTGAATGGCTGAATCGCATTGCATTGGTTCCACCGTGTTAGTAAGCAGTAAATTTTTAAAGGAATCAACTCGGGTGATCTTGCAAACTGCAAAATCTGAATTAGTTCAAAATGGTGTATCCAAGATAACGTTGGATACTATGCACTTTCTTGCAATTCTATCGAAATCTGTTCCGTGCAGACAGCTAGAGCAAGTAAAACTACCCAGGCTATTCTGGCAGATTCCATTAACAAGTGTATGTACTGCAAGCACTCGTTTATATCTGCAAATTGCACAAAGTAGCATGAGAAAGGAAACAGAATAGCAATCTCCAATAATTATTCCACGAGAACGACAATTAAGGGTATCCAGAACTTACCGGTGCATCCGTCGTCGATGTAGGGATTTCCTTCAAACCGGGAGCGCAACTGCACCTGTAGTCCGCATGCCTGCTTGTTCTGTCGTCGGTGACATCTATGCACTCGCTGTGAGCGCTGAAGCATCTGTACTCGTTCTTGTTCACCTTTGCTTCCTCGCACGTCGAGTTACCAACAGCCCACTTCACCATGCCGGATTCTTCAGAGGAATAGAGCCTCCCAAGAAATCAGCTGGGTAGGACAGCTTCTGAATTTTGAAGACGCCTTGGTCAATGAATGTGAGGACCCCCGAACCCCCATATTAGCTAAGCATCATTAGACATAATAGAGCATGGTCATCATATGATTAAGCATGAGCATGAGCTAGTTAATCAAGTGCATAAGTAGTTGCATCCTCATGTGCATAATCATATAAGGAGCATTCATACTTGGATGTTGGCAGTGAGAAGTAAAAGAGTAGAAGTAAAATGGTAAAATGATGAAGTGGTAAAAAGGCTCTAAAGAATTTTATTTTGTCTCTAATTATTGTTCTGCTGCAATACTCTAAATACGGCAGAGTAACTAATAAAGCATTAGAGAGCTCAATATTTTGCTAGCTACTGTACCGAGATTCATTAATTTAGCTCAGGGTTAATAACAGAGTGACTGTCGTTATCTGGGGTTAATTAGGGGGTCGCCACAATGAAGATGTCAGTGACCACTGAATGCTCGGTCATTTGAAGGATGGGAGTAGGCCCTGGGTTACATGTCAGGCAAAGATGGATCCTCAGAAATCAGACCAGCTCTGTGCCAAAGGGGAATGGAACGCCCACGTTCCCGCACATCGTCGGACAATTCGCCTTCGGCTTAGTGGAGCCATATACTGTTGGAAGGGGAGAGACAAAAGAAAAATGAACACGCCAAATGTGACATCACAAAATGATGAGACAGGGATGCGGGGATTACCTTGGTCTGGTACGCAGCCGTCGACGACATAAGGGTTGCCGGAGAAGCCCGTGGAGCAATGGGGGCAGACGTACCCTCCAATCGGCGAGTCCCGACACTCGCTGTGGTTACTGACACTCATAGCTCGCCATGTCGTCATGGCGCGCAGGCAGTCCGGGCAGTCAGGGATGGCCCAATCCAGCAGAGCCGGGGAAGCCATGTTCGCGTCGATGTCATGCTCCAAATCGCTCGACCTGAACGTATACCCATCCCGGCCGGTAACCAAGAAGCTCAGCCTGCCCCGGCTGACAACGCAGTCGGTGCGCGAGACGTTCAGGCTGAACGAACTCAGGTGCATCCGTACGTCGATGCGGCAGCATCCCAGCGGACGCAGAACCCGCCCGGCAGCCACCACATGACCTGCTCCCCGGCGCAGACCACGGAGCAGTTATCGACGACAGCTCCCGTGCTACGGTCGACCAGAGTGGCCGTGACGCCGCAGACGAGGACGAATAGCGACATGTTCGACGCGCCGGAGATGGCGAAGGGCCTGCCGGGGCCGTCCCATGAGGCGGAGAACGCGGCGGCGCCGAGGGTCACTTCCACGGAGCGCATGACGTGGACGGCGAACGCAGAAATGGAGGCTCTAGCGGAGATCTTCATGTAATCAACCGTGGCGCTCGGGCTGCCGAGCAGCAGATGGTTGAGACCATCTTGTGCTTCATGCTGCACCTCTGCTTCAGCAGGGTGACAGGGCTACAGCACATAGCCATTTCGCCTTCAGGGCATTCGACTTCAAATTGGATCGTCTCGCATTCGTGTTGCAACACGCTATCATTTGCCAGGCTAAGAATTCCACATACTAAAGAATCATCTGGACACGTAATTTTCGGTATATGGGCTTCCCTTATCATTGCCTGTCGGGTTGGTTAACCGACAATTTTGATAGGTTCGATTGACACGTCATCTGACCCAACAAAATTCCCCTCGCAAATGGTGAAAGATATTCCTTCCATTCCAAAATATAAGGCGTGATTTGACTTGACACAATCTCCTAAACTATACTTTGACCTTTGATTTCTCTTATCCAATATCATTCATACAAACAAAATCACTATCATTACAAAGTACTTTTAAATATGAATTCAATGGTATCACTTTTATATTACAAAATTTTTATATAATTAGACAAATCATTGGTCAAATATTTCAAAGTTTGAATCTTGAAATGCGTGCGTGCCTTATATTTTGGAATGGAGGGAGTATCTACGAGACTAGAATAACGTTTCGTGATGGTCCATGTACTAGAGAGCAGCACGGACAGGGTTTCGCTTTTCGTTTGAAAACAACTCGAATTTTGCGAATTTCGCTTGTTTCGCACTGATTTAGAAAAAGGTTTTTCTTCGGTAAACCGCTCAAGTTCAAGTTTAAATTCAAAAAATTCGAAAATTTTGGAAAAAAATATCCAAAAGTTCCCCAAAATTAGTATTAAGAGCTTTATGACCTCTTGTGTGAATATTTTTTTTAAAAAAAACGAAGTTTAGAATTTTACAACAATTTTTTTAATTTTTCAATATGTCGCCGATTTTCAAGAAAGCCTCTCGAAATTCACCGCTTTCCAAGCTATTTTCGACCAGATTTCAAATTCATTTGACTTTAGAAATTATTCGATTTTTCACAAATTTCGGTACCACCGACTCATCGAAAACCGAGATCAAAATAGTATTGCTAACCCTGGCATGGACTGCCTAGAGCACGCAGTTTATTCGGCAGAGTATAGCACATAACTGAAAAATATGTGTTATCCTGTTTCAACATTATTTATGCACAAAATTTTGTTGAATTCCATGCATATATTATCATGCTTTCATTAGCTAATTCCTAATAGAACAGGGTAACAGAAATAAAATGATTAGGGGGTACCGGGATAACTGAAGTCCCCTTTGAATCACTCTAAACTCTAAAAAGGCACATTACTGATGATCAATTAAACGATGCACATTTGATACATTACTTCAATGTTTATCTCAACATAAGGATACAGGAACAATAGAAATGAAACTTTTCTTAGCTCATGTATGTCTGCCTTATGTGTTATCTGCTTCTTCCACAGAGCTACAGCTGCTGCTACCTCTCAGCGAATGTGAAGGAAAAACAACAAAGCTTCATCCAGATCTCTCGCTTGAGAAAAATTCACTGTTGTTTTAGCACCTGAAAGATTTATTTAATCAAAATGTATCTAGCCAGAGTTTTCAAAATGACACAAGAAAATAATGAGACATAACCTGAAAGTATTTGATGTGCACAACTGAAAATGATCTTCCTTTTTAAATAGGTCACATGAAGTTGTTCAAATGGCATGCAAATATTTTCAGAGCTCAGGTTTTCGGGTTTTTGCTTTCTTTTTTAGTTTTGGACATAGTTGCATGGCTCCAGCTTGTGATAGAAGCCAGATGGCAGAGTTTTAGGTTGGTCTAATAGAGCCTTGCCTATAAAGTTCATGTAACCACTCAAAAACCCATATATTATCATCTATACAATAGTCAATAAATAATTTCTAGATACTGATTCAACAAAACAAAAATTGGCAGTTCATGTTAGTCGCCCATATGGTAGTCCTATCTTGAATCAATGGTGACGCATTAAGACTTAGATGTAGATTATCCATTCCTATTAACAACGAAGTACAACTTTTCACTGATAGGTTTCTGTGCATCTACAATGTGTGCTACTCGGTAAATATAATTTGCACGGTGTATATATGTGCAAAATCACTTAAATACTAGCAAAAACACATACGCATTTTTTTACTAATTATATGTGGTTAGGTAGTGATAAAGAATAAATTGCAGACCAAACTTTTCCCTGATAAACAATATGAGAACTCCAACATACAATGTTATAAGATTAGTAGGAATATGACAAAAAGAACAAAAACAAGAGCACTGACCATTATTGAACACCACTCCATCGAGCCCAATCGACAAATTGCATTCCACTATAGATATTATTGGCAAAACGAACACCAACAGTGAAAGCCATTGCAACAGGTGGCACACGTTTTGCAACTGGCGATGCCTCAACTACTCTCTCCAGACCATTGATGATCTGATAGCGTGTATTAGATGATACAGCAAGGAACACACCTGTATGCCAACATTGACTGTCAGTAGAATTGGATGAAGAAAAGTTATATGCTAATGCTAGTTCAGCACACAAATCGGAGAGTTAACTGCAGAAAAAATATATATAAGCAATGACACTGGCAAATAACAAAATAAATTTGAACCTTCATTGTCCAAGATTATCTGATTTAAGATAGTTACATGAATGTTGAAGAAAATATAAGTCAAAGTTAAGTGAAACTCAAGCCATTAAACATTGAAATACCCTTATGTATGTTAACTGCTGGATATATCTTCAGTAGACATCAAACCCATATTTGCAATAATTGAGCATGTATCTCAGACCAGGTAAAAGAAGCAATAAAAGGGGAACAGATTATATGCATACCCCAAAGAGCGGCACTTTTAATAAGTGGTGGAACAGGAATATCTTCATCTGATTTGTTGACACTCCTGAACAATGAGTAGAACAAACAACGCACAGGTCAACATAGCAGATAATATAATCTGAGAATAACGTTAGCATTATTGAGGTAGAGAACAACCCAAAAACAAAGCCCATAGAAACATCTGAACAAAAGGATAGTATAATAGGATAGAACCAAAACAAAAAATGAGGAACAACTAATTGTGAAATTAGTGTTTGATTGAACAACGGTATTCTAGGACCTAGATTTTGGTTCTGTCAAAAACACAAAGACGTAAGCAATACCTCTTAGCAGTCATTATCATATTAGCAATTCCTTGACCAATAATACCACAAACAAATCCAACCGAGCCATACAAAACACCCTGCAATGAAAACAGGCCAGTCCAAACAACATGATGATGCTCCAGCAATTAGAAAGTAAACATCAGATACAATTCAGTCCAAATTCAGATATATTGCATTTCATGTCAGATTTGCTACCTTGTAAAAATATGTTCCAATTCTTTGCTGAACTCTAAATCTGCAGCCAGGCCTTTCAGCTTCAAAAACACTGCAGGAAGGCAGATTTAAAATCAGAGTATCATGCAGAAAGGAACATCTCCGTTCACACCATCTCATTCCATCTCAGACTGGGTTAGATGGTCATGAAAGTGGCAAAACTACAAACTAGACAGCTTTTGACTTTAATTTATTCTCATAATTCTCTACCAATCTCTATAGGCAACTGACAGAAGAAATATAATTTCACCTGCTTGGCAAAGCTCCAGCCATCTGGCTGAATCTCCCGAACAGCCCCGTTGAAGCAGACGCCTTCCCAAATCTCACATATGGAGCCAACAGCCCGACAAGCGCAATATCAACAGCCACCCCGACCAAAAGATCAGCAGCGTACAACTCAAACTCCGCCCAGAAATCCTCCCCCCTCTTCTGCAGCTCCGCAAACGTCGCACAGCACGAGTCAATCACGACCTGCATTGAACCCCAAAACCCCAACAATTAACAACAATAGGGCTATAATATAAACAACTCCAGCTCTGATCACACCAGATAGCAGACCAATGGCACACACCTCAGTGCCAACTTTGAAGAGGAACGACGGGTCAGCGAGCATTCGGTTGCGGAGTATTGCGAAGGCCCGGATCATCGCGCCGAGCGGCCACGATGCGGCCTGCGCGGATCGAAAGGGATGAGAAGAAACGCGACCTTTACACCTTTTCACAAAAATTTCTGCAATTGTGATACCTGCAGATCAAAATACCGGAGCAACAGGACTTCCCGGATGCCGGCGTCCTTGGCTGCCTCCATCATGTCGGCCGGGAGCGCGACGCCGCGGGCCGCGGCGAGGCGCAGCACCTCGTCGAAGCCGAGCAGCGGGCCGAACTCGGCCTCCTCGTAACCGTCATCCCCGCCGCCGGCACCACCTCCATACCTTCCGTCGTTCCCGCCGGAGTCGCTCCCGCCGCTCCCGGCACCCGATCCGTCGCAGGTGGCGGCGCGGGCGAAGTGCGGCCCGGAGGAGGAGAGCGAGTGGGGTTTGGGGAGCGGGCAGAATAGCCTGAGGGAGAGCTGAAGAGGTTTTGGCTCGTGAAAGGGGGAAAATATGATGAATGACACTCAATTCGTTCGTCTCGCAGAATGATATTAAATTGAGATGTCTGATACGAAATGACACCGTGTCATCCAATTTCTCCCACCAGTGACATTCTGCCTATTGAATTGACGGAAATGCCCTTGGGTCAGCATAGTGAGGGATTTTATTTGGAGTTTTAAGCTTTTCTTTTTGGAAATAATTTTTACAGAAATATTTACGTGAAATTCAAAATAACAGAAATTCAAAATAATTCAAAATTACGTGAAATTCAAAATAATTTTTTACAGAAATAATACATGGTACATTTTGAATTTCAAAAAAATTTTGAATTTCGTGAATATTCAAAATAATTTTGAATTTCGTGCATAATACAAAATTATTTTGAATATTCACGAATAATACAAAATTTTGTGAATTTCGTGCATAATTGTGAATGTTCACGAATTTTGAATTTCGTGCATAATACAAAATATTCAAAAGAATTTCGTGCATAATACAAATTTTTTTGAATTTCGTGAATATTCAAAATAATTTTGAATTTCGTGCATAATACAAAATTATTTTGAATATTCACGAATAATACAAAATTTCGTGAATTTCGTGCATAATTGTGAATGTTCACGAATTTGTTGAATATTCTCGAATTTTGAATTTCGTGCATAATACAAAATATTCAAAAGAATTTCGTGCATAATACAAAAAAAATTTGAATTTCGTGAATATTCAAAATAATGTTGAATTTCGTGCATAATACAAAATTATTTTGAATATTCACGAATAATACAAAATTTCGTGAATATTCAAAATTATTTTGAATTTTGAATTTTTGAGCAATAACAATAGAAATAATTTTGTATTATGCACGAAATTCAAAATTATTTTGAATATTCACGAAATTCAAAAATTTTAAAATTCAAGAAATTCAAAATGTACCTCAGATTATTTCAGTAAAAATTATTTTGAATTTCACGTAATTTTGAATTATTTTGAATTTCAGTAATTTTGAATTTCACGTAAATATTTCGTAAAATTATTTCCAAAAGAAAAGCTTAAAACTCCAAATAAAATCCTCACTATGTCGACTCAAGGGCATTTCGTTAATTCAATAGGCAAAATGTCACCGGAGGGAGAAATTGATGGCACTTGTCATTTCAGATCAAGCGTCCCAATTTAATGTCATTCTGTGAGGCGAACGAATTGAGTGTCATTCATCGTATTTCCCCCGAAAGGGGATGGAAGGGTAGGAGTGGGGGATCGAGGCGGTGGCGGCGGAGGAGGCGAGGGACGATAGGGAAGGGGAGGCGGCAAAGGCCATGGTGGCGGGGGAAATTTGGCTGTGTGACACCGAATTCGTTGGCAATTCACAAATTGACACTCTAATTCGTACAGTTCATAAAATTGACACGAATCGACGAATTCTTTGTCTCAGTGACACTCCCGGCTATTTTTCACAATTTCAGCATTTTCTAAATGATTTTCGTACTGTAGCTGCAGTGATTTCCCGTTTTACCCTCCTCTTCACCTCGCTAACGCCTCCTCATGATGAAATAATTGTTACTCTCATGACCATAAAGGCGAAATAATTGTTACTCTCGACAGAGATTGTGTTATTCGGTTAGCTATTCCAACAAAATAATCTCAAGCTGCAGCCTACGGACCTTAATAAGGGAAGGAACAAGGGTAAAACGGGAAAACTACGGCAGCTACAGTGCAAAAATCATTTAGAAAATCTTGAAATTGTGAAAAATGGTCAGGAGTGTCACTGAGACAAAGAATTGGCCGATTCGTGTCAATTTTATGAACTGCAGACGAATTAGAGTGTCAATTGTGAATTGCCAATCTAATTCGTGTCACATGTACCAAATTTCCCATGGTATGAGTAGCCATAGGGTTTCAGCTTTTATTTATTTATTTATTTAGTTTTGAGTCTTTTGACTGTTCTTTGTTTTTCTAAAGTTAATTTATGGTACACTAAATCTAATATATAATTATTTATTCTTTTCAATCTAATAGATAGTATTAGTTAATATTTATTTATACTTTTATTAAAGTAGTAGAAATATCTTAAATAAGTCAATAACTATACTGATTTTGACACCAACCAGTATACTATTAGTATAATGTATTATAAAATTTCTCTTTTTAGGTATTTTATGACGATATCTTATGAGAAATTCCCTTCTCCTTTTTAGAACTATTGTATTGAACAGTATTTGAAAATAATTTGTTATTAATCTTTCTGAATCTTTGTATGAACAATATAGAGAGTATGATCTAGATGAGCGCCTTTATGTTTGTCCAATGGATAGCAAGTGATTAACGATTAGGTTTCTGTGCAGTTTGTAAGGAAACTACAACTTAAAACGGTTATCATCCATGAGCACCACCGCTCAATGGAAGAAATGAAAGGTTTGGACCGTCGAATAAAGTTAGCTACAGTATGATTATTGCTATAATGTTTTCCTAACAGTGTTATGCATGATCTATGCCATCGACTTTTTTTATCCAATGGTTGATTCATAACCGTTAAAGTTGCGTCAACGGGCCATTGAAGCAAAAACAGAGAGGAATGCCACTACTACAGAACCGGCTACTACTAGCGGTTCAGAATTCCTTTAGAAGCGGTTTTATAACGCTTTAAGCAATCAGCAGTGTGATACCCGCCGGGTATCACAAGCGGTTGGTCGAACCGCTTGTCCGTGACACCGTAAGCGGTTGGGAAGGTGTTCGGAGGGCCATGGAGCCGCGTGGGGACTCCACAAGCGGTTCGTGTTATAAACCGCTTAGGAGAAGAATATCCGAAGCGGTTAGTCTTACCAACCGCTTGTGGAGAGCAAAGACTCTAGAAACGGTTGGAGTCACCAACCTCTTGTGAGAGAGTTTTCGATTATATGTATTTTAGAATATGTTCTACAGTGTTTTTGTATATCGCTTTTGACCATAAAATTAAATATGAGGGAGGAGTTTTTATGAATTAAATATATATTGCATATGCATACCGATACACATGTTCACAAGCTAGCTAGCTAGCTCACTACACCTAAAAAACGAACTTAATAGTGTAAAAATGGACAAGTACATAGACGCAACCAACGCTATAATTTTGAATGATGAAAAAATGATTATCGAACTCATTTCTTACATGCGCCACTCTTTTTGTCCTTGGTTGACGTGGATGTCGCCGCCAGCTCATCGGTGTTCAACTCTGGAAACATTACGTGGAACTCGCCATTTCGAGATACAACCTCGTCGACAATGAAGCCGATGAGTTATTCTTGGAGTGCGCGCACCCGGTGAGGCGGGAGCACGTTAACGTGCTTGTCGGGGGCTAGGCAACCCTTAGCCGGTCAGCCAACGGTCAACCGGCCCCCCAGCTCGGAAGGCCTCGATCAAAGACCTGGATCAGCTCGACGCCACTCGACCAAGAGTGCATCGGTCTAAACTCGAGGCCGCTCGACCTAGGGCGCGGTAACTCCGAGCTCGGGGTCCCCGTGACCTAGGGCTTGGGTCGACCCAAGGTCGATAACGTTCCCATGGATCCCGGGCACGTCGTCGCTCGGCGGTTACGGAAACGTGGGATCATGGAATAATGCGGGCGCGCGCGATGGGATCGGAACGGTTACCACCGGCTATCAATGCGCATGAAGGCCACGATCCGATATTTACTCCCGCACGTTGCAAGAAGAATGTGTATAAAACGGGAGCTTTGTAAACACTTAGGGATACGGAACAACCCAAATAAGACACACACTCGAACTCAAGTCCGACTTAGCATCGTCAGCTTGAACTGTAATCTCTCTTGTACTCACAGATAGAAGGGGAATCACCACCGCAAGGTGACTGGAGTAGAGCTATTACCTTCTCAGGGGCTCGAACCAGTATAATCCTTGGTCTCGTCCGTTGTCTCCTAGCTCCGACCATAGACCTCTTCGACCTCATTCCTCTGTTCGAGCAAAGCGCAATTGCGGTCCCATTTCTCACTGACCCCTACCTCATTTTCTGCGGTTGGCGATCCCGATCGTCGACAGTTGGCGCCACCGTGGGGCCCGATTGCTTTGTTCATTCGCAGGAAAAACTCCAAGGTCTTAGGAGCATGGCGTTCTCCATCGACGGACACTCTTCAAGCGCAGGATCGGGCGTGGAGTCCAGCTTCGCGTCCCTGTTTTCACCTTCCCCGCCACCGTGCGAGCAGCACGTCTTCATGGCGGACGCTTCTGGTGAGGACGCGGCAGCAGAGGGTCGTGACCCACAAACCCCCGAGGATGCTCGTCGGATGGTCCACGCCGCGATCAATCAAAGCCATCACCGCGCCCGGAGGAGGACCAGAGAGGCTCCTCCTCGGGGGCGCCATGCTATATCGCCGGATCATGGTCGATCCCGATAGGGCAAAATCGAGCTCTTTGGCGGGCTTTGGCGAAGAACTCGATCGTCTTGCACCGAGGTTATTCCTCCGCAGACCGAAGTCACCGCCGAGGACCCTTCCCGAGAAGCGGCGACGATAACTCGTCCGCCGTCGTCGCGCACCTGCCATTTGCCGCCGAGGCATGAAGCGCCTTCATCTCGGAAGCACCCTCGGGGAGACCCGACGCCGCCAGATCACCGTCCGCGCCACTAACCGCGAGTGGTTGGACGCGAGTGAGCCACGCGAGCTCCACGCCAATCGACAAGAAGTCGCGAGGACCTTCCCGACATTCCGCCAGCGTCGTCACGCCACAGACCGCTGCAGTACCTCCCAGCGACTCCGTGCTCGGCACCATGACCAATCTCGCCAAGGTCGGTCGTCAAGAAAGCCCGAGCTCGAGTCGTGACAAAGATGGGGACCTCGTTGGCCACGACGCTCGGCGTGCACCCGCCCCGCCTACGATTGCGTGGCGTACTCGACGACCCGTCGCAGGCGCCGCTCGCTCGGTTCAAGCCCGCCTTGATCGAGCGCTTTGACGGGACCAAGAATCCTGACGAGTTCCTGTCCGTCTACTCGACCGCCATTTTGGCGGCCGGAGGTGACGAGCTGGTCATGGCCAACTATCTCCCCACTGCTCGACGGCGCCGCTCGAACTCGCTCTTCAACCGAAGCCCGGTTCTTCGTGTCGTGGCGCCAAATCAGAGCGCCCCGCCCAACTTCCGTGAGTCATTACGAGCGGCCAGGGAGGGAAAAAGACCTGGATCGCGTCATCCAGGGCAAGAGCGAGCCTCTTCGTGATTTCGTGCGGCGATTTATCCGCACGAGGAACCTGATTCCGAGCATCTCTGATGAAGCAGTCATCAAGGCCTTCAAGTTCGGCGTCCGCGACCGGCGCCTTACCGAAGACCTCGAGATCACGACAAGGCTCAGCGTCAACAAACTGTTCCGCATGGCGGAACGGTACGCGGACGCGGACGACGCCGTCCGCTGGAAGCGCGATTACGACCAAGGTAAGCTTGGTCTCGAACCACTCTGGTGGCGCGTGCCCAATTCCAAGCGGCGCCACCAAGACGCCCGCGCCAAGAAGGAAGCGTGACCGCAGGATCGGCGGAGGTCCGCGCATGGTCATCGTCTCGGCGGATGGCGGCGTGAGGTCCTCGAGGTCGAGTCGGTCTCGGGGACGGACCCGACCTCGTCAAGGTCGGCCTCGATCTCGTCAGCGCAGGCCGCCCGTAAAGAAGGCCGGCGGCACTGGCCTCGAAGGACCGATGCTCACCGCCAGGAGCCGAGGGCGCTGTGGTACGACGAGGCGAATTGCACTGTTCCACAGGCGGCCGACACACGACTGCGGTCTGCAGGCATGGCAGGAAAGCTTGAAGCCTTCTATGACGGGCGTGGTGAGATGCTGTGTTCCGAAGGATGACGACCAAACTGAAAGGGTGAATGCTGGTCGAACACGGTGACCTCGACCGAATTCCAACAGGCGAGCGCGGATTGACGTCATCTTCATGCTCGGCGACCTACCACCCAGCGCGAGATCAAGGTGCGGCCGGACCATCTATCGTTGCAAGAGAAAGCCCATCGCGGCGAAGGCAAGTGGGCGGGGCCACCATCACCTTCTCTCCGGAGGATGCCCTACAAGGTATGGTCGAGACTTAAAGACCGCCTTGGTCGTGACCCGACCATTAGCAACACAAAGTGGTCGGGCGTGTCATGGTCGACTTTGAGGCAGCTCTTAATTTATTGCAGTGAAGCACTTGACCGGACATGATTCCCGGTCAAAGATCAAAAGCATCGCCATTCCTTCTTCGAATCGTTCTCGAGCTCGACTACTCCTTGGGGCGGTGGTCTTGCCGTCACCTTTGATGGCTCGGACAACTTCCGCACCGAAATGGTCACCTTTGAGGTGGTTGAGGGCGACCTCCGCATAACGCTATTCTCGGAAGACCCGCCTCATCAAGTTTATGGCGGCCAATCATTACGGCCACCGATGCATGAAGCTCCAGTGCCCCAACGGCATCATTATCAGACGTCTGTGGCGACCGCAGCGCACATGGTGCGAGACCAAGGCCTGGCGCCACGCAAGCATGTCGCCATCGCGAGGTCGGGAGGCGACGGAGAAGAGCGCCCGGCAGAGGGCGGCGATCCAGCCAATGGGCAACAAAGGCCGCGGCCGCCGAGGAAGGCGACACGACCAGTGTGTCCACGTCTCGGAGCCGAGTCCCAAATAGGAACTCGAGCTCGTCACCTTCCTTCGCGCCAACAAAGGTATATTCGCTGGGAGCTGCAGATATGCGGGCGCCCGAGGAGGTGATCGAAACAAGTTGCGTGTCGAACCGATTCTAGACTCAGACGCTGAAATCGCGTCGCTTCTCCCCAGAGAAGGTCGCGGTCATCAAGGAAAACCTTGATAAACTCCTGAAGGTCGGCTTCATCCGCGAGATCGACTACTCCGAGTGGCCGCCAACCCGGCCATCGTCGCGAAGAAGGGTGGCAAGTGGAGAATGTGCGCCGATCATACGGGTTGAACTTCGCCCGCCTGGCGACAACTTCTTCCGCAGCGATCGACTGTGATCGTCGACTCCACCGCAAACGCCAAGATGCTAAGCTTTTGGATGCTTACTCGGGCTACCACTAGATCAAGTCGGGCGGTCGACGGCGAGAGCAAGATCGCCTTCATCACCCGTTCGGCACTTATTGCTACACGACCATGTCATTTGGTGCGCGCAATGCGGGGCAACATTCCGGCGTCGATGACCGGGACCTTCGAGCGCAGATTAGGCTTAAACCTCGAGGTTTACGTGGATGACATCATCGTCAAAAGCCCCTCCAGAGCGACCACGTCCGCGGACCTTGAAGAAACATTTGCAAACCTGAACAGGTACCAAATTAAACTCAACCCCGAGAAGTGTGTGTTCGGCGCGGCATCAGGGAAGGTCCTTGGCTACATGATCGGGGGCTCGGGGGTTGGTCCGAACCCGGAGAAGATCGAGGCCATCGAAAAGATGGAGCCCCCGACCTCGATCAAGCAAGTGCAGAGCCTCACCGGTCGTATGGCCGCCCTCAGCAGATTTATTTCGAGGCTCGGCGAACGAGGCCTCCCATTCTTTAAGACCCTGCGCAAGCGCGGGGGCTTTGAATGGACTCCAGAAGCTCAGCGGTCTTTCGACGAGCTGAAGGTATATCTGTCATCCCCACCCCTCCTTACAACTCCGCAGCCTGGCGAAAGGTTGCTGCTCTACCTTGCAGCCACCGCCCAAGTCAGTAAGTCTTTGTCCTTGTTGTTGAACAGGGCACAAAGAACATCCGATTTACTATGTCAGCGAGGTCTTACACGGCCCAAAGGAGCGTTTCCCACAAGTGCAGAAACTGCTGTACGCTCTTCTCATGGCCTCGCGCAAGCTTCGACACTACTTCCAGCACATTCCGTGGTCGCCCCGAGCAACTTTCCGCTCGGTGACATCTTGCGGAATCCGTATAGGCGGGCGGATAGCCAAATGGGCCATGGAGTGGCGGCGTTTGACATCCGTGTCGTGGTCGAGCAGCCTATCAAGTCGCAAGTGCTCGCCGATTTTGTGGTCGGTCAGACGCCGCATGACCCGCCCTTGAGCTCGAGGTCGAGGAAGAGAAGCCTCGATCATGTTCTTCGACGGGCCGAGGTCTTTCAAACGCTAGGGGCTGGGATACTTATCCTTACAAGCGCACGACGGTTGAGGTATGTGATTCGTTTTGGGTTTCTGCGACCAATAACGTGGCGAAATCTGAAGCTCTCTTGGCGGGCTTACGAGCTGTAAGTCCTTGGGCGCGAAGGTTGGTCGTGAAGGGAGACTCCCAGCTCGTCATCAACCAGTACAACAAGGACTATCAATGCTCGGAGGATGCGATGGCAAAGTATCTCGCCGAAGTCCGCAAGATGGAGAAGTGGTTCGAACTTGAGCTCGTGCATGTCCCTAGGAGGGACAACTCCAGTACCGACTTTCTCTCCAAACTCGGCTCTTCCGACGAGGAGGTACCCGACGCCATCCTCGAGACGGCGACGGCTGGTTTATCTCCCACCGGTGAGGTCGTGCTTGTTGTGGTGGAAGGTATTCCGCATAAATTTGAGCCCATACGACTTCCGCGCAGGCGACATGCGCCCGACCCCGCTAATGAAGCGGGATTAAGCGTCGAGCAAGCTTGTACAAGCTCGTGGATGGCAAACTCTACAGACGGAATGTTTAGGCACCTCGACACGATGCATCTCCACGGAGGAGGGTAAGTACCTACTCAATGACATCCACTCGGGTCTCGTGGGCGACTCTTCGACAGAACAATGGTCGGCAAGGCCTTCCAGTATGGGGTATTATCGCCGAGCGGCATTACAGATGCTCGGGATATTGTCGAACTCGCCGAGCATGTCGGTTTCACGCCAGAAAACGCACTACCGCCCACGCCTTCGGACCATCCTCTTGCCTAGCCTTTCTCGACTGAAATTTGGATATCCTCGGCCCTTTCCCGAACAACCGGGGAAAAAATTCGCTCGTGGTCGTCGACACCTTCACCAAGTGGATTGAGGTGAACCGGTCTCGACCATCACCGCCGAGCCGCTGTTCGCTTTTCCGCTTGTCCGTGGTCACCGGTATGGGGTCCCATGCAGAATTATCACCGACAATGGTACGGTTTACGCTGAATTATTCCAGAATTTTGCGAAGGCATGGGCACCAAAGTGTGCTTCGCCGGTGGCTCATCCTCGAGTAATCTGAGCGGCAGAGAGCGCCAACGGACGATCGTCGAGGCGTCAAAAGGCGAAGTCGCAGATGAGCTCAACCGCTACAAAGAAGACCTAGGTGGGCGAACTTCCCACCGTCTTATGGTCTATTCGTACCCACGATCCACCGAACAACAGGTCCACGCCCTTTCACTCGTGTTCCCAGATCGAGGCCGCCCCGCCTCCGGAGGTAACGCTGGCTCCGCCAGGTCACAGTCGGCCGTGTCGACTTCGAGCAAGAGCGGTCTCTTGACCTTGCCCTCGCGGAAGAAGTAAGATGCCGTGCACTGCTACGATCAGCGCATTACCTGCAAGCTCTTCGCAGACATGCGTCTCGGTCGGTACGACCTAGGAAGCTCCTTGTTGGGGACTTAGCCCTGAGACGGATTCAGGTATCGTCCAACACCAACAAGTTATCCCCGCGGTGGGAGGGCCCCTATAGAGTCGTTTCAACAGATCGCACGGGGGCTTACCGGCTAGCGATGCCCGATGGCAGAGAGCTCTCTAGCTCGTGGAACATAGATCAACTTCGCAAGTTTTATGTGTAATCTCTATACCTTTAAAACTTCAATAAAAGGATATTCTCCGATTTCTACAGTTCATGTCTTTTCCCTTTGTTATGAGCATCTCTGTAATTCTTCCTCGAGCACGACCTTCTTATCCGCCCCTTGGTCTGGGTATCGCGAGCTTCAAGTTCACCCCTCAGTGGTCGAGCTCAACGTAAGCCGAAACTCTTCGCAATCAGCTCACCCCTGTGTCCGGATTTGAACTACAAGCCTCACAAACTGGCTATTGAGTGCGCAGATGGTCGTGGTTGTAGAATTTGAGACTTATTCATCGAGTTCGCTTGTTTTCATTTCTTTTCGTGAGCACTCTATCTCGATTCTGCGCAGTCATGGTCATTTGCTCGAACTTGTGTCCAAGGTCGGCGTTGCTCGACCTTGGACCCAACTGATTTGGGCCAGTGTAATATATACAAACGACCTCACGGATCTCGATCGCGAACAAGAAAGGCACACTTCAAAAGGTAACCCAAACCTATTAATAGCATCAAAAGTTTTTACAGATTAAGGTCGTTTGCTACAGATCCTCCATCTCGCCAAGAAGTTTTTCTTGCTCGAGCTCGCGACCACGCTTGTAGCGCCGAGGCTTGGTTTTGATGCAGAGGGCCTCCTTGGTCGCGTCCGCGGCGGCATGGCGCTTCGTCGTTGAGTTGGGCTAGGGCGGTCTTCGCCGCCCTGCATGCCCAAGCTTCTCCTCCAGCCCCGCGACTTTGGTTTCTAGCTCGGGAGACGCCTTGGCTGAAGATGATAGCTCGGCAACGACCTTCTCCAACTCAACGATCTTGGCACGTTCGTCGGTGAGTGCCTTGGCCATGGTGGCGGCCTGCTCCTTGGCGGCTGCCTCGAGCGCCTCGACCTTGGCACGCTCGTCGGCGAGTGCCTTGGCCGTGGTGGCAGCCTGCTCCTTGGCAGCCTCCTCGAGAACCACGACCTTGGCGCGCTCGTCGGAGAGCGCCTGGGCCGCGGCGGCGGCTTGTTCCTCATAAGCCTTCTCGAGGGCCTCGACCTTAGCGCGGAGGGTCTCGAGCGCCGAATCTGAGGAAGCTCGCTCCGCGGCGGCCTTCTCCAGCAACTCGACCTTGGCGCGCTCCGCATCGAGAGCCTCGAGCGCTTTGGTCGCCGAAGGCCTTCGTGCTCTGCGCCTTGAACCCATGCTCGCGCTCGGAAGTCCTGGTCCTCTCGAGCTCGGCGGCATGGGACACCTCCAGCGCCACCATCGTGCGACGCAGATCGTTGAGCTCCCGGTTGGTCCGCTCGAGTTCCTGCGCGTCGACCTCGATGGTCGCGCAGAGCCTGGAGCGCTCGGTCTCCCTCTCTTCCACGGCGTTCAAGATCTGGCGGAGCACGTTGGCGTGCTCATTGAGACCTTGAAGCCCCCGGGTTACGCTGCCAATCGCCTTGAAAACAAGAAAAGCGATCCGAGAAGAAGTCGTCGAGAATGCACAACTTAACATGTTTGGGACTTATCGGAAGCTCTTACATCACGAAGTCATTTTGTCGACGCTTACTGGAGAACTCCTCGTTCAGCTCGTCAAGATGAGCTGTGTTGATCTCGAAACCTTCGCCCAGGTCCCCGTGACCTGGGCCTTCTTCAATCACCGCCGGCACATTTTGTCCGGGGCCTGCGGACGACGTGCCGGCGGCGGCTCGGGATCTTCCCTCATCGGCTGCCGGGTCGGACCCTCCGGCCATTGGTACGGCAGCAGCAGCTTTGGTCCCGACCTCCGTAGTCGAGGTTTCGGCCAGCTCGGTGGCAGGAGTTGCCGCAGCAGCGGCATCCAACTCAACCCCTGGGGGTGGAACATTGTGTTCCCCGGGGGCTGGAGGTTCGCCAGCCGAGTCATCGAGGTGCCTCCCGTTGTCATGGTCGCTCTCCGTGGCTTGGGGAACCACGATCATGCCATCAGGCACGGTTTTGGTCGGCGGGGCCTCGGGGGCTTCGGTGACACGGCCTCCAACGATCGGCGGCGTCGCGTCTTGCGGGGCCCGAGCAGCCATGTCTCCCTCGATCTCAGGGGGATCGACGTCCGCAAGGATACCCGCCTCGCCGGTCTTTGTAATCCTCGCCGATCACGGGTTGGGGTCCACCTCGTCCGGTTGTCAAGGCCTTGATCGAACTCCCGACTGGCCCACTCGAGGCACCAAAGCAAAGTGCGCCTTTGGCTGGCCGGCAGCGGGGCCAGCATGTATCGTCTGCCTCCTCTTCGGACTCGGACTACACAGAACAATGTGCATTGTCGAGTGGGCAAGCTCGGGTCTCGAGCGCCGAGTCTGCAATCAAGGATAGACACTAAGACAGAAAAAAACACAAGGGGTGGAGCAGTCATGCGCTGTGGTCTTACCGGGTCGGTGGCCTCTGTCTCATTGATGGCCGTGAAGGTCCTGCCGCCCCGAGCTCGGGGGCACTCCGCTTTCTTCCTCACAGTGCAGGGAGGCGAGCTATGATGAACCCGCACCACCTGCTATGGCCATGTCGGAAGGCCAACCTTGGTCACCCTGGGTAGTCGTGGGGCTCGGCGGTCTGGCAGCGGCCGCTGCGCTTTGCTGCTGCTAAGAAAAGAAACTTTGTCAGGCCCTGAGAGGCCAAGGGCACGAGTTCGGAAACTTGGCCATGATCGTTTTTACCATGGCGCGGTCGCCCCATTCGATGTGGGGCTTCTTCGTCTCCCGGCGGTCCGCTCCGGTTGGGGGGAGTCTCTTCTTCCCCTTCTTGCCCTTGCTTTCGTCGGGCAAAGGGAGCAGTCTCCGAGCTGTCTCCCACAACTCTTGATGATCCTACAAGCAAGCATGGGTCAGGCAAAGACATACAGATGCTCGGGTAAGGCTGTAGGTCGGGGAAGGCTTACCTCGGGCTTTCGTCGCAAGACGTTCCTCGGGACTGGGTCGTCAAGAGTATACTCATGAGCCAGTTTCCCGAACATCTCCAAAGATCTCGGCGCAACCCAGGACTCCTTCGGCGCTGCACGAACAAGAGCCATCAGAGGAGGAAGAAGTGCGAACTCGAGCAAAGACTTTGGGGCTGAAGACCTTACCAGATGAGCTCTCGCGGGTCGAATCATTGCGTCCCTTGATCTGGGAGAACGGGTGTAACCTCCTCCGCAGGGGAGACACCCGGTTCCGCAGAAAGTCATTCGCGATCGCCTGTCCGGTGAGGCCGCGCGTGGCGCAGATGTGGATGGCGGCGATTGCTTCTGCGTCGACGTCGAGGTCCTCGGTCTCCGGGGTCTCCTTCTTCTCGGTGACGGCGGCTCCCTCGTATCGCAGCCTCCCGTTCTCCCCCTTCTTGAGGTAGAACCAGCCTCGACCATGGACCGAGAGAATCCGGCCAGGATCTTGGGCAAGGCCCACTTGAGCCGGACCGCTGCGGAAGTAGAGGCATCCGACCACGGGTCCATCCGGAGCTAAGAGGAGAATGGCGGAAGAAGAGCGAGGGTGGGAAGAATCCCAGAACCCCTCGCATAGATGTGAGAAAATGGCTAGGGTGAGGACGGAATTGGGTACCAGGTTGATCAATTCGATCTGGCAGCTGTCGAGGACATCGGCCAGGAATTCGCTCTCCGGGGTCCGCAGCCCGAAGAGGGAGTGATGCTCGGTGCAGAGCGATCTCGTCGTCCGAGGGTGAGCCTTGTCTCATGGCCCGGGCGGCCGCCAGTCACGATCCAATAGCCCGAGGACTCGAGCTCCTTCATCCTCGCGACCGATAAGGTGCTTTTCCCACCTTAGCCATGACGAAGCAAAGTGTGAAGATTGAAAGGCGATGCCTCGGGCAAGAAGGCTTGGGAGGAGGCGCGAGAGATTTTCAAGCAAATGTTCAAAAGCTCGGGGTCTTCTCTGGCGCTCTGGATATAACCTCCTCTGGCGCCTCAAAAGGCACGCTGGCGTGATTAGACAGCGCATTTAAAACTGGCGGCGGACTCGGCAGCCGCAGTGTCCGCCATTTGTTGGCATCCGTATCGCCCGAGAGATCAAAGGTTGCGGATGTCTTGCAGGGGTTTCACTTTGTGATCTCCGCCGACTTGAACAAAGTTTCAAGACCATGCAAGGGTTGCTGCCGGCGACTGTTGGGTGAGGCTCGAGGCCGTCTTTGGTGCTACTTTTACGACCTTGAGCCTCGGGGCTGGCTGTCGGGGCTAGGCAACCCTTAGCCGTCCATAGCGGTCAGCCTGCCCCAGCTCGGAAGGCCTTGATCAAAGACTGGATCACTCGACGCCACTCGACCAAGAGTGCATCGGTCTAAACTTCGAGGCCGCTCGACCTAGGGCGCAGTAACTCCGAGCTCGGGGTCCCGTGACCTAGGGCTTGGGTCGACCAAGGTCGATAACGTTCCCATGGATCCCGCACGCGTCGTCGCTCGGTGATTCTAAGCGTGGGATCATGGAATAATCTTGGTAGCGACAGGATCGAGCAGTTACCACCGGCTATCAATGCGCATGAAGGCCACGATCCGAGATTTACTCCGCGACGTTGCAAGAAGAATGTGTATAAAGCGGAGCTTTGTAAACACTTAGGGACACGGAACAACCCAAGACACACACTCGAACTCAAGTCGGACTTAGCATCATCGAGCTTGAAGCGTAATCCTCTCTTGTACTCACAGATAGCGAGGAATCACCACCGCAAGGTGGCGGAGTAAACTATTACCTTCTCGGGGCTCGAACCAAGATAATCCTTGGTCTCGTCCGTTGTCTCCTAGCTCCGACCATAGACCTCTTCGACCTCATTCCTCTGTTCGAGCAAAGCGCAATTGCGGTCCCATTTCTCACCGACCCTACCTCATTTTAGCGGTTGGCGATCCCGATCGTCGGCAAGCGCTCATCGATGTTAATGACAATTAATTAAGCGGGAAGTATATAAATATCCGATCACATGCAATTAATTAAAATGTAAGTTGTAGCTAACAAATTGACATGCATATACGAACCTCGGCATAATGTTCCTAATTGCCGCCATGGATAAAACTTTGAATATAGTGGAACACGAGTAGCCACATAAGTTGTTTCGATCGTCCGGCGTTTAACCTTCAAGGGAGAAATTTCAGAATATCGGATGAAGAACTGATATGGCGCATGTATATTGAAGGATCGAGATGGCGAACAGGGGGGGGTGAATGGTCGCAACTAAATTTTCTCCCAAAATACTCCAACTAAAACCGTGAAAAGATCGCGCAAAGGAAATCGTGAAAAACCCGCAAAAACCGGAACGACTAAACAACTATGTGCATCCCTAGCTTACATGGATGTGATCCATAAAATATGTGAGGGATTTTCAATCACAATCCTGGTTGTCAAGTATCCAAAAAGGAGAGGAATCAATTCAAATACTTCTTTTCTAAAAGAGATCAAGCCAAGACACAAAAGTCTCTTTTAGAAAAGCAAAAGCAGATATTTCCAGAATCTGTCTTTAATTTAAACAGGAGGTTGATGGGTTTCTGCTGCTCACAAAATTATGAGAAATTTTCTCCCTATGAGTAGATGAGTCGTGAAGCTCTCCACAAAAATTCAGATCAAAAAGACAAGTAGAAAAATTATCATAAATCTATGAACACAGACAGTCAGAAACTTTAGGCAGAAAATTTGGGGCTCAGTTTTCACCTCATAGCACCCAAATGGTGAAACCAGTGGACTCCAAACTTTTTCTACAGATGGGTATAGGAGTCCCGCACAATCTTCAACAAGAATCACTCAAAAAGGATTTTTCTAGATTTTTCTAAAAATCAAAGACTAACTGCTGCGTGAAGAACAAGTTCTGGACAGAACTGGAACTTGAAAGAAGAGATGATCTCTACTCAATCAAAGAGTGCAAAAGAGATGTAAAACCATATGAACACACTCAAAACATCCAAGATCAGCATTTAGAAGGAGGGGAGGCAAATCCAAATTGCATGAATATAGATTGCGGGAAAGTAAATGCGTAATGTAAATGCTGAATTTAAATTCGTGAAAGTAAAGACATAATGTAAATCACGAATTTAAATTCACAATGATGCAAAGAAATTTCTTTGTATTTCTGGTGGGAAGGTTTACAAAGCCTCACTTCATGTGGGCAAAGCTCAAAGGAGCAACTCCAACCTTCAAGGAGGAGGCCACCCTCCACCCCTATTTATACTACTCTTGGGCCACCTACCACCCTTGGATGAGTCCCTCAACCCTAGGACACTCATCTAAGGGCTAGGATTGACCCACTCACACAGCCATGCAAGGGCTAACCCAAAACCCACACACACATACGGGTTTTCTTGCACGGTTTTCAAAGCATACTACCTAGACCCGCTAACCTATCAACTAGACCGCAATCCGCGGCCCTCATTGATCCACGCGGCATCTAGCTAGCATCATCTCCTTTCCTTATCTTCTTGGCTTGCCCGGACTCCGTCTCCGGTCATCTTCCGGCGATCTCCCGACCGTCTGGACCTCCGACGCTCCTCGCCTAGTCCCGGTCATTCTCCGCCTCACCATGACCTAGCACCGTCGCTCTGCAACCATCAAAGACAAGGAAAAACCTTTCACATAGCAATGCCCACAAATAATTTCAATGATTATCCAAATCATTAATCAATCATTAATTTCGCTCAATTGTCCAATGCTACCGCCCCCAGGCCGGTAGCACTAGGAAAAGCAACCAACACTCAAATTGCTTCAATTTGAAGATCCAATTCAAATCAAACTCAATTTCAAATCAATCCAATCTCAAATCTTGTCAATTACTCATCACACACAAGGATAGACCTCCACATGGTCTTTCAATATTAATAATAGTTTTTGTAGTACGTACCTGAGTGCTTACTATGACTTCGAATTCTTTCTCGAATTCTCCTTTTCTTCGCTTCTTGAACTTTGCAAATGTCCTGTTCGGGGCGTCAATGAACCATTGGTATTTTTGGATTGGATTCCTTCTTGAGTCATAAAGCGTAATCCCTTTGTTGTCAAGCTCGATGACTAGAAGGATCGATGAAACCTATTCAGTATATTGCAACATATGCGTAAGTAGCTACTCGTACTATCAATGGCTTAAGAAATACAAGAACAAGAGGTTTGTGAGAACACGTACTTGAAGTTGAAGGGCGAAGTATATACGGTTTGTAGTCTTTGTTTCAACAATGCATGCAAAAGGTATCCCTCAAGTAACGATTTTTGCTTGTTGTATGACCAGATTTTCTCGTTGACAATCTACGGGTCGATGAAGCCAATGTTACATTTGCCCGGTCTTACGCATCGTTGTATCTCCATTCTACATAAGAAGGATAACTAAGTTAATTAGATTTTCAATTTTGTGGTGCGGGAGGAAGCAAGCGGTAAACTTAGTAGATCGACACTTACGAGACACGGCCGAGGACATGAAAGACACGTTGACCTCGTCTCCTTGGTACACATGGTACAAGTCATCGAATTCGACCATAGTTACGTGTTGTTCCTTGGAAGAAATAATCATCTTGGAAGCGGAGGAGGAACATTTGATATCCTTTAGATGCCCTTTCCATGTACCATTCATGCATTTGGCGCATCTTGGTTGGGAGATCTTTTATATCCTTTGGATCAATTAGCGCTTTGCCCGAACTCATACTTCCATTTGGTTGGTGCCATTGGAAGATTACGGTCTAATGATTTGAGTCACGCCTCCTTGAGAATGCCATTTTCCTCAAGTCCTCGGCCTCACGATCTTCCACTTTCTTCTTCTTTCCGAAGGAGCCGTGTATTTTGCCTTGTAGCCTTTCTTATTGTCCTTTTGTAGTCGCTCATCACAAAGGCAAAGACCGTTCCGCATATTTGAAAGTGCTTCACGCTTTTTTATCTATTTTAAGCTTGGCTCTGGCTTCTTTGGCGCAAGCGCCCGCCACATCCGTCTTCAGATCTGACTAGCTCCTCATGATCGAGATCATATGGCCTCTTTGGCGGTTGCTTTGACATTCTCTGCCGTGCCGGATGCCGATTTCGTGGGAGGAGGTGCTAGTGTGGGATCTCTCCTTCTGACATCGAGCTTCTTCCTCGGGGGAGATGCTCGAGGCGTGGAGACTGCAGATGTTGGGTGCTTCTTACTTTCGAGCGGTGGCGGCGAAGTCGGGCTTCTTTGTGGAGCGGGGGAGGAGGAGGCGTGGCTCGACCACCGGGAAGCATTCGTGCAAAGCGACGCGGAGGAGTCGTGGGTTGTCGATGTGGAAGAGGCGTGCTTGCTCCTGGAGCTGGCTCAAATTGCGGGGCCTCTCTTGCTGGAGATATAGCCTCCACACCATCTGGAAATATGATGTGCTTGTTGCGCCAGAGGATGAATGTGCCATGGAGGGCCTGTCCAAGCTTTGTCACGTCGTCGCCCCCAGCAATCTCGAGCACGAGATCTTCGAAGCCCCCCACCACCTCTTCCACCGTGACCTTCGAGTATCCGGAGGGTATCTGGTTTTGATGGAATGTCCGCCCGCCTCCACCGGATAAGCCATGCCGTAAGCCACCTTGAAGGTGAGGTTACGATATCAATGTGTAGCTCGACCGGCGGCGAACCTTGATGCCGCCCACGGATGACGGCCTGCGGGTCGTCGCTCTGAGGGCCACGGCATGACGCCAAGAATCGCTCTTTAGCGCGTTCGATGATCACGAATTCGGCGCCGCTGAACATTGGTCGAACGTAGTGCTCCCGGCCGGCTGATTGCCGGACACTTTTTGCGTGACTGGGACATCGATGGAAGCCTTCGAGCTCTAAGCTCTTCCTCCAATCGGCCCACTCTACCCGATCTCTCCTCTTGCTTCGCCCCGGCTCTGTAAGTGCTTGAGTCTTTGGCAAAGCCGTGCCTCCATGGCACCTTCCCAAACCTCGTGTCCGTCCGGGTGCTCGGGGTTTTGAAGGGCATATGTTAGCTCGTCATTCTCCTGTCCGTCACCAAGTTTCTGACCGAAGTCGCGCCGATGGCTTCTACAATCCTTTCACCAACTTCTTGGGTATCGGTGCCATCACCAAGCTACCGTCATCGACAAGTTTGCCCCGTGAGCCAAGAACCAATTCTTGTGCGGGGCTCCCAATCCTCGGTTTGGGTAGAACATCGTCTTCCGAAGTTCCTCTTCCGCTTGTCCCATTTCTTTGCATTTTGATGTAACCACGGTCCCGAGATGGTGGTGGTATTTCTTCTTCAGGCATTCACCTGTTTTTTGTCTCTCGCGGCACATCCGCATCAACCGCTTGTATTCCTCGAAAGCATCCCAATGATCGGCCATCTTAGGAAAGTGATTGAAGTCTGGCCTTTCTCCTTTGTCGATGTACTTGCGGGTGAGGGACGACTTCCACTGCTGAAAGGAAGTTGCCATCTTCTTCAAAGCCCATCCCTTGGCCTTCGTTTGTATCCTTCGGAAAAGTGAAATTTTCCTTCATATCATTCGAGGCAGTTCCTTGGTAGCTGCAGGACTTGACCCATTTCGGATCTTGATTGGGACGTGATCCCTCACGTGGTAGCCATAGCGTTGTTGAAAGGGCCAATTCTCGATTCGGGGCTAGCACACTCCCGTCGTTGCCCAATTCGGTTATCACGTACTTTGTCGAAGGCTTCTTGTTAGGTCCTCGGTGCATTCCGGACTGGGTGGCCGATGAGGTACCGGGCTGGATACACAAACACATATAATATGAAAGATTTTATAATAATTAACATGTTTACGGTGATTTTATAATGGGTAAGAGTATACCTCGGTACCAGTGTTAACGGCCTCATCGTCAGCGTTAGCAGCACCATCGCGATTTTCCGTATCAGTGTTAACGACCTCATCGGCAGCGTCAGCAGCACCATCGCGATTTTCCGCGTGAGTGTTAACGGCCTCATTGGCTAAGGTGCTACCCAGCGCAATGGTCTCGAACATCAGATTTTCCTGCTCATCGAAAGCCGGGTCACCACGTCTTGGTGTCGCCATCTAGAGTAGAGCAAATCTCGAGGCTTAGATTATATATGAAGACAAGATTGTTGAGAATTTTAACTCTTTGAGGTGTGAGGGAGCGCGGGAACTTACACATTTCACATGATACATATACAATTGACAATTCACATATACTTATACATTTCACATAAACTTACACATTTCACATGATACAGATACAATTGACAATTCACATATACTTACACATTTCACATGATACATATACAATTGACAATTCACATATACTTATACATTTCACATAAACTTACACATTTCACATGATACAGATACAATTGACAATTCACATATACTTACACATTTCACATGATACATATACAATTGACAATTCATATATTATTGCTTATTTGCTCAATAAAAAAAATAATGAATGATACGGTACACACTGCATGCCAGTTGTGGATTTATAACGTTATTTCATTTTTTGTAAATGATGACATGCAATGTGGAAACCGTGTGATTCATTATTTTGTTTTATTGAGCAAATAAGCAATAATATTCTAAAGAATATATGAGTTGGGCCCCTGTATCTTGGGCAAATAAGCAAACTCAAGCTCCGCTTTTACCCTACCATCCTCCCTTGCATAGTTTTAAGTTTTAAGTTTCAATACAAACATTGCTAAACATTAGGCACTTGCTTAGGCCCCTTTTGCATCAGTTCTTGCTAGTGGAACATATATGTTTGATCTGTAGTGCACTGAAAGGAATCTGTCCGATGTGTAATCCGGCACAAAAAGGTAGAGCCAAGCATCTTCCTTGAGGGGGGAAAAACACCTTGTCAGAAACATTACAATAAAAGTGGTTCTATCTTGCTCACATAGAAGAAGAAAACTACACTACTAAATATATGACCAATTAAAAGAGCATCCTAGAATCAAAAAGAAAAAGGATAATAAATTGTTAAATTAAATTCTACGGTTCATGTACAGAAAAGTAAACTTATGTGTAGCTAATGAGAAATCTAGCTTCTACTAGCTTGCTTGCAAAGAAAATGGGAAAAAGGTTACAATTTAATTACAATTTGCAAATGCTATCCAATATCATGTTATCACGAACTTATTGGTCCACAGAGCCCTCATGTTATCAAATCGCACCTTCAAAGACACACAAAAAACCTTGTGGGCATTTAGTGAACACCTTGTGGGCAGCAGAGAATAAAGAGGGAAGAGGAGAGCACCGCGGGCTATACCACGTCCTCGGGGAATGGTGGCGTGGCGGCTTGGTGGTGAGGACGCGCGGCGGCTTCGTGGCAGCGGCGGCAAGGTGGGTGAGGAGGCGGCGACGAGGTCACGCCTGTGGGTCGAGTGGCGCGGGATGGTGGAGTGGCGGGGTGGAGTGGCGGGATGGTGGTGTGGCGGACGAGGCCAGACGGTGTCGACAGGAGACGGCCGGATCTGACGAGGCGGCGGTGAGACATGGAGCGAGGTCCGAGAGCGCGAGGACTTAGAAAATTTGTTGTCTCGAAGCGAGGACTTAGAAAATTTGGTCTGTGGGCGTCCTTATCGGAAGTCACCTCTACAAGCGGTTGGTATTAAAACCGCTTGTGGAAGGGGCTTTACAAGCGGTTAGTAATACCAACCGCTTGTAGAAGTGCCGATACCAACCGCTTGTAGAAGATGCACAAAAAAAAAAAAGAATGGCAAGGGCGCGAGCGGGTTGAATCGGGATGGACGAGCTCAAGACACTCAAGCGCCATACGCGCTAGCCGTGGGGAGGAAGAGATCTTATCGAACGATATGCACACCAAATACTTTTGAATATTACCGGTTGGCACTTCTACAAGCGGTTGGTATTACCAACCGCTTGTAAAAGCCCTTCCACAAGCGGTTTTAATACCAACCGCTTGTAGAGGTGACTTCCCCGGTATAAGGACGTCCACAGACCAAATTTTCTAAGTCCTCGCGCTCAGACAACAAATTTTCTAAGTCCTCGGCGCCTCCTCTCTGTCAAGCGCCCTCTCGCTCTCTGTTTTCATGCCCACAAGGTGTTGGTGAAATGCCCACAAGGAGTTTTGTTCATATGTTGATGTTGGAGTAATGAAAAAATATTGTTAATGCTAAGTTGTTTCACTCTTTGAAGCTATTAATTCATGTCGACGGCTTCATCAAATGGCGAGACGAAGAGACAACTAGATGCATTGCGGATGAAGCTATCGTGTCCTCGATCACGGAGATCCTGTAAATGTGTTCACCTCCGTACATCCAAGAATCCATCCAGTGTTCATGAAGTGTTGAATATGTCGGTAAGTTTTTGAAGTTATTCATTTTTCATATTCCTTGACTTTCACCTTCCGTTCCATTCTTTACGTTTGAAGGGCACAAGCATGTCGATTATTAGCGTTAAAGTGATAAAGCCGACCATGGTCTTGAAAATCTTGCAATGCAAATTGCTGCATTACAAGAAGATTTCTTGCCAAGTGATGATGGCCGACGGTCAGTAACATTTAATCTGTTGCAAGCGAGAGATGCACATCCAGTTTGCTCGATGACAACAAGAGTATTAAAAAGCTAGAAAAAGCATGGAAAGAGTAGAGGACATGCTAAAGAAATTAGTTAATATAGCTATCATTGTAATGTTGCTCCTTTTAGTTAATATAGCTATCATTGTAATGTTGTAAATTTCACCTTGCTTTTGGGGTTTTTGTATGGGAATTTATGAGCTAACTATGCTAAGTGAATTTCTCTTTGTATGTCTGTAATTTTCTTTTTTAGGTATGCTAAAATTTATGCATCCCTTCATAGAGTGGATATAAATTTTAGGGCTATGTTCTCATTTTAAAATTTGTACAACTGGTTTTCAGGCTTTGTTTTCATTTTAAAATTTGTAGAAAATTTTTTGTAGAAATTATGTACAAGCAATGTTAAACATCAACATATCAACATGATCATATGGAATAATTTGTATACAAGTAGTACATCTTAAGTCTTCGTCTTTACAATTGTTCATTCGTTTTGATCGTGACGTATGTAAGGAGCATCGACATCACTATCACACAGGACGTTTATGTCGACATCAACTGTAAAAGGAGGGAGCTCGTCGAACTGACCATACTCTTCCTCGTCGGTGACGTTCTTAACTCCTACAATCCTTCGTTTGCCTTGGAGAACCACATGTCGCTTTGGCATTACCTTTTGCTTGTCCTACGCTTTTTAGGTTTGCTTGACATGTCCATTACATAGAAGACACTGGATCACATCGTTTGCGAGAACAAGCGGTTCGTGCCTATAGCCGACTTCGTGAGATCCACGGTTGTCACGCCGTGTTGTCGACCTTCACACCGTTTGGAGTCAGTTTGACTCATTGGCATAAATAGAGGACCTTGAGAGGTCCATAGTCGAACTCCCATATTTCTTCTATGAAACCATAATATGTGTCCAACTTTGCATTTGTTGTCTTGGCGTCTATCTGACACCATTGCTACAGTTGGTGCTCTGTTATCACGGGATCCGGTGTAGAATGTGTAACCATTGATCTCATACCCTTGAATGTCACGATTTCTTGTGATGGTCCCCGAGCCAAAGCGTTGCAATAGTTCATCGTTTGACCCTTCCTCAAGGATGTATACAGAGCAATTGCCGAAAGAATCCATGTGCTTCAGGGTTATCCAACTCTCTGTCTTCCCTGTGAACTCGCGACGTAGGACACTCTTGTGCTGATCTACATAGGGGGCGACTATAGTTGATTGCTTGAGCGATGAAATGTGCTTGCTTGAATGCAACAAGATCATTGCATGCAACTGATTGCCTTCCTATTGTCCCTTTGCCCTGTAGCCTCCCCTCGTGTCGTGATATGGGGACGCCGATAGGATTTAGATCATTCATGTAATCAACACAAAACTCTATCACCTCCTCGTCCACGTAGCCCTCGACAATGCAGCCTTAGGACCTTGACAGTTACGGACGTACTTCTTGAGACACTCATGTACCTCTCGAAAGGGAACATGTTGTGCAGATACTGCTTGGTCGAGGATACCTATCTCCTTGACAAGGTGAGCGGTGAGATGAACCATGATATCAAAGAATGCGAGGAGGAAAGATCATCTCGAGGCTAACCAAACTTTGTACCACATCGGCCTCCAACTTAGGCGGTTTAGTTGGTTCGACAACCTTCTGCGAAATGGCGTTGAGGAAGGAACATAGCTTTGTGATTGTCCCCGCACCCACTCAGGCGATATACCTCGGCGACTCACAGGAACAAGCTGTGTCATCAACACAAGGCGATCATGGGATTTTAGGCCTTGAAGTTTGTTCTCTTTCGTGTTCTGAGTCTCTTTACATTTGAGGAGTATCCGAAGGACCTTCACTGCTGTTGGACACTCAATCATGCTTTTTTCTCTTCTTTGCTTGGAGTGTAGCTCGCAGGATGTAGAAAAAGTTGTTTTGTCCTTCTTTGTTTTTCGGATGTAGGTCACTCCTCACCTCCATATCTTCAAGGTCCTTCCGAGCTTGCGGTGTATCTTCGATTTGCCATACATATCTATGTAGCCTAGCGAGTTCAAGCAAACATTCTTCGTGATGTGCATGAAGTCAAGCGAGTGTGAACCTCCAAAACTTCCCAATCTGGCAGTCCCAAAATATTGATTTCTTCTTCCATGTGGGTGCATGACCATCCTCGTTAAACACGGTATGCTTCCAAGACCCTTCCCAAATACTACTTTCAGATCCTTTATCATAGCAAACACATGTCGCCCATTACGATCTTTGAGGCTTAACACAATTCTGTTCCCAGATTAAATTCTTGCCTTTCCACCTCAAAGCATGACTGCCAGGAAGAAACTGCGGTGGCCCATGTACACACTCCGAGAGTTTTTCGGTACATGCATCCGTTTCATCTATGCCTTTGAGTGCGAGCTTTAAACCCTTTGACAGTTTGGCAGGACGAGTTTCTGAGAAGCGAGCCAATCGTTGATTGTTACAAACAACAATGCATGCAGTTGAAATACTCTCTTTTGTACTCATCCCAAACCCGTACACCATCCTCCCACAACTTCACAAGGTCTTCAACCAATGGTTTCGGTGAACATCGATGTCGTTTCGAGGTTGCTTTGGGCCTTCGATCAACAATGGCATCATGATGTACTTCCGCTTCATGCCTGACCATGGAGGAATGTTATAGATGCAAAGCGTCACGGGCCAAGTGCTATGGATCTTTGCTCAAGCGACCGAAAGGATTCATCCCATCGGTGCTCAACCCAAACCTTACATTTCGACCTCATTTGCAAAGTTCGTAAGCCCGATCGACTTTCCTCCATCTGCGAGCCATCTGCGGGGTGTCTAAACATCCCGTCTTCCTTCGCTCTTCTTCATGCCGGCGCATCATCTTGGCATGACCTTCGTTAACAAACAGGCGCTTCACCGGGGATCATAGGAAATACCACAATACTTTGGCTGCGGTTCTCTTCTTCGTCGATTCCCATCTAATTCACGGATCATCCGCCGCACCTTATCTGGGATTCTTCGCTGCTTGGACAAACCTCCAAATCGGCATACTCATTGCGTCTGAGGATACAATCGTTAGGACAGCGTGTATCTTCCGTACTTGCAATCCTAAAGGCGGAGGACTCGCCGCTTCATCGTGGATCGGGTAGAGTGTTACCTTAGGAAGCAACTTCTTCTGAGTGATAACAAACCATTGAATGCCTTGTCGACACACCGTTTTGGCCTTCCATTGCATGAGCTCTAGTGTAATCTGTGACTTTTGTGGCCACGTCCACGCTTTGGGTACAAAGCGATTCTGTGGTCCTCTACCATGCTCTGAAACTTCTTGTATTGTCTTTCCTCTGTGAACTCTCCCTCTCCGTCACGGAGCATCGATCTAGCTCATCATTGCCAAACTCGTTGTTGTATCTTCCATGGACCCGTATTGAGTGGTGTCCAGCATCTTGTTGGCTCTATCTTCCTCTTCTTCGTCTTCTTCATCGTCTTCTGTCGAATCGCCTCTGTTTCGCCATGGTGGGTCCAGAGTATAGTTTGCCATGAAACCTCTCGTGATCACATGCCTCATAACCATCCATCGTTCGGAGTGCTCCTTCTCATTCTTGCGGTCTACACTACGGACAACGATGAAGCTTCACGGAGGCAAGAATGCAGCGGCGCGTCGAGAAACTCCTTCATGCCATCTCTGAACTCTCTTGACCGACGGTCGCATTGTACATCCATTGCGGTTCATCTACGCCAATAAAAATAATAACAACATCTATCACAATATTTAATTAAACCTAACTATGTCTAATAGTTTTGTATTTTTTAATCATTACGTATTCTTTTAACTAAAGCCAACTAATTATTTCTAATCTTCTTTGCATTTTTTAAATAAAACTAACTAATTGTTACATGTTCATGCAAACCTTTTCTATCATTCCGCATTTTAATTTTACTAAATAAAAATTATTTTTACCTTTTCCCCACCATTGTAATTTTTCATCGTTTCACATTTATTGCATTTCATTCCATACACCAAACAATATATCACCTTAAGAAAAAAATAAGCCAACAATGAAACACTAATAATTCCCACAAGAACAAAACATGATTTCTCAACATCCAATGCACAAAAACATCAATATATAGGTGAGAAGGATGTCAACAACATGTTACTCACCTTAGGAACAATTAATTAGAGCTAATAGCCTCAATTGAAAATTTTGGCACCTCCCCCATGAAGCGCTCTCGGCCCACCACTCTGCTGCCGGATCTGTGCGAGCTCGGGGAGGAAGATGGGGTTTAAATCGCTAAAAGATGGGGTTTAAATCATTTGGGCGGGAAGGGGTCTCTACAAGCGGTTCTACATACGAACAGCTCGGATCCCCACCTATAGAAGCGGTTCGTGTCTCGAACCGCTTCTAGATCTCTAAGCGGTTCTGACACGAACCGCTTCTAGAGATGGGACTCGAAGGGGTTAGTGTCAAGAACCGCTTCTAGAGACCCTCCGCCCGTTCCCACTAACCGCTTGTGGCACGTGAGAGCACAAGCGGTGCGCACCTAACCGCTTGTGATAGACCGGTTGTGAAGGCCGGTTCTGTAGTAGTGTGCGATCCTTCTTGGACATACTTTATGCACAGTTTTACTTAGTTCTTTTCTCACAAATTGAACACGATGATAAAGCTATAACTTTGAATGAGCATGGCTACTAATCAGTTAATAAGTCAGTCCATCTGAATATACTCTGCTGCTATGTGTTTTTTAAAAAAGGAAATAAAATTGATCATTGTATGCTGGTAGTACATGAGACAGTGAGTTGCACATGCATGTACTACGTAATCTGTCAGTAAGAAAACGACCCTTCGTCGGTTTACATAAAAAGTGAAGCATTAATTTAAGAAAATGTCCGTATAACACCTTAAATTCTGCTTGAAAGTCCATCCTACATCTCATACTATGAAACCAGTAATTTGACCCTCTAATATTGCAATCCAATTGAAATAACACTCTAACCCGGTTTTGCATAGTAGTATTGCACACGGCGTGATGAGTGAGTAGATTTGCCACAGATGATACAATGGACAAGTTTAGGTTAATGATATATGTAGCCTATAGAGACTTCTTTTCCAAATCAAAATAGAGAGTGAAGGAGCTACATAGGCCAATAGTCATGAAAGTATGACTGAGAATTCGGTGGGAGAGAAGTCTATATAAACCCTACTTGTTATATATTGACCTAACTTGGCCAACATTTTATCCTATATAGCAAAACTACTCACTTATTATGTCACACGAACAACACTATCATACAAAACCGGATCAATATATTATTTAAATTGGATTATAAAGTTTAGAAGATCAAATATCTAACTTCATTAGTTCAAGAGACTATATGGAGACTTAAGACTAAAGTTCGGGGTTATACCAACTTCTTCCTTGTTTTAAATTGGGCTGTCCTTTCGGGCAATTAAACCACTGAAAGCTACCAGACGAAGGCCATTCTGACATGCACAAAAAGGGCCGATCTTAACATTTATGCTCCTGACTCAAACTGAAAAGAATGCAAAATGGATGAAAAACATTGATGTTCTCTAAATTATCATCAACTGATCGATGTTGCGAAAGATATCTGTCATGTTGCACAGGCGATTGGCACTCATGCACATGCAAGTCAGCAGTGCAATGGCGTTTCAGTTCACAAGCAATGAATGAAAAGAGAGCAATGAAAATTTTCAGCAAACAAGTCTGAAACACGATCAGCAATTTACTACCGTATAACGAACTGTGACCGTTTTGAATTTCATGAAATGTTCTCTTCTGCATCTCTTCATTCTCTTCTGCATCTCTTCAGGATCCCAAATTTAACTGGACCGATAATCTGCCACCACGGTGATACGCACAAGACAGTAGTACCACCACGTAGTTAAGGCCATGTTTCCGCAAATGGCATTAAATAACTCGAAATGAGTACATACTTGGAGCCAAGTAGTACTCACATGTACGATCTTACGGATATCTTTTTCTTTCATCAAACAGATCTTTGTTAATTATTCAGACAGCTTTTCGAATAACAGTGTACTTTGTATATAAAAATATGGTCACACGTGAGCTATCATAGTACGTGTTTCATCGACGATCTCCTGCCATCCATAATCCATCTAAGGGCGGAGAAAAATGAGCAACGTTGTACACAAAGAGAATAATACTAACACTATGTTGCTTCAGAAAGATGAAATAAACCTCATTGTCAACATTTTCAGCAAACTTCCTTCTTTACTGAACAAACCCATGAAACTGAAACATGCAGGCAAACAGGACATCACACTCTAATAAGTACGTAACACAACAAAACTGAGAGGGAAAGACACAGAAGAAGCAAACTACAGAGGCCCATAACCAACCTATATGATCCACATGCTGATGCATACTGACATTACTACTACGAGTCTACGACTAGTATTCCATGTCCCAAAACACCGAGGCCACATGCATGCAGGAGTATTTCGGCCGTCCATGGATGCATTCTGCCGCCCTGATCACGTGCATGAGTACGCTGCGCTCACCGGAGGACACGGCTGCACAACCGCGACACGTCGGACGGCTGGACGGGCTTCAGCAAGAAGTCCTCCGCTCCTTCCTCCAAGCACCTGACAAACCAAAAACGTGTCAAGAAGAAAAATAAGTATTAGGAAATTAAACATGGACGACTTCGGCGCAGGCATGGATACCCATACCACACATACTACAATCTACAAACCTGTTGATCCTTGTAGGCACGTTCTCGGAGGACATGATCACCACGGGGATCTCCCTCAGCCTGGACGACTCCTGTATGCAAGCCGTTCCCATCGCCATAGCGAGAAAGTCAGTGATCTAGCTGTACACGCATGATATTATGGAAGTGGACAATAAAAGGCTGTCGTATAATATACCTTGACCTTCTTGAGGAGCTCGTACCCAGTCATCTCCGGCATCCAGTAGTCAGTGATTATCATGCTCACGTTGGGCTCCTGCAACACATGAAAACGTTAACCTCACACACAAAACACGAAGAAATCCAGAATAAACGGGACAAAGGATTAGTATGATGACACACCGAGCCCAGCAGCTCCAAGGCCCTCTTCCCGCTGTCCACAGCGGTCACTGCGCACATGCACGCGCACTTCGTGTTACAAAAACCGACCAAAAGAAGAACAGAAGAAGAGAGTCAAGCTCTGATAGATGCTGCGCGTGCGACTACTCACCGCGAAACTGAGAGCTCCGGAGGATGCCGGAGATGACGGCGCGGTCCACCGAGCTGTCGTCAACCGCGAGAACGTGCGGCGCGCCTCCCTCGACGGCACGGCCCCTGCAGCTCGCCATCGCCTCCCACTCACCGGTCGAGCACTCTTACCTAGTACCACCACCACCACCACTCTCGTCTCGTAGAGAGACCGAGACCGAGAGGCAAGGCTTTGGGACTATGTGGCGTGTGACTGTGACCGTGATATGAGCAGCACAGGTCACAATCCCCGGATGGGGGCGTGCTTATATACAGGTTGGTGAGGCCATGGACTAGATGGGGAGAGAAGACGAGGAGATCGCAGAGCAGCGGTGCAGTGCCAGGGAGAGGGGGTGAAGGTGAGTGAATCCAAGATATCGATACGGCCCGCCGCGGATCGGATACGGCCGAATCCTCGCGCTCCCGGGGCGTGGCGCATGGACGGCTGGCACGCTCGGGCCATGCGACGGAGGCAGCAACAAGACCGACGTATATCGACTTTTCTTGCCGCGCGCGAACAGAGCGTGCAGCTATTAACTCCCCTTCCAGCTGCCTGGCACGGCTCGGCACCGGCGCCACCGAATCTCTTCTCTTAAATGAATTTCCATCGCTGCTTCGTCTCTCTCCCTCTCGCTATGTATCAACGTACGTTGTACTGTTAGTAGGATTGTTCATTTATTCGCCTGAAGCATACACCGCGTACACATGGATCGCGTACTCTACCGAGGACGCGTCCATTTTGCGGTACATATCTGATCTATGTACATGTGCCTAGTGGCACGTTACGTACGAATATCTGAGTGTTACGGTACTGTACGTGCGTCAGTAATTGTGGTACTTGATCATACGGTGTATCTCGAGATACGCCGTATCTTATTGCTTGCTAGCGTAGTAGCGAGAGGCTGACATCTCCCTGCCAGAATCATGGAGTATAATGTGAGCGTAAAAGAGCCGATTTCCGCCACTGTTTACTTCCAAACTGAGATGGTATAGTGCATCTTCGATACCTGGATGCTCATAAGCGGAATTCATCCAGCATCAACGCACCATTCAATAAACATGGCTACAAAGGGGCGTAGTGTACTAAGTACACCAAAATACTCCATTTACTTGGATCAAAAGTAAACAAGGACATGCACGTACAACGCCATGCGTACATATCGCCAAATCATACATGGCCACAACACAAACGGTGCTAATAGTCCACGTCTTGGTTTCTCCCTCTCTTAACACACACATAGGCAAGTAGGCAACCCCCCACCTCCAGAAATGTACTCAACCGGCACGGAAGCCACCATTGCTTACTTCCTGTCTCGGCTTTTTCCGGGTGGTATTCGTCATCGTGCACGCCAGGGTCGCCCGCCGAACCCCAACTTCACTCGTCGCTATCCCGTCCGGAGAATAATTCCGCGACTGCGAGCCATTAATCTTCACGTTTCTTGCACCGATTTGGGCAACCCATTTATGGTCTCCGCTGCGTGCCTGCGCGTCGCTCGATCGTGAGCCTACGATCTGCTATTCGCTATGCTACATTGCATGCGTGGGCCCTGCAGCCTCGTCACTGCCATTGCGATCTTGCAGCGCGATCTTGCACGAGTTCCGAGGGAAATCTCCACTGCCCTGCCATCGCTCTCATGACATATACTCCTACTGATCAACTGCCAAGGAGTAGTGACTCCTTTGCCTCCTACTGGCGAAAGAAAATTTAATGGAAATGCTGGCCAAGTACTGGGGTAGCTCTTGAAGGAAATTCTTTAACTAGTCTATTTAAGGGTAATGGCACTAATGTCGTTCGATGCAGCTACGCAGCATGCACAACTGTAGGTGGACAAAAGATTGGGATCGTTCAGCAGACCAGCGACCCAGGGCTAAAGATTGAAGTCATACCAACAGAAGCACAAACAAACAAACAAAAGAACTTTTGCAGATTAACGCACAGCACTAGGCGCAAGTAGGGTGTAGACCCAATTGAGCATCTTCAGGATTGTGCGAGTACCTTACTGAGTTGGGCCAGTAAAACGACGCGAGTATAGCTCTGACCTCTAGAGGGGTTAGGCCATAGCCCTACTGTGATCAGGTCTTGATAGCACCTAAGGGCATGTGCAATAGAGGCTAAGAAATTTTTCGAATTCTTGAACCCGGGTCCAACCATTGCAAGGGGAGGTGTTCAGCCGAGAAAAGTGGAGTCTGAGGTTCGAATCTAACAATTGAGAAAAGTATAATGGGCCGGCCCACCTGTGACCCTGTATCCATGCTTGCCCGTGGCCCAGTAGGATCTGCCAGCCACCGAGAGACGAACAGCCGTAGTCGTATGGATTGAAATCTCAATTTCGCTCTAATTATCGTTTGTGGCGGAGAACGAAATTTCAATGAGGTCTCAGTAATTCAAATAAATTTTAGCTGAAATGCAAAAACATCATTTGAATTCTGGTTTTGTAGCTCTCGAGACGACCGAGATCTCACTGGTTTTACAGAGATCTCGGCCGGTTTTGTTGAGATCTTGGTAGAATTTGACGGCATGAAATTCGGTCGAAACGAAGTCTAAAAATTTTCAAATTTTTTCTGGAGATCACTGTCACATTGATGATGATGCCACAAAAATTTCAGATAATTATAAATCCTGTGGAATTTTTAACAATTCAAACATTATTACTGTCCTAATAAAACGCTGATCGGCAATTTTGAACCGAACGAAAAATCAGACAAACCACGTTAGAAATATTTGTAATGTTTTTGCATGAATCTATCATATCAGTACTCTTTCCAAAAAAATTCAGGTGATAGTGAAGCTTGAGGGATTTTTTAAAATTCAGACAGCAGTGATGCCCGATGGAAAATGGTTGTAAGACGTTTGAAAATTTTGAAATTTTAATTGGACGATTATAATGCATCATTAACCTTGTCATAAAATTTTTAGATGATTATCTGTCCGTTAAGTTAGAAATTTTGGCAGCATTTCGGCTGAAATTCGGATTTAGAGAGTCATAATTGCAGACAAACGATGTAAATTTGTATGATAATTAATAGGTATGAGATAAAATCGATACATATGATAATTTATTCTAAATTTGCATGACAATAAAATCAATGTCTATTTGCATCACGTACCTACAAGTAGTAGTACGCTTGTTGTAGGGTCGAGGATGCGCCTAGAGGGGGGTACATCAATCACCAAAACCAAAGGCTCTTGAACTTACAATTGTGGTATAAACTCCACCTCTGCGTTGTCGACAATAACCTCGTGATGCTTCCTCTTGTGTTGTTGCTTGTATTCTCGGGTTGATCTGGTTGAGTGAGTGAGAGTCAATGATTAAGTATGTCTTAAAGTCTGTGCAAATGATTCATATAAATGTATTAATTCCTCAGTGGTATTACACAATAGAAGTTGTAGCCTACTGGTGAAGTCTCAATCATTCCATCAGGAGGTCTCAGGTTTAAATCACAAGTTTGGTACTTCGTTTGCAGGTTTTTTTCCATAGTTTTGAGCATGCAAAAATTATGAAAATTTTTGTGGATACTTGTGAAGCATTTATTGTATTCTCAGAAATTTTTTACATCATGATGAAACATAATGAATTTCCAAAAAATCTGAAGGTGGTACTTCACAGTTTTCGGACTTTCAGAGCGCGGGCTTGCATCGTTTACAATATTTAAATGAGTAACCAAAATAGGTTTAATTTTTAAAAACTTTTACACAAGGTTCTGAGGCAGTTTTTAAGCTCTCATTAAAATTTTAGATCATGACCAAAATTGAAAAAAAAATTATAAAATACCAACATTGTTACTACCTCATTTATGCTCATTCTGTTTTTTATTTTTTACATATAACAGTTTAAGTTAAAATATTTTATAAAATTTTGTCTATGATCCTAGGGTTCTTAAGATGGTACCACAATTTTTTCATAAAATGAAAGTGACGAATACTTACGCCAGGGGTGCCCCACAATGAGGCTTCATCTATGAAATTGTCGATACAAGCGAAGATATCGAGATGGGCCTACTCGGGCCCAACCGAATGGGGGTTCCTTCAAGAGGCGGAGGACCATCGGTTTGGTCCGCCCACAGGCTCGACCACATCGCAGTCGGAGCCACCATCGAGCACCGACCCTCTGACTGGTCGGATCAGGCTGGGGTTCCGACCACGGCTATGGTCGGACCACCCGCATGTCTCCGACTAAGGGATCTGCCGAAACCCCAATGGGTCCCAATGGCGTGGTCCCGATCGACTCCGACACAGGACCTTCGCCTCGCCACCGGCGGATCCTAGGTGCGACTTTGTCTCGCCAGACTCGCCATCTCACTAGGGGCAGTGACACCGCCCCGAGGCGGCTTTGAGGATGGGCAAAGTCAATCAAGTTGTCTCATCACCGGTCATGCCTGATGGGGAGAGCGCGCCCTCTGAGGCAATCTCGAAGCCGACCACTTGCCGATGTCAAGACTGACAAGCGCCTGACAGCGGCCGACGCCGCGTTTCCCAAGGAAACGAGACGCCAGCACCAACCCCGTATGTCTACCGGCCCGGTATGGCAAGGATTATCGACGGACAGGCGTCAGAGCCCAAGACCGAACTTCAACACCAACAGCTCTGCGCCTAAGCATAGGGCTCAACTCCCGGTCATAGCATACCCCTTCTTGTTTTTTCATCTCTCCTTAAGAGCGCCCGTGTAACCTGCTCCCTCCACATGTATATAAAGGGGGCAGGGTCTCATGAGGAGGGGGGATGGGAGCCATTCCAAGTCACCCAACTGTAGAGAGTCCATTCTAACATCGAAGGGCCGGCCTGTCGGACCCCTTTGAGCAAACTGTAACCACTCACGGCCAGCTGCATTCCCAGCAATACAACGCCACTACTCGAACTGGACGTAGGGACATTCAGCCCGAACCAGTATAAACTTTGGATCCCTGTAGTCTAACCATTCGAGGAACGGGAAGCGCGCGGCCCCTAGACTTACAAATTTACTTGCCGGTTTTACGAAACACCGACAGTTGGCGCGCCAGGTAGGGGCCTCGCGTGCTGACATCTCCGGATTCCCGCTTGTTTCCTTGATGGCTTCCTTCAGCCACAGCGACGCATCGGTTCTGAGGGGCTGGATCCGGTTCGGCTCCCTCGACTTCGTCGCCACACCGGTGGGAGAGCTCGCGCTCGTCCCCGCGAAGCCCGCAGAACGGTGTGCCGCCCCTTGACATTTTCGGTAACTTGCGGCTCGAAGCCTCCGTATGGACCTCGGAGCCCGCAGAACGGTGTGCCGCCCCTAATGGTAGCGCGCATGTGTTCACGCGGGTAGAAACGCTGCCTCCCGCCGGTTCACGCCAGGCTATGACCGGCTATCTTGCGCCTCGTCCACGAGATATCGAAACTCCTCGGCGGCGACCGGCTCCGACACGCAGGCGAGTTCCTTCGAACCGCACTCTCGCAAGTGCTACATGGCCGGCGCCCCCCCAAACGGCCGCAACGGGCGCGAGCCACGATTCCCACCTCGGCGCGGCGGCGCGCAGCCGTCGAAGCCGTCGGCTATATGCGAAGGCCCGAGCTCACCGTCGTACCCCAACAACGGCATGGGGAACCGAAGGGGGTTGAGGGCGAGCTTGGCGGAAGCAGTGCCCAGGCGAGTCGACTCGCTCCCAGTGCTGGCGGCGCCCATGGCAGCCCATCAGTACACCAGGCAGCTAATGGAGGCCGAAGGCGCCTGTACTTCCTTCCGGCTCAAAATATCGCTGCGGCGCGATCACCGCCGTGGCATCCCGAACCGACCGAGCCAGGGCGAGGCCGCTACCAAAACCTCCGGGTGGTAGAGTGTCCGTTGTCAGACATGCCGCCCCAGCCCCATCATCGGCACCCTTTCGGACAAGCAAAGCCGTGTTCACGAACCCGGCCAAAGGCCAGAATGGCCGGAGCGGCCCTAAGCCTCGCACACCCCCGCCTTGACGCCTCGGCCAAAACCACGACTACCGCGACACCCTTGACGCGAAGAAGGAGGCCGACGGTCGTCGGCGTCTGATCGCAGTCGCCGATAGCGGTGGCGGCGACGCATGACCCAGCCCGACGGTCCGGGGCCCGCGGCGTTCCGCGGAGGATCAAGAAGCGCCGACTTTCTGCCGGTTCGGGCACCGTCAATATAGCCAAATACATGGGGCTACAAACCCGGTTCTGCTCGAGGATTCTGGCTGCTGTTGTCGGGCCGTGAACTCGGATGACTTCTTTATCATCCAGTACCTCCCGATCTACCTAGCGGACTCGGCTCTAGCCTGGCTCGAGTACTTGCCGCCGACTCCATCAGGAGTTGGGCCGACCTGAAGGGCGTCTTCGTCGGCAATTTCCAGGGCACTTATAAGCGCCCCGGGAACTCCTGGGACTTGAAAAGCTGTAAACAACAGCCAGGAGAAACGCTCCGGGATTACATCCGACGTTTCTCCCAGCAGTGTAACGAGCTCCCGATGTCGGCAGCCGGCGTCGTCGGGCATTCATTTATGGCACCACGTGCAAAGCCTTGGTGCACAAGTTGGTGCGTCAAGCCCAAAACCACCAAGGAATTGCTCGACATCGCCACTCAACCACGCCTCGGTGAGGAGGCTGTAGAAACCATCTTCGACAAAGGGAAGGCCAAGCGGAGTCTCGGCGCTGAAGCCAGCTGACCCCCGACCGCTCCGAGCAAAAGGAAGCGGAAGGGAAGCGGTCCGCAAGGACCACGAGGTCCCGACAACTAATCATACGCCAAGCGGCGGAAGCGGCGGCGACCTCGGCCGACCACTTCGAGAAATTGATGGAGGGCCGTGTCCGAATCACGGGTACCCCGTCAAGCACAAATACAAGGAGTGCGAGACTCAAACGCCTCCTCTCCGGAACCCCTACGGGGTAAAGGAAAGAAGCAGACCGGCGGCCGTCTGTCGGGCCCAAGGAGGCGGGCCGAGTTCCCGAACCGACGGTTGCCTCATGAGCTTGGTGGGCCGGTGAGCACGCCGACAAGCGGCGGCTCAAGCTCGCCCTTCGTGAAGTTCACGCCGCGGTGCCCGCCGCGCCAAAGTACCTCCGGTGGTCGGAATCGCCGATCACCTTTGATCGGGCCGATCACCCCGATCATGTCCCACAGCCAGGGAGGTACCCGCTAGTCGTCGCCCCCGTCGTGGGGCCGAAACGCCTGTCCAAAGCGCTTATGGACGGCGGCAGTAGTATCAACATCTTCTATGTTGATACTCTCGACGCCATGGGGATTCCTCGCTCGTGCCTCCAGCCGAGCAAGGCGCCTTTCCACGGCGTCGTCCCGGGCCAGTAGGCCTACCCGCTAGGGCAGATCGACCTACCCATCACTTTCGGGAGCCCGGATAACTTCCGGACCGAGACCCTCACCTTCGAGGTCGTAGGGTTTCGCGGTTCCTACCACGCCATCATGGGGAAGCCATGCTACGCCAAGTTCATGGCAATCCCCAACTACACCTATCTCAAGCTCAAGATGCCGGGGCGCGAGGAGTCATCACCGTGGCCGCGTCTTTCCAGCTCGCCTACAGCTGCGAGCGCAGTAGTTGTGAGCTCGCGTCAGAACTCATTGCGGCCGCAGAGCTTGGAGCTGAAGGGACCGATATGTCGCCTAGAGGGGGGGTGAATAGGCGTATTAAAATTTTGCAATTAAATAAAATCTCCCGAGAGACAGAGTCCGGACTGTCCGAGGATTTTGTCCGGATAGTCCGGACTAATTGTCCGGATAGTCCAGGTAAATTATCCGGATACTCCGGACTGGATAGCTCGAGGAGGGATTTTAAATCTTTGCAAGATTTCAATAATCTAGCTGAATACAAATACTCTAAATGATATCAGGTACCTAATGAAAGTATAGATCTAGAGCCAAACACAATGAGTAAGTAGATCGGGGCTCCTAAAGATCCAAGAACAACAAACCCTAGCTCAAGCAAATGAAGAACACAAAGACAATGATTTTTTACCGAAGTTCGGATTCTTGAAGGGAATCCTACGTCTCCGTTGAGGAGGCACAAAGCCCGGGTCCCTCTTGACCTCTTTCCTCCCGGTGTTGCACGAAGCACTCGCCGGTTCTTCACTTCTTGCCTCTTTCCTTTCAGAGGCGAGACTTGCCTTCACAAACGACTGGGGCTCTCCACACGAAGTCTTGGAGGCTCCCGGTGACTCCTTGCCGTCTAGGAGCCCTTCAAACTCCAAGAGTAACAAATACGCCGCTAAATCAACTTGGAGGATGAACTTGTGCTCAAGAATCAACAAAGCAAGCTCAAAGCACTTAAATCCCCTCTTTTCTCCCCAAAGATTCAAACCAAATCAAAGATTCAAGTGGGGAGAAGAGGCTAGGGCTCAAGAGAGTGAGTTTGAGACTTGAATCTGCAATGAATGAAGTGCCAGCGGTAGATTTGGAGTGAGGGCTTAAATAGCCCATCCAAAATCCAACAGATTCTGGTGTCTTCAAGAAAGTCCGGACTATCCGGACATTTAGTCGAGTGTCGGACTCAATTTTTTCCAACCGAGAGGAGAGCTCGGAATGTCCGGACATTATCTTCGGATACTCCGGACAATTTCCCCGGAGTGTCCGGACTAAATGTCGGGATACTCCGGACTTACCAGAGAAAAAGCAACCGAGGACCCAAGCTCGGAGTATCCGGATTTAATCCCCGGATACTCCGGATATTTTCCCCGGAGTGTCCGGACTAAATGTCCGGATACTCCGGACTGACCTCCTCGGCCAGGAGTACCCTTTAATAGGAAATGCACTGTTTTAAAATTCTTTTGAGATGCAATTTTCATCCTATGAGCACAAGCATATCCTAGAAGCGATTTTCCGTCGTATCCCCCTTAATAGTACGGCTATCCTTAGACTCAATAAAATAAAAGAAATTCAACTAAAGTCTTGATGCCGTCTTTTCAAATTTTAAATATGGTGGGGATCTCCAATCGCCATTCCAACGATGATATCTTCTTGATCACTGCATAGAATCTCACATGCATCGTTAGTATACGCAATTGTGTTGCCATAAATCACCAAAACGCTTTGAGGGGCCTAGATGCACTTTCAGGAGCCCTCCGCAAGGCGGTCCTCGAGTCCACCCCCGATTCCAGCAAATCAGGGGCGGGCTCTTTCCAATCCGCCGAGGACACTAAGACGGTCGCGGTCGATCCCGACGATCCGACCAAGACCGTGCGGGTCGGAGCTACGCTCCCCGCCAAATAGGAAGACGCGCTCGTCGACTTCCTCCGCGCCAGCCGAGATGTCTTCGCATGGAAGCCCTCCGATATGCCAGGCATCCCGCGGGAGGTCGCCGAGCACTCCCTGAACATCCGGCCTGGCTCAAGGCCGGTCGCCCAACGTTTGCGCCGCTTCGACGAGGAGAAGCGCAAGATCATAGGAGGAGAGATCGCCAAACTTTTGGCCGCAGGGTTTATAAAAGAGGTGCGCCACCCCGAGTGGCTTGCCAACCCTGTTCTTGTAAAAAAGAAGTCCGCAATGGAGAATGTCGTTGACTACATAAGCTGAATAAGGCTGTCCCAAGGACCCTTTTCCATTGCCTCGTATTGACCAGGTCGTCGACTCAACGGCGGGATGTGAATCCCTGTCATTTCTGGATGCCTACTCAGGCTATCACCAGATAGCGATGAAGGAGTCCAACCAGCTCGCCACCTCCTTCATCACTCCGTTCGGCTCGTTTTGTTACGTAACAATGCCTTTTGGGTTGAAAAACGCGGGTGCTACATACCAGCGATGTATGCAAACGTGTTTCGACGACCAGATGGGTCGTAACATCGAGGTATATGTCGGCGACCTCGTCGTCAAAACCAGAAGGTCGATGACTTAGTCGCCGACACGGAAGAAACTTTCGCGAACCTCCGGCGGTTCAAGATAAAACTCAACCCGAGAAGTGTGTCTTGAGGTCCCGAAAGAAAGCCGCTCGGCTTCATCATCTCCGGCGGGATTGAGGCCAATCGCGAGAAGATCTCGGCGATCTTGAAGATGGGGCCAATCGCCGACCTAAAGGGGGTCCAGAAGCTGACCGGATGCCTCGCAGCCTTGAGCCGTTTCGTGTCCCGCCTCGGCGAACGTGGGATGCCGGTTTACCTGGACCCAAGACCTAAGTGGCACCTCGTGGAAGAAGGGCATGCCCATGCGGAACGAACGACGACCTTTCGGCAACGCTCTCCTCTCGCTCAAATGCGTCATTGAACACTGCTTGACCCACCAAGGTCGATGACTCGACTAGTTGTTGGTTCTTCCGGTCCTAATCCCTTTGCTCGGGCACTATGGCCTCATACAGCGGCAAGCAGTCACGAAATAGTGCTTCGCAAACAAGGGGGGTACCCACGCGGCATAAACCATAGCTGGTCGGGAACATTCCGCTCCCCCGTGAGCGCGCGCCGGCTTGCGCCCCAGCGTCTGCGGCTGCCTTGTGTCTTCATCTACGTATCAACGCTCCGACCTACGTTCGAAGGGTCCCAGCGACCCCAAGGACAATGGCCGTCCGAGCAGGTGCGCATCACAGAAGAAAATGCAAGCGGCAAAATCTAGATTATAAAAACACACCAACAAAGTGTCCTAAAATACACACAACTTGATCAAAGCAAAAACAAAAAGGATCCTGCGTCGGCGCCCGGAGGATCACCCAGCAAAGTCGTCGTCGTCGTCGTCGTCATCATCGGAGCTGCCGACCTCGGGGCCCACGGTGACCACGCCTAGCCCCGCCACCGTCTCCTCCGCCAGCGTGCACTTTCGCCGCATCTCGCGGGTCTCTTCGATCAGCGATGGTCACGTGTCTTGTGAGAAGGAGGCGTCGCGGGCTCGCGGTGGCGCAGCGAGCCAGACGTATTCCTTAACCGGTGGCGTCGCGCCGCCCTCGGCGGCAAGCGCTCATGGCAGCGCCGGGTAGGTCATCCAGGGCCTCGGCTGCCTGGGAGAGCCCGATGGCATATTGCTCTGCAGTCCGCTCCAGGGGCTCGTGCAGCCCCACCCCAAGCCACCTCAGGCTCTGGCGCATGCTCTCAAACGCAGGGCGGAGCACGGCCAGGAGGCTCTTGCGCGAGTGTGCGCGCTCCGCGTGCAGCCTGTCGGCCACGGCACTGACGTTTTCGGCCCGAGTGCGCCACGTCGCCGCTTCCTCGCGTGCCTTCGCGAGCCCCTCTTCCGCGACTATGGCACGGGCCCGCTGCGCCTGCGCCTCCTCACACGCCTTGGCGAGCTCCTTCTCGACGACCTGGACTCGCGACCGCTGCCAAAACGCGTCCGCCTCCCGGGCGGCGGCCGCGGCGGCCTGGGCGTCAAGAGAGGCCTGCTGTAGGGTCGAGGATGCGCCTAGAGGGGGGTGAATAGGCGTTTTACAAAATTTGATCGCTCACTAAATAATTCGCTCTAATGCACCCCTAAATCAAAACCTAATCAAAGATATATGCGGAAGCGATAAATAGGTTTTGACAATTTAAGGCCTAAATCAACTAGGCTCACTAGTGCACTAACTAAATTATGTCTCTAAACTAGAATTTCTAAATTGATCAATCAATTAACACTAAGCAATTCTATTTCAAGCAATCAATAATATGCAAAAGGTAAATACTTGAATGTAAAGAGACAAGGGACAACCGATATTTTTCCGTGGTGTTCGGAGACTTGCCGGTCTCCCCTAGTCCACGTTGAGGCAAGCCCACACTTGGACCGGCTCCGCTCGAGCACCGCCTCTTTCCACTAGTCGTGGTTTTCACGCACGCCGCGTAGGCTCAACCCGAACCTTCACAAACTTGCGGGGCTTCTCACACCTCGAGAGCTCCCAAGACGACGCCACGCCGATCTAGGAGTCGGCAACCTCCAAGAGTAACAAGCCGCTCCTTGCTTGAACCTCACCGGGCACAACAAATGCGCCTCGGTGATCACCAAGTGCAACACATGCACAAGGACCTCACTCAAGTGCAACACATGCACAAGAGCCTCTCAAACCACTTACTAATTGCAACACATGCAATTAGCCTCACTCTTAAGCTCAAGAAGCAAAGGGAGAAGAGCAACACATGCAAATGACTCCCACACACAGCCAATCTCATGCCCAAGCCCCCCAAGGGGTGTATTTATAGCCCCACCAAGAAAACTAGCCGTTGGGGGCTCAAACGCAGCGAAGCTTGAGAAAAGTGCGGTACTACAGCCTCTAAGGGCAGTAGTACCGCCCTTACTCCAACGGTCGGCCCAACGGCCATATTTCTGGTACTACCGCCCTCTGAGGCACGGTAGTACCGACTTCGCGGTACTACCGCTCCCACCGAGCGGTAGTGCCGGCCTTGCCCAGCCAGCAAAACATGCGCACTGCCAAATAGCTACCGGCGGCTTAGGCTCGGTAGTACCGCACTTGCGGTACTACCGCCCATGCCCTGCGGTAGTGCCGGCCTCAGGAGAAAAACCAGATTTCGAACTCCAAATCAATTTCTGCAAAAACCAAACTTATTCTTTGAGCCACAAAGATAATCAACACATGATCATACACACGTGCAAAACACATTTGCACCAACTTAGCTCATGCTCAAAGAATTCAAACCAAATTGCGAAAACACATTTCGCAACCAACTCAAGATCTATTTGCAAAACGTATTAAGCAAATCAAACTCGAAGTTTATGGATTAATCCCCCTAGCCATGTGAAGGTCAATACAAGACCGGTCAACTTGCCAACACCGTTGCAAGCCCCACTCACATGCTCTCGAATTCGGACTCATAAACCTCGGTTTATTCGCACAACGAACTTGCAAATAACATAATAAACATATTTCATGCTTGAGCACTACTCTTTGCAACACATGCAAAAGTCTAGCTCCAAGCAACATCAAATCAAGATGCATGAACTTTCTAATTGCAACACATGCAATTCTCTAGTTCCATGCAACACCAAAACCAAATTTCAACTAAAACCGAATCACATGTATGAGCTCTTTACTCGCAACACATGCAAGCCTCTAGCTCCATACAAACACACAAACACAAATTCGTGCTTGAGCTCTCTCCTTTTGCAACACATGCAAAACTTAGCTCCAAGCAACCACACGGGTTTTATAAAGATAGTTTTGCGAACCAAAACGTGAAGCTTCAACTAATGCAACACATGCAAAAGTGAACTTCACGCAAAAGCCAACGCATTAGCTTATCCTATTTGCAACACATGCAAATCAAAGCATTATGCGAAAACCAAATACAACCAAGCATAAGTTTAACACATTCGCAACACATGCCAAATGGTTAACCTAAATGCAAAAACCAAGTCAAATAAGATTTGAGCTTGAGTGAACGCGGATTGAGATCATCAACACGTGATGAAGCTCAAGCTAGGAGACAACCCCTCTTAATAGCACGGCGATAAAACCTTAGACTCAAAGACTATAAAGTCCTTAGCCTATCTAATTATACCTTCGCCGCTGCCCGCAAGCAATCCCCTTTGGGGTCTTTATGATCATCACTTGATACTCCCCCGGGATCTCCACTCGACTCCACTTCGGGATCCACTCTTGACGCCCATCAACTCATGATGCCGTCCTTGTCCCGTTCTCATCATCTCATCCATCTTTGGACCTAACTTAATCACAACTCATACACATAGTTAGTCCAAGATGCATGGTTGTCTCAATTATCTCTTGCACTCCATTAACACATAATGGATGCCTTTAGATCAATTGAGCACAACCTAAAACAATTTGAATGATTAAATGTATCTTAAGTACAAGGATGCAACACATGCTTCAATATACTTAAGAGCTATTCATTTGTCCTCAATTAATCACGGAACACCATCAACACATGATGAAGTGTTCTTTAATAATTAATAAGACAAATGAACTCAATTTAAATTATCATTTAAATTGATATGAGTATATATTAACTACACAAGTTTTCATATACTCATGTTGATGAAAAGTAATGATCCATTATATGTAAATTATATGGAAATGATCATTTCTCTAAATCATCAACTATAGAATAAGCCCCACATGTATATGTGCATAAGTATGTTTGACTTGGATATAATTTGCACATATTCAATTTGATTGCATTGGAGCATATCCTATAATTCCACGAGTATACTATAACTAGACAATTCAAATATATACTCAAGGATTTAGTTTCTTTGTCTTGATCCTTATATGTGTCAACAACGAATTGATCAATACAAAGAGACTTTCAAGTTAAACTACAAACTCCCCCTAAATATGTGCATCCATGTAATATATGGATTGAGAAACATAATGCACATTTTGTGGTTAATATAACGGGGACATTCATATTTCAACTTGACTTCAAAGTATGCAACTAATATTAGAATGAATATGCAAACATACCTTGGGTTTTCCATTTTTCAATGCGATGAGACTAATTAAAGATATTCTAAATAAATAAGTTAGTCCGATATAAGATTTGTCATTAATAATAAAATCGCATTAGGGGATAAACATAATATTAGATTTGTCATTAACAAAAGATTAGATTTGTCATTAACACCAAAACCATAACTAATGAAGGTTGAACTTACAATCTCCCCCTTTTTGGTGATTAATGACAAATCCAAGCTTAATTAGCACATTTGGATTAAAACTAACATATTAGGAGAATTTAAGCTATTTGAATACATATGCATATTTTAAACAATATAAGCATTGACAATTTAGAATGCATATGACAATTAATTCTCCCCCTTAATCATATTAAGCTCCCCTTTTTAAGCCAAATGATATTAAGCTTCCTAATTCTCCCCCTTTTGGCATTAAGCACCAAAAATAGAAAAACTAAAAGATTAACTTGAAATACATTCTTCCCCTTTTTGGTATTTAAACAATTTCTTTTAGGGGTCTTATCTAATGAAGGTCATATATAGAAATTTAAATGAACACTTATGACCTTTGGGAAAGAATTAAGATTTCAAACCAAATAAAAAACTTGGGAAAGAATACCACTTGAGAAATTTTGATACCACTTTAAATCTATCTCAAGGGCTTTGCTTGAAGATCCAAAGGAAATGAGCATTTTCAAATTTTTGTCTTGAAAGACAATGCTCAACGGGAGATTTCCTCTTTAATGTATTTCAATTCATAAAGAACCTCACATAGAGAATTCTTAAGTGGTTGAACTTACAATTTTCGCTTGAGAGGAAAAATCTTAATCAAGAATGTGGGTATCGGAGTAATACTACAAAGAGGCAATGAAATACCACTTGTAGGAAATGATTGAATTTAACGATACCACTTAAAAAGGAATCCAAATAATCAAGGATATCACTAGAAGAAATGAACAATAAGAACCATGATACCACTTGGAGAAAAGAGAAACTCAATGATACCACTTGTAAGCATATGGAATGAATAAATGCTTAATTGATACCACTTAGGATCAACTCACAAAGAATTGATACCACTTGAAAGAATTATCGATAACATCGATGGGTATCAGAGCAATATTCTCAGAGCAATATACTCACGGGTATCAAAAGAAGAAAAACTTAAAATAGATCAATGAAAGCACAAAGATTTAGTATCAGAGCAAAACAAAGACATGATATCACTTGGAAGCAACTAAGTGTCCAAAACTTGCAATAAATAAACTTCCTAAGATGTTCAATGAATGAAACATGGAGTTATTTGCATTTGAATTGCACAAGTTTTGTCTTTTCAAAAGATCAAGTGAATACCACCTTTAAATTAATTGAAATGCTCATTACTGATACCACTTGTAAATTCTGCCAAATAAATTTGTAAAATATTTGAAATTTTACACAAAAGAACTTTGGGATTACAAAAAACTTTTCCAAAAAGAATTTTTGAAAAATAACATTCCAATAAAAAGATATCCCAAAGAAAAACTCAAAAAATTCTGAAGAAATCAGAACCAACATGCAGGGCGGTACTATCATGAGACCAGGTCCAGTAGTCTGGGTTTGCGGTACTATCACAAGACCGAGGCCGATAGTACCGAGTCTGACCGACGAGAACTTCTGCTTTTGCAATTTTTTGGCAAAATTGATTCAAATGAAGTCCAATTGATTTGAAATTTTCCAGAAATATACTTTGGACTAATTAGAAGGTTTTGCAAAAAGAATTTTCTCAAAAACAATTTTATTTTGAAAGATATGGCAAATTGCGCTTTGAGGCATAAAAGGAAATTGATTTTCACAAAAAGCCTCAAAATGCAATTCAATTTGGATTTCATGCAATTTTGATTTTCATGGCTTAGATTGGTGTATTAAGAGTGTTTATAGCCAAGATTTGATATGAAATCCAACTTGAATGCCATCATTTTGACATATTGCTAATCTAGGCTATTTTGGTTCAAATCAAATCGTTTTTGAGCCAAATTAGATTTTAACATAGAGTTTTCATTTTGAGAGCTTGTAAAACATTTGAAATACATAATAGAATACTTTTATAAAGCTTTTCACAAATTTGGGCCTTTTAAATATGAATTTTGACTTTTGATCTAAATAGTCCATTTTGAAGAAGCAAAAGAAATCAAGGTCAAATTCAACAACACAAAAATTCAAATTGAGCATGGGGTAAGATATAGATTTGAATTTTGTGTATGAGTCTAAAATACCATTTTGAATTATAATTCTACACAAGAATTGATCCAAATGGAGAAACTCACTAAGTGCTAGAATATGACCGTTATGGGTCAAGTATAGTTTTTCGGCGAGTTTCAAAATCAAATACCTTTTGATAAGTTGGTCTTTTGGAAATCTTTTGAACACGAAAATTGTTAAGAATGACCAACTCTAGGATTTTCGTTTTGGAATTATTTTCAAAATCCTTTTACTTTTAATTCTATGAAAATTATAAGTTTAAATCAAAATCAAGATATTAGTAACTAGATTTTGGGCTAAAAACTTATTTTCTTTTGAAATTAGTTTTTGTGAAGCCAAAACCATTGAAAAACCTTTTGAAAGCATTTGTATACACTTTTCAACTAGTTTCTCACAAGATTAGTAATAGTATACAAACTTTTGACTTTTGGCTAAATGGTTGATTTTGAAAATACATATATATGCACTTATATTAATATGGGCACACGTAGGGATGTGATACACATGAATATGAATTAACACTCCCCCTAAATGTGCCACTTCATAACTTGCTCAAGATTGCAATAAGAGAATAGATAAGAGGCGAGAGCAAGTGGCCATAACAAGTAATCTAAATTGATTTTCATTAATATTTCATTATAACCTACACAAGGCTATAAGATATAAGAATCAATTTAAATACTTGTTACCGAGATGGCATTGGCTCATGATGGACTTGATTATCTTCATGCTTGACACCACTTGTAGATCAATATAATCCTTCTCTTGAGTGGCAAGCGTCCAATCCATCTCATATCACCTAAAAATCTTTTAGGCGGTTTTTGGTACCCAATCCTTGTTGGGTCCGACAATGTTAGTCACAATAGATTTAGGAACCCATATGGTCCTAATTTTGGCATTTTTAAATTGACTAACATGACTAGGAATAGTTTTGCGATAATGATTCCTCCTAGGCGAATAATTTGCATTTTTATGAGAGGGCATAGGAGGATAATGATATTTTGCAAAACTATTTCTAGTTTGATCTCTTATAAGCATATGACAATTAAAATTATGAAATGGCTTAGAGGATCTAGCAAATCTAGCAAATGTTTTGCTATTGTTACTTCTCCTAAGCAATGTATTTGAATTGAATTGAGTGGGCTTAGGAGTCCTAACAATTTTAGCAAATCCATTTCTAGATTTACTCTTCCTATGCAAATGATTATTATCAATTTTAGCCGGCATAGGGGATTTGACAAGTTTGGCAAACACATTGCCATTCTTGTCCTTCCTAAGCAAATAATTATTATCAATAATAACGGGCTTAGGGGTAATACCTTTGGGACAATCCTTACCGAAATGTCCCTTTTCACGGCAATTGAAGCACGTTACTCCGTTTGGTTCTCTCTTGACCTTCTTGTTGTGCTTAATGCCGGTTTGCCTCATGATTGATGCTTGTGGCTTGACATCCACTTGATTAGGGCACACGGAGGCGAGGTGGCCCTTCTTGTTGCAAGCAAAACACTTGATGGTCTTCGAGTGACGCGCGTTGTGCCTTGTCTTGCTATTCTCCCTCTTGGAGTTGTAGCCGAGTCCACTCTTATCTTGAGGCGCCCTTGGCTTGCTCAAGATCTTGTCAAGGACGGCTTTTCCTTTGTAGCACTTTTCTAAGTCACTTCTCAATTGAGTGACTTGATTCTTGAGCTCTTTATTTTCCTCTACAAGATTTGCATCTAAAAGCATAGAGGGACTAGAAGTAATTTCATTAGAGCAACAAGGCAAATCATCGCTAGAAATGGATATGCATTTATTTGATGAATTGATTGTAATATAATTTGAGCAAGGCAATTCATCATCTAGATTACATTGAATAGCACTATCCATACTAGCTTTAGTGAATTCCTTGAAAAGGACTTTTTCATGATTTTCTTTTAGAACATCATAATCATTTTGAAGTGATTCATGTTCTAACTTTAAAATTTTATACTTCTTTTCTCCTTTCCAAGAAATTCATTTAGCTCCTCTAACATATTCATTAATTCATCATAAGAGGGCTCATCTTGGCGTCACTTACCTCATTTTTACCTTTTGCCATGAAGCAGCGAATTTTTGATGGGAGTGAAAATTGCCGTAAATCGCTTGAGGCGGAGGTTGAGGTTGATGGTAATGCTTGGTTCTTCACTTGATGAAGAGGTTGAAGAATAAATCAACCGACATTTCCTCTTCAATGCAATCCTCATTTGTTGATGTGGATGATTCAAATAAATCTTGAAGCTTGATCCACATATCATGAGCGCTCGAGAGGTTGCATATGAGATTAAATATTTCTCGCTCTGGCAACGCTAAATAAAAGCGTTAGTAGCTTGAGCGTCTAGATGTAGACATTTCTCCTCTCCTTTAGTGGGAGCAATATCATTAATTGGAGAAGAAATGCCGACATCTCGATCCACCAAATTTGTGGGCTCATGGATTTAAAATAATCGATCATAAATAATTTTCATTGAGCATAATTTGATTCATTAAGCATGAGTGGATCGTGTGAGTGCACTAATCCGCTAAGCGCCATCCTTTTACTCTCTAGCGGTTAAGCCTAAAATGAGAGTGACCGTGGCTCGATACCACTTGTAGGGTCGAGGATGCGCCTAGAGGGGGTGAATAGGCGTTTACAAAATTTGATCGCTCACTAAATAATTAGCTCTAATGCACCCTAAATCAAAACCTAATCAAAGATATATGCGGAAGCGATAAATAGGTTTTGACAATTTAAGGCCTAAATCAACTAGGCTCACTAGTGCACTAACTAAATTATGTCTCTAAACTAGAATTGCTAAATTGATCAATCAATTAACACTAAGCAATTCTATTTCAAGCAATCAATAATATGCAAAAGGTAAATACTTGAATGTAAAGAGACAAGGGACAACCGATATTTTTCCGTGGTGTTCGGAGACTTGCCGGTCTCCCCTAGTCCACGTTGAGGCAAGCCCACACTTGGACCGGCTCCCGCTCGAGCACCCGCAGAGGCCTCCAAACGCTGGAGATCCTTTTCGGCCTTGGCCCGGGCCTCCCTTTCACGCTCGGCGCTCCTCCTTTCAGAATCAAGCCCCCAGGACCATTCCTCCCTCGCCACAGGGCGACGGCCGGAGAAGGCCGGGGCACTCCCCTCCGGGTTCCGGACATAGAACCATTCGGAGTGCCACCCCGATTCGGCGGCAGCGGCTTCAAATCAACGTAATCCATGCGCGCGCCGGGCGATCGAAGACCTCGCGCCCATGAGCGCCGGGGCCCGTCGGCGATCTTTCCTCGACTGGCATGAAAAAATACTTCAGGCGCCCGGTGGGGATCGATCCTAGAACGCCTCGCTGGCGTGATGAAGACGCGATGTGGAGCACTCGTGGGGGTTGGTGGTGCACCTCGACCTTATAGTGGTGCAGCGATCCACGAGCGAACGATGGAGCGGAAGTCGAACCCGCTTCGTAAAAGGCGGGCACAACGATCTCGTCGTCAGCAGGGGCGGGGACCGCGGCCCCCGTCGGCACCCTCCACCGCGAGACGTCAAGCGGCGGGAGGAACCCTTTCCTCTCCAAGCCTTGTGCACGGCTGGGCGAGATGGAGCATTCGGGCCACGACATCTCCGGCGGCACGAGGATGGGAGACGGGAAAAGGTAAGGAACGAACCCCCGGACTTTTTTCGCTTTCTCCTCTTGGGCAGGAGGATGCTTGCGCGCAAAAGGAAAACGCAAGAGTCTGCCCGAGCGCCTCCCCCGCGTTGGTTTTGCAGGCACCGAACGGGCGCCGTCCGGTCAGAGTGACGGTCAAAGCGGACGTCGCCTCGAAACAAGCGTCGTGACGTCCGTCGAAGTTGCCGCCTGCACGCCGCTAGCGAAGGCATATCCTTTCCAAATCTTTTTTGCATTAAATGCCGGACGGGAGGGCGCCAGGAGCACTACTGCTGGCGCCCCATCCCATGGCCCTCTGTTTTTTAGCCTCCAGATTGGATCAGCTGGGCCGCATCGGTAAAAAGTCCGCCGGGCCACGGACGGCCACCTCGGGGCTACTAACGAATACTTACGCCAGGGGTGCCCCACAGCAAGGCTTCATCTATGAAATTGTCGATACAAACGAAGATATCGGATGGACCTACTCGTGCCCAAACCCGAGCGGGGGTTCCTTCAAGAGGCGGAGGACCATCGGTTTCGTCCGGCCCTGAGCTCGACCACATCGCGGTCGGAGCCACCATCGGCACCGACCTACTGACTGGTCGGATCGACCGGGTTCCGACCACGCTATGGTCGGACGCACCCGCATCTCAAACTAAGGGATCTGGCCGAAACCCCAATGGGTCCCAATGGCGTGGTCCCGATCGACTCGACACAGGACCTTCGCCCGCCACCGGCGGATCCTAAGCTGCCGACTGTCTCGCCAGACTCGCCCGATCTCACTAGGGGCGGTGACACCGCCCGAGGCGGCTTTGAGGATGGGCAAAGTCAAGCAATTGTCTCATCACCCGGTCATGCCTGATGAGGGAGCGCAGCGCCCCCGAGGCAATCTCGAAGTTACCACTGCCGATGTCGGCACGACAAGCGCCTGACGGCAGACGCCGCTTCCCAAGGAAGCGGACGCCAAGACCAACCTCAGTATGTCTACCGGCCGGTATGGCAAGGATTATCGACGGACGAGCGCCGAGCCCAAGACCGGACTTCAAGACCATGACTCTGCGCCTAAGCATAGGGCTCAACTCCGGTCATAGCATACCCTTCTTGTTTTTCATCTCTCCTTAAGCGCCGTGTAACTGCTCCCTCCACATGTATATAAAGGCGGGGTCTCATGAGGAGGGGGATGGGAGCCATTCAAGTCACCCAAGCTAGAGAGTCCATTCTAACATCGAAGGGCGGCTGTCGGACCCCTTTGAGCAAATCAGTAACCACTCATGACGGTAGCATTCCCAACAATACAACGCCACCACTCGAACTGGACGTAGGGACATTCAGTCCGAACTAGTATAAACTTTGGACCCCTGTAGTCTAACCATTCGAGGAACGGGAAGCGCGCGGCCCCTAGACTTACAAATTTACTTGCCGATTTTACGAAACACCGACTGAAAGGCTTCTACAATTTTATAAAAATCCAACAGTGTTTCTATTGAAATTTGAAAAGATCTCAAAAAATCTTTTCGACAAATTATCATGGAAGATCACTTCCTAAGGGTTCTTGACCTAATTCGATCAAATCCGGGCTTCAAATTGCAAATTCCAGACCACAATGCCGAGATCTCAGGCGAAATGGGCAAGATCTCGTCGAGAATACTGTAGCAAGTCAAATTTCTTTGAATTTTTCAATTCAGCCGGCATTCCTACAAACCTTCATGATCTAAAAACTGAGATCTCAATGAAATCTCATGAAATACTGGCGAGATTTCTATCCTTGGTCATATCCCGCTGCCATCCACTGAAGCAAAAGCCTTTAGCTCTAGATCCGTAGCTCCCGTCGTTGGTTGTCAAATTTGTCGCCAAGGGAACTGCCAAATCTAGCAAATTGACGACGATGGGGTCACCGGTGGGGAGTGGGCTGACCACAGTGGGGAAGGGGGTGATCGGTGGCCAAGGGGCAGCTAGATCCAATGAAATTTGTGGTCACAGTGGTGGCTAGGTGCGAGAAGAAGAGAGAAACAAGAGGACTAGAGGATGTCGGCAAGAGGAAAGAGCAGGCTGAGTTTTTTGGTTTCTAGTTCAGTGTGTAGTGGGTCTCACTTTGGTGGGAAGAGTAGCAAAAAAAAAACCTTGGTGGTGGCGGCGGTGAATTAGAAATCTGCTGATTGATGACCTAATTAATTGTATATAGCCTTTGTCTCCTATATGTTTCACATACATTTTACCACTGAGGCTTTTATTTGGCTTGATCATAATCCTAATCTATCCACGTAAATGGACTGAAATTTTAGTTTAAATTTTCGATCTACCTACGTGGATCTCGATCGAAAATGTTTCTCTCAAACAAGGTATAATGTACTACCATCTAGCTTAAGATCAATGCTGCATAGGGGAAATAGACGACCTAGGATCACCGCCAAGGCGCTTACAGATGACAACTAGTGCGGCTTGTTAGTAACTTCACGGGGTATCTCTTTCAATAAGTTTATACTCGCATAATCAAATATGCCCAAGCCATGTGATTAACTATATCAAGGGGATGAAATATACAACACAGGATTACCGCCAGGGTTTTAAAAACCGATTCGGTTTTTATACCGTAAAAACCGCTCGAAAACCGTCAGAAACCGAAGGGTTAAGAAATAAAAAAAATTTGAAAAAAAATAAAAAATCGAAAACCGTGATTTTTCACGAAAAACCGCTCGGTTTTCACTAAAAACCGACCCCACCAATTGAATATTCTTTAAAAAGGGTTTTTTACGGTTTTTCGATGGTTTTCGAACACATAAATTTTTTCAAAATTTTTATTTTTTTTTAATTAGACCGGTTTATCGAGCGGTTTTGAATCTTGAATCGGAACGGCACAGTTTTCGAGCAATTTTAGATCTCAAATCGGAATGATAAAATTAGAAACCATGATTTTCGAACAATTTTCACCGGTTTTGTTACCTATGATTGCACCCTGGTTAGCTCTCTTGGAATTTAAGTTTTCACCTCCCGACCTAGTATAGCAATAGGAAATGATGGCCTTGAAAGGGACAGGTGCCCTAGAAGGGAGCAAATCTTTTGACGCAGGCAAATGCAGCAACCTGCACGATCCCTTGATGAGCACCTGACACGACGCTGTGCTCGCACGCAACGAATCTCTGGCGTCATACGGTGGATTGGACCCCTGCAAACTGTAGAGTTCATCGCTTATTTATCTCATTGTTTTTTTAAAAAATCTAGTACCACGTAAAACTATAGGTATATTTGGTAGAACTTTAGATCCCGCTTTTACGTGATCTGAAACTTATATGCTAAAATAGAGTGAATTAAGTTTATATTTTTAGTTTATAAAGTAAACAAGATAATTCATCTAAACACTCTTAATGTACTCATAACTCCAACTCCACCGATCTGGTGAAACTAAGAATACCTAACTCTACCAGATCTACGAATCTGGTGAAGCTGAAGCCCTACCAAATATACCATATATAAAATTGATCCTTTCCACCACACGTATCTGTCTATTGTTGTGCTTAGGGATCGTGGGAGATTGTTTGCACCGCGCTCGTTAGAAAACACTACTGGACCAGGGGAGTGCAAAAGCAAGGTCTCCTGTATAACGCGCGTGCCCATGTGCCTACCTGCTCGTCTGGCACCTCTCGCCCTTCCAGGTGTGGCAGCAGATAAAGGTCATCTATCATGTCTGACTATTTTTGCAAATGCATATATAGGGCTAGATTTGTAAAAAAAAGAGGCACATAGAGCTTGAGAATTGGTTTATGTGCAAACCCTATTGGGACTATAAGTTAAGCGGTTCTTATAGATTAAGATCATCCTATCGAGCGAACGAATGATCCATATTGGCTAACAATATTTTTTAAAAATCTAGACCATTACTTTTTTATCCAATGATCTATGTATAACTGATTAAGTTATGATCTTAGAAGATTGCAGCGGATCTCTTTCTATAGAGCTAAATAAGCAATGATTTCAAATAGTCCGCTTTCTTTGCTCAGCCAGGATGACCGCAACAACCGAGACACGCACTAGGTAAACGACAGGCTTCATGCTTCTTTTGCTGAGCGCAGTCTAGTCGGGAGTAGGATCGTTTCCTTTGTAAGTGGTGACAGTACGAGGTTCCATTTGAATCACAGTATGAAATTTGTAAAATCGAGAACTGAGCTGATCAGCTCAGATGGCTGAGGCGTTAGGTGCATACCTCGCTCACCACGGTTCCAGCTCAGCTCAACGTATGTGCTCACAGAGAGTTAGGTGTAAATTACTCTTTTTCTTAAGTGGATGCTAGAGCTTTTAATAAATTTTCAAAGATTTGTAAAATCATCTTAAACATGATATAGAAAACCGAACACTTCGGCCGCCAAAACGAGTAGGCAGTTCACTTCATAAAAACCTATGTCGTAGTCATTTTTTTTTCATTTTAGAGAAACCCACTTCACTAATTCTCTACTAGGCTCAGCATCTTATGCGCAGGTCTGTCCGATCTTTCTCTGCACGATGTACGAAACAAGTGACGGCTACTTCACGTAAATCCTGGAAAATAGGAAATCACTTTGGACAAAGAAACCTAACGAATATCGTAAAACCAAGCAACAAAATTCTAAAGGGCCATTTCATTTAAAACAACTTTGCAAAAACTAATCTTACGTGGGAATAAAATTCAGCACTGGTAAAAAAAAGTTAGGTCTATAACACGATTAACATGGAGCTAAGAAAATACAGCAAACGATGATTATGGTAATAAACTAAACAATCTGCTGAGAATCTATAGCACGTCTAGAGGCTTAAACACAGCAAAGCTTAACTTATAAAAAGCAGAAATTCCTGATCAAGTTGGACAGAAGTTCCTGATCAAGTTGGACAAGGCAGCTGCGTACCTCGGCAGATCTTGTTGCAATGCTACATTGAAATTTGCGAAATTGCAATTTCAGCCGGAGGACATTCAAAATTGCGTGGTTTGGTGGACGTGAATCTATAGCACGTCTGCGCCGTTGTCTTGTTAAATGTTTTTGTAGGTTTCTGACATATTATATATGTTCTCATAAAAATTTCAGGTGATTATCAGGTCTGTGAAAATTTTAAAAATTCAAACATTGATACTATGTAGATGAAACGTTGATCGGCAAGTTTGAACCGGATGAAAAATAGTACAAACGACGTTAGAAAATTTTTAATTTTTTTGTGCAGATTCCTGACATATTTGTGATATTTATTTAAAAATTTAAGATGATGATTAAATATGAGGAATTTTTAAAAATTCAAACATTGGTACTGTCTTGGTAAAGCGCTGAGCGGCAAGTTTCATCCGAATGAAAATTAGAACAAACGAAGTTATAAAATATTGAAAATTTTTCTAGATGGTCCTGACACATCCATAATATTCTCAAAAAAATTTCATATGATGATCAGGTGTCATGAATTTTTAAAAATTCGAACAGTGGTACTATCCCGTTAAAAGGCCGATGATCAATAATAGATTTACTTTAGCAATAAGAAAGGTTTAAATTTTTTAAAAATTTTACATAAGGGTGAAAAGGAAATGGTTAATATCTCATAAAAATTTTGAATCATGATCCACTCCAGCGAATTTATAAAATTCGTAGAAGGCACAGTACCATTTATGATCTTTCTCTGTTTGATTTTTGAAATATAATACAACAAATTAAGTTCAGTGTTTACTGCATTCATAGATTTTATTGTGAAAACAAAGAAAGTTGAAATTTTTTGAAAATTTTATAGCATGGTACTGAGGAAATTCTTAATCTATCATAAAATTTTTAGATGATGATCACACTCGAGAAAATTTAGAAAAATCTAACAAGTTTACTGTTCTAATTATGTCCATTTTATTTTTGATTTTTTAAAGATAACAAATGATGTTAAATTATTTTGAATTTTTTTGTATGATCACAAACTACTAAGGATGGTACCATAAATTTTTCATATCATTATCAAGCTTTTAAAATTTTTTAAAAATCTGACAATGTTTCTGCCCAAATTTTAAAAAATCTCAAAAAATTAGTTTTTCATCAAATTTTCATGGAAGATCACTTTCTAGTAGGTTATTGGACCAAATCCGGTGCTCAAAATTCAAAATCCGGATTAAAAAACCGAAATTCCCGAAATTACTGTAGCATTTTCAAATTTTTTTTGAATTTTTGAATTTGCCCGGCTTATACAATCTCGGGGGGTCCGAAATCCGAAATTTCACCAAATTTCGACGAAAATTTGAACCCTGCCCGAGAGTCATGTCACTTGGATCGTTCGGCGTCGACGAGCTGCGCCGCGAGGCCGCCTGCGCGACGTCGCGAATTCGCCACCGCTTGCCGCCTCGGCGTTCGGTGCGCCGCGCTCGGGCCCAAATCGATTCGGCCCCCTGCGCGTACGAACCGCAGCACCTGCACGGGCACGGCCGCACCCGCACCCGACTGCATCTGCGTACGTCTCTTAGGCATTGTGTCCTGGGCTGCCCCTGCGCCTGGACAGTTGGTCTGGTTGCTGGAGTGGGCCGCGCACCCTAGGAAACTGGCTTCGGCTGCCCCTTGGGAACGCTTGTGATGGCCGACATGCTAGCAGGCTTCTGACCAACAAAACCTTGATGCGTCACCTGCGTCGCTCGTTACGTCCGTGTTGATTTGGAAACTGGGATCGATGGCCGTGTCCAAGTCCAAGTTACGTGCAGGCAGGGATCAAGTTTTCATTTTGAGAAAAATTTCGGACTAGGCCGAAATCCGAAATTTCGGCCGAAATTCGGTAAATTCAGCCGGAGGACATTCAAAATTCAAATTTCAAAATTCAAATCCGGTTTGTTTGGTACCGAAATTTCCGAAATTTCGCCGAAATTCGCCGAAATTTGCCCGAAATTCGCCCAAATTGGACTGACTGAAAATTGGTCCAAACGACGCCGAAAAATTTTGAATTTTTTTTTGTAGGTTCCTGACACATTAGATATGTTCTCATACAAATTTCAGGTGATTATCAGATCTGTGGAATTTTTAAAAATTCAAACATTGATACTATATACATGAAACGTTGATCGCAAGTTTGAACCGGCTGAAAAATAGTACAAACGACGTTAGAAAATTTTGAAATTTTTTGTTGAGATTACTGACATACTTATTATATTTCTCTAAAAATTTCAGATGATGATCAAATGTGAGGAATGTTTAAAAATTCAAAAACAGAGAGAGTTGAAAACTAGTACTTTGAATGTCGGAATTTTTATAAATTCCTGGAGAAATATTTTGAGTTGAAAATTTTACATAAGAATCCTTAGCTCAAATAAATTTGAAAAACAAAATTTAAAAAAGTTATAAAAATATTTGAATTGCCTGATAAATCCTTAACTCAAATGAATTGATTTTTGAAATATAATACAACAAATTAAGTTTAATGCTTACTGCATTGATAGATTTTATTGAGCAAACCAAGAAAGTTGAAATTTTTTTAAAATTTTATAGAATGGTGCTGAGGAAGTTCTTAATCTTTCATAAAAATTTTAGATGATGATCACACTCGAGAAAATTTATAAAATCTAACAAGTTTACTGTTCCAATTATGTCCATTCTGTTTTTGATTTTTTGAAGATAACAAATGATGTTAAATTATTTTGAAATTTTTTTCTATGATCCCAAACAACAAGGGATGGTACCATAATTTTTTCAGATGATTATCTGGCTTGTAAATTTTTTAAAATCTGACAGTGTTTCTGCCCAAATTTTAAAAAATCTCAAAAAATTAGTTTTTCATCAAATTTTCATGTAACAAGACTTTGTTAAGGGTTATTGGACCCATTCCGTTCAAATACGGCCAAAAAATTTGAAAATCCGGATCAAAAACCCGAAATTTCGGCGAAATTTGACCGAATTTCGCCGAAATTTCCGAAAGTACTGTAGATGCACTGTAGCAAAATCGAATTTTTTTAAACATTTGAATTCGGCCGGCATATATAAATTCGGGGAGGGCCGAAAACCGAAATTTCGGCGAAATTTCACCGAAATTCGACGAAAATTCAATCCCTGCGTGCAGGTTGATTTGGTTTGCAGTACAACTTGCAATCGGTGCAAAGTAGTACCGACTGTTGAGTTCTGACTCTTCTCGAAGTCAGGGTGTAGACCGGTCGGGCACGCATGTGCCTATGTGTCCACGATGTCCTCACAAAATCATGCTTTGTCAAACAACTAGCTCGTGTACGGTTTGTTCTTCCCACGATTCTTTTTCCCTTTGTTGACATTGGCGGCCGCATATATGTTGCAAAATCCGAAAGCTTACTGTACACTTGTACAGCATTTCTTGGATAAACTCCGGCCGGTTCTTTTAGGAATATATTATGTCAACTAGTCATGTGCTCGTACGTTGTAACGAAAACTCAATTTATAACAAAAAATTATTTGCAAAGAGCACTAACACTATCTGAATGATACTATTCACTCTAATTGTGCAATGGTTAAATGTTTAAATCAATTCATCGAAGCATACAAATTTCAAACACATGTTTACAAACTCGAATTTAAAATTTTCTTTAATTTCACAATCTAAAGGCCCTCACATTACAAAATACTTTGTAAATTTTAGGTGCAGATAAATACTGCTTATGTACAAACACAATAAATATTAGACAAGGTTATATAAAAAACTTATTTGAAATGCATAATTTTTTTATATGAAACAATGCAATTCTCAAACCGTACAATGAACATATCATCAAATATGACCCTAAAGCGTATCATGAATATCAATTTTTTCGGCACATTTAATAATATGGCTAGTAAATAAACCAAATCTTAAGCATCGATTAAATGAACATAACATGAAGAATGTGAAATCTAAGATTAATAAAACCTTTTATATCTCAATATCGTCCTGTGTGAATAACTCAAGTGCTGATTCGCAACATTAGTGTTGTTCTCTACAGTATCACCCTGTATAGCCTTAACACCAAGAATCAACTTACCATACTCCGCAAATATAGCACCTAGATATGTGTTCATAAGGACACCAACAAAAAATATGACCAGTAGAGATCTCTGATCCATAGGGACCCGTTCTTCTCTCCTACGGGCGTGAGCCCACCCACTACTTGCGCCCTGTGATGCGGCGGCGGCGCATTGGTGAGGAGGTGGAGGCGCGTACTGTTGCGGCGGTGGGGGAGCGTATTGCGAAGAAAGCTACTGATGCAGCTAGCCCAACATCGCCGGCAGAGGAGCGTGCGGGGGATCGTCTGGTAGTGCTATGGTGCCGCCTGGTAATGCTGCGGCGGGGACTGTCGGCGAGGCGAGCCCAGTGGAACTGCGGCGTTAGGCGTCTTGCCTGTTCTTGACAATCATCGCGTCTCGTCCTCAGTGAGGCGGTTGCGGCTATGAAACCCTAAAACCTAGGAGAGATGAGATGAGAGAGGGTTTCGGGTTTCAACAACTCAATACGCGGAGACTGGAGAAAGAGGTAACAACGGAAAGAGTGGAATGGGTTAAATCCCCTTCTATCTTAACTGTGTATGTCAGACCGAATAGATCAGATACTTTAGAGGAGAATGGACGACCGCCACATACTCCTAAATATAAGTAGTAGAGATACGGTAGTACAATGACTTCCCGTGCATCTTCTATTGTCTTACAATTTCCATCCATCCCATCAGTGGAAGAAAAATTCAATTGCGGACTAATACACAATATGTCGATACTAGCTTTGCTCATGCCTTGACAATTTCCATCCATCCCGTCACTTTTCTCGACCTGCATATCATAAAAAACCAAAACCTTATACCCGAAGGAATGGGCGCCCACCCAGGAGGCCACCTGCCACCGCGCCAATTTACGAAAAAGTCCCTTCATTTCTTCGAAATTACGGATAGGTCCTTCGTGATTTTTTGTGAGACAAAAATACTTTTTTTTCTTCGCATTTGGGTCCCTAGAACGGTATTTTACGGAAAAGCCTTCCGTTAAATTCAAATCGCGAACAAGCCCTTTTCTAATTTTTCAGAATAGCGTAATGTGTCCAAAAATAACAAACAAGTCCCCCGCTTTACGTTCAGTCCTTTCTCCGTTTTTCCGGAAAAATGTTTTCGCCACCGAAAAAACCCGAAAAAATGTTTTAAATCACCCAAAAAAGGAAAAATGTTTTCGTCACAAAAAAAAACAGATTCATCGAATGTTCATAGCAACTTGTGGATTTGCCAACGGGTCGTAACCGTGGGTTTTTTTTTAAAAAATGTAGATTCGTCCGAAGATTTATAGCGACTGCGGATTTCGTGGGTCCTAACGACCCATTTTTTAAACAAACGCATAACAAAAAACCCGAAAAAATGTTTTCAAAGACCAAAAAACCGGAAACAATGTTTTCGTCACCAAAAAACACGGATTCATCGAAGGTTTATAGCAACTTATGGATTTGCCAACGGGTCATAACATGGGCCTTTTTAAAAAATGTAGATTCGTCCAAGAAGATTTATAGCGACCGTGGATTCGCCGACGCGTTCTAACGACGGCAGTTTTTTAAAACAAACGCAACAAAAACCGAAAACATGTTTTCGTCACCAAAAAACCGGATTCATCAAATATTTTTCGCCCTTTTTCCTCTAGGCTATTTTTTCACCGATGGGTGGTTTTGCAAACATGATATATATATAATGACAAGTCCAGCAGCTTGCCACAAGAAGGAAGCAAACCCTGTTGCTAACAGCCAACTAACCAACTCTTTTGCACCAAAATACGCTAAGCAAGACACGAAATGGAGACCATCACAAAGCCTCACTTTGTGCTCGTCCCATGGATAGGAACTATTAGCCACATCGTCCCCATGACTGACATCGGCTGCCTCCTCGCCTCACACGGAGCGCTGGTCGCCATCATCACGACGCCCGCCAATGTGCCACTTGTCCAGTGCCGTGTAAACAGTGCCACGCCGCACGGCGCGGTGATCGCGGTCATCGCGATCCCCTTCCCAACCGCCGAAGCCGGCCTACCGGAGGGCTGCGAGAGGCTCGACCTACTCCCATCTCCCGCCGCGCGGTGCCTAGCTTCTTCAAAGCCACCAGACTGTTTGGCGAGGCGGTTGCTGAGTACTGCCGTGGGGCTGCCCCCCGCCGACCGAGCTGCATCATCGCCGGGATGAGCCACACGTGGACGCTACGCGTGACCTTGGCGTCCCATGCTATATCTTCCACGGTTTTGGCGCGTTCGCACTACTGTGCATCGAGTACCTCCTCAAGCACAAGCGACACGAGGCAGTTCCAGCGGCCGACGAGCTCGTCGACATCCCAGTCTTGCTGCCGTTCGAGTGCAAGGTCCTAGGTAGGCAGCTACCGCCGCATTTCTTGCCATCCACTTCCATGGGGCACGGGGCGGTACAAGAGTTCCGAGAGTTCGACATGGGCGTGGACGGCGTCGTGGTGAACAGCTTCGACGAGCTGGAGCACGGCTCCACGGCGCTTCTCGCGGCGGCCGCAGGCAAGAAGGTGCTCGCCGTGGGGCCCGTCTCGCTGTGCCGCGCAGCTAGCCTCGACCCACAGGACGTCTCAGATGACTCGAGGCGGTGCATGGCGTGGCTGGATGCTAAGAAGGCCAAGTCTGTGGTGTACGTGAGCTTCGGCAGCTTCGGGAGCATGCCGCCAGCGCAGCTCATGCAGCTCGGCATGGTTCTGGTCTCGTGCCCGTGGCCTGTCCTCTGGGTTGTCAAAGGTGCCGAGTCGTTGCCCGACAACGTCAATGAGTGGTTACGTGAGAATACCGATGCCGACGGCGTCGCGGACAGCAAGTGCCTTGTAGTGCGTCGATGGGCGCCGCAGGTTGCCATCCTTGCGCACGCGGCGGTCGGCGGATTCATGACGCACTGTGGGTGGGGCTCGACTCTGGAGAGCGTCGCCGCCGGCATGCCCATGGCCACCTGGCCGCTGTTCGGAGAGCAGTTTCTCAACGAGAGGCTGATCGTGGATGTGCTTGGTATCGGGGTGTCCATCGGCGTGACGAAGCCAACGGAGAACATCCTGACTGCCGGTAAGCTTGGCAGCTGCGAGGCGAAGGCGGAGGTGGGGGTGGAACAAGTGAAGAAGGCTCTGGAGAGGCTGATGGATGGAGGGGTTGAAGGGGAGGACATGAGGAGGAAGGCTCAGGAGCTGAAGGTGAAAGCAAAGGCTGCTATGGAGGAGGGGGGATCGTCGTACATGAATTTGGAGAAATTGGTCCATTCTTCCGTTTGAAATTCGATTTATCCATGTTAGCTAATTAGTGTTATGAGATATGATTTCCGTAACTGCTTTGGTTAGAATCTATCTCTTATATGTAGGCGAATCCGAACTCATCTCTTACGCTTTTCGCTATATATTGAACACCTCCTTTACATTAATCAATCTATTAAAGCGAAAGAGTTCCACCCTTATATTCTGTGTGTTCCTTTCATTGTTTATACGTGGTTGTATCGCTGTACGTTGATTGATCGAACGCAGGTAAACAACTACGTTTTACAACAATTAGTTCATCATTACCGAACAAACTTTTCGGTTGCAATTGTTGTAGCATGGGAATAATTTTTCTTTGCATGGGTTGTGCTTGTACTATATGCCAATTAATGAAAGAATGCCTGAAATATCATTTTTGAACTGTGACCGTCTATCTACTCTATCTACTGTCGCCTCTGACTTTCTGTTAATAGTAGCACGTTGACTGAGGTCGCATAAGTTGTTACTGTATAATTTAACAGGGCCCAGCCAATCTCAGAAAAGAAAAAAAGACCAGCCCAAGTGCTCATTTTATCCGGTGTGGATAAAAACCAGGACTTACATAAATTGATTATCCTTTTGCAGCATTGGAAACATCTTCTGAAGGGACGCGACAACGAGAAGGTGGAATGGGGCGTCAACAAGCTAAAGGACCAGATTAACAAGACGAAGGACCATGGAGACAAAGGGAATGAAGCAATATGCCTTCCAGATAATTTGTTTTGAAAGGCTGGGGTTAGTAGTGATCGATAATGAGTTATTTTTAATATTGTCCGTAGTTTGGTTGCTGCTAGACTGATGTTTGCTTTGTCTTGGTCTCGATTGAGATTCTGAACTTCTGTATCTCAGACCCTTTTAGGTTCGTAGCTAGTAAGCTGGAAATTTAGTGAAAGCCTTTTATCCAAAAAAAAAGGGCTTGCGGACTGAAATGATCAGTCCAGTCGGCCGCGTCATAGTGGATGGCAGCAACTGCACGTCTCGGTCCCGATCGGATCCGTGCATAAGCCATGACATAGATCTTGTTTGGCAGCTCTAGATCCCAATTTTACTTCAGATCTGAAGTTTGTAGGTTAAAATAAAGTGAATTAAATTCATATTTTTAGTTTAAAATGTAAACAAGATAGCCTACTTAAATACTTTTAATGCATATACAGATCCAACTCCATAAATTTTTGAGCTAGAAATACCATACTCCACTAATTCTAGTGGATTTTGATGCAGTTGTGTCAAACACCTAAACCCCACATCCATTCGTTGATTAATCATGTCTTGTGACTTCACGGATTACGCACGTATAGAGATGATATACAGGTGAACCCCACGATAGTCACCGGCTTACCGCTTTCCTTCAGTCACAGACTCACAGGTTAATTGGTTACGATGTCTAGTTGTCTACTCTCACGCTACTCCATGTGCTCTCGCGGGATAAGAAACAAGGGTTAAAAAGGGAGAAAATGGCTAGGAAAACTAAAAAAAAAAGGAGTGTATAGGTATCATCCGGATGTTTTTTTGGTTGAAATCACCCAAATCTAGAACTATTGGATTTCGGATCCAAATTCACCGGGCCGTTGGATCAAATCATACGATCGGATGTAATCGATACTCCCGAACATCCAAATTCACCGGGCCGTTGGATCAAATCATAGGATCGGATCCAAATTCACCGGGCCGTTGGATCAAATTATAGGATCGGATGTAATCGATACTCCCGAATCTCAACAATGATCCAATGGTTCTAGATTTGGGTGATTTCAACCAAAAAAAACATCCGGTTGATGTTTATCAAATCCAAAAAAAAGGAACTAGGCCGCATCAACAAACCAGTTTAGTAGAACAGCTGACGTCATGATCGTCACTCGGAATTTCTAGTCCATTATTACGTTCCAAACATATCTGTTGATCTGTTGCCAGTGGCTTGTCTCTTGAGCTGTTGCGTATGTTGCTGCACGAAGAGATCCAAGGAAACAAGGACAGGGGATGGAGAGTAGCAACCCGAGGCCTCGCTTTGTGCTTATCCCATGGCCAGCAACCAGCCACATGATCGCGATGGTGGACATCGGCTGCCTGCTTGCCGCACACGGCGCGGCGGTCACCGTCATCACCACGCCGGCCGGTGCGCCACTCGTCCACAGCAGTGTGGAGAACCGTGCCGCGCAAGGCGCTGTTCAGGTGATCTCTGTCACCGTGATCCCCTTCCCGGCTGCCGAGGCCGGGCTACCGGAGGGCTGCGAGAGGCTGGACCACGTCCCCTCCCGCGACATGGTTCCCATGTTCTTCAACGCCAACACGCGGTTCGGCCAGGAGGTGGCGCGGTACTGCTGCAGCGCTGCTCGGCGCCGGCCTAGTTGTATCATCGCCGGAACGTGCAACACGTGGGCGCTGGTAATTGCACGAGAACTTGGCGTGCCGTGCTTTATCTTCCAGGGTTTCGGCGCGTTTGCCCTACTGTGCTGCGAGTACCTGCAAACACAAAAGCCGCACGAGGCGGCGTCGTCGTTGGACGAGGTGTTCAACGTCCCGGTTCTCCCGCCTTTCGAGTGCAGACTCGCCAGGAGGCAGCTGCCGTTGCGATTTCAGCCGTCCTCTCCAATCGTCGAGGCCAGGAGGCGGGAGCAACGCGAGTTTGAGATGGCCGTGGACGGCATCGTGGTGAACAGCTTCGAGGAGCTGGAGCACGGGTCCGCGGCGCGTCTCGCGGTGGCCACCGGCAAGAAGGTGCTCCCTGTCGGACCCGTCTCACTGTGTCGTGCACCAAGTCTCGACTCGCAGGCCGCCTCAGATGACGCGAGGCGGTGCATGGCCTGGTTGGACGGCAAGAAGGACAAGTCCGTGGTGTACGTGAGCTTCGGCAGCGCCGGGTGCATGCCCGCAGCGCAGCTCATGCAGCTCGGCATGGCGCTCGTGTTGTTCCCCAGGCCTGTCCTCTGGGTCATCAAACTCGTCGACTCGCTGCCCGACGACACCGCTAAGTGGCTACGGGACAACACTGACGCGGACGGCGCGGCGGACAGCCAGTGCCTTGCGGTGCGTGGTTGGGCACCACAGGTGGCCATCCTCGCGCACCCAGCCGTCGGTGGCTTCATGACCCACTGCGGTTGGGGCTCGACGCTGGAGAGCGTCGCCGCGGGCGTGCCCATGGCCACCTGGCCGTTCTACGCCGAGCAGTTCATCAACGAGAAGCTGATCGTGGACGTACTTGGTGTCGGGGTGTCCGTCGGCGTGACGCAGCCCACGGAAACTGCACGGAGCCGTCGCAGTGCGGAAGACGGCGTTGGCGAGGCCAAGGCTGCGGAGGTGGGGATGGAGCAGGTGAGGAGGGCCTTGGAGAGACTCATGGATGGAGGAGTCGAAGGGCAAGAGAGGAGGACGAAGGCTGACGAGCTGAAGGCGAAGGCGAAGGTTGCATTGGAGGAAGGTGGATCGTCGTACGTGAATTTGGAGAATTTGATCCAATCTTCTCTTAGAGTTCGGATATAATTCTTATGACTGGTTGCTCTGCAGTTGTTGACGCTCACACAATAATTCACTGTGATACGAATCATCTACTAGTTACTATTTTTAGAATAAAATCTGGGCATGGCCCTCGTTCTAAAAAATGTGGGTTTGTTCTAGTGCGAATTGTTGTATCCGGAAGATGGTAGACGTCGTCGCAAGGGAGGGCGAGAGTGAGAACAAAAGGGAAAAAAAACAGAGGAAAAAGCCAGGACGTAACCACGACGAATGTCCGGGCATCCGGCATGCTAGAAAATATAACGATTGCTCGCTCCCCCTCAATCCCGTCCTCCGTCGGCTTCATCACCGCCCTCCACTCTACCGCTCACGCACCATCGCCACATCGGTCTGAACCCCAACCTGTGCGATTCGGCGGTGCGGTCGATCGACCCGTCCGGCTACCCGTCCTTCCAGCCACTAGCTGCCAATTGACATGGCTTTGCACCTCAATCGGTTTCAAGCCTTCGCCCATAGGGTACGTATATACGTTTGGCTAATTTTGTATCAAATGGAATTTTGGATGATATAGACGAGAGAGAAGAAAGGAGAAAAATATTTTATAGTATTTATTAGACGATTTTATTAACAACTTTTTATTGTCTATGTCATTGCATAGAAAACTCATTAATTGTGTAAGGCTATTATAGAGACAATTTATTGAATAGATTATTTTTAATCTTATATATAGATGACATGCAAGTATAGTACCTATACCACTGTGCATACCTTAGATCATGTTGTCCCCGTAAAACTGCCATGGCTCAATGGGCTGGGTCAGATGTAAGTGTAACTGACACTGCTTTGAGCTTTGAACCATGGCCCTTCGTTATTGTCGACGATCGGGATCGCCAACCGCAAGAGGTGAGTTAGGGGTCGGTGTGATACGGGACCCGAGCTGCGCTTCGCTCAGTCGGAGGAAAAGTATAGGCGTGGTTATGGTCGGAGCAAGACGACAACGAGCGGGAGACCGAGATTTATACTGGTTCGAGCCCCTGTGGAGGTAATAGCTCTACTCCAGTCGCCTTGCGGCAGTTCTTTTGGCTAATTCTGAGTACAAGGATGTTTTACAACTCAAGTTCGACAATGGCTAAGTCTAAGCTCGAGCTAGGGCGCGTTGTGTGTGTCTTAAATCGCCTAAAGGATTGCGCTCCTTGGTCTTTATACCTCCTCAAGACATAGCGGATGGGCTAGATTCGGGAAGTGGCCTTCATGCGTTGAGGGCCAGCGAGAATCGCTCGAACTTGTTGCACGATCTGCGCTGCCCCACCACCCGCGCCTTGAGCAACCGCCGGTCAAATGCTTGATCCGAAATCCAAGGGTGGACCGCGGCTCCGATCAAGGGCCCGCTCGAGCTCGAGGTCGGCGGGGCCGTGCTTCGGTCTAAGCGCTCTAGGTCGGCGCCTCGATGCGCACCAGTCGAGGCAGGGGTCTCCCGAGCTCGGGGGGTCCGTTGACCAGCGCGCCAGCCGGTCAAAGGACGCCCAGCCCTCGTCAGTTATCATATGCACCTCTGCTCCAACTCCATCCCTCCGTAACACAAGTGTTCGCACTAAAATTTGGTAAGAAGTGGCTAAAATCCTTAAGCTAAGGATTAAGAGTATTTTGGTAAAAAAATCAGATAAAGAAAGAAAAGTTAAAAATGGTATTACAGCTGATATCGGATAAAAGAGATAGAGTTGTAACCGATATTGGTCTAAATAAGGGGAGTATTGTCCGAGTTGAGGCCGATACGGATCAAGGAAAACAACGTGCCGAAGGTGATACAATCGGCCAATTTGCTATTAAAAGATGGTTAGGGGCGTGCGAGGACAATGACACAATCCAATCAAACAACTCGCAATACTTTTGTTTATTTTTCTGTCAATTTGGACTGGCTCTGTAATTTAGAATCTTTCTTGTAATCCGATCTTGATCAATAAAGTTGCGCATCGTCGATTATTGGTCATTGTCGGGGACTGAGAAATCCCTGCCTAGTCAACAGATAGTCAACAAACCCCTAGCTCAAGCTCGAGCCGTGAGGCCTTTGACCACGACGTGGTATGCACGACTCCCTTACGACCTCGAGCTAGGGGGTAAGGAATCAGGTTCCGCTCGGAGGGGTCAAGCTCGGGATCCAAGTCGTGCATTCGACTAGCGGTTAACAAGATCCTTAAATAATGGAGTTAAGCCAGACGTGGGCGGCAAATCCGGGACAGTTACGATCCACCTTCAGTGCGCACGAAGCCACTCTCCCAGGAATATATCCTGACCATTTCCGGTAACAACTGAGATGGGCATAAAACCCCCTGGGACAAGCATACTTAGGCATCGCAACACAGAACACACACAGACACTCAAACTACAAAAGCTCAAGCTAGAAAGCGCTCTCTGTACTCCAACATAGTGAATTTTTTCACCTCTGGGCAAGACTGGAGTAGAGCTATTACCTGTCATAAGGGTTCGAACCAGTATAATTCTTGGTGTCTCACTCTTTTTCTTTTTCCTCCGACCATCAGAACAGCGAATCTATACCTTCGGTGAGCAAAGTCAGTTCCGGATCCCGTATTCACGATTAACTCCCATACACTTTTGCGGTCCAGTGATCACGATCGTCGATAGCTGGCGCCCACCGTGGGGCCTGAAAGCTTCGCTCATTCGAAGGAACTTCAAAACCTTGGAAACATGGCACACACCGCTGCAGGACATTCGGCGAGTTCAGGCTCGGATGCAGTTCCCGAGCGTGATGGTTCCACGTCCCTGTTTTCGCCCTCACCGCCGCTGCGTGAATAGTTTGTCTTCATGGCTGCCAGCCATGACACAAGCATGGAGGCGGGTGATCGCGACCCAAAGACTCCCAAAAATGCTCGCCGAATGGCCCAAGTTGCCATCAATCAAGCCATAACCACCCTCCGGCGAGAGGAGCGTGTGAAGGTTGGAACTTCGTCTGGACGATCCAAGCTTCCTCGCTCGGGCGAGCGTCTCCGTGCTATCGCCCGGGTTATGTCTGATCCTGCTCGGGTGAGGTCAAATCTTTTTGGCCAAGCTCTCGCTGATGAGCTCAATAAAGCTGCTGTCGAAGTCATACCTTCGCAGTACCAAAGTCGGCACTTTGGGTCCCGCTCCCTGATGAGTGACGACAGCTCCTCCCGCAGGCGTCGGCACCCCCGCCGATCGCCTTCGCGCCAGCTGTCAACGTTTGTTACCGACAATAATGAAAGGGGGCTAGGCGCTGGATCCAAACTTGATGGTAGCACAAGACACCGGATGTATACAGGTTCGGGCTCTCGCGGTGGAGATAATACCCTAGTCCTGTGCTCTGAAATTATGTGTGGTTAGCTATTTGTTGATGAGATCCTCCCCTTCTCCTCCTCCCCCACCCCCCTTTATATAGCGGAGGAGGGCGGTTACAAAGGAGAGTCCTAATCGGTTACAAGGTGGAGATTGTATCTCTTTCCTTATCCGTTAAACATGATAGCGATTAGGATTACAATTGTATCCTCCCTAAGCAGGGTTGGTTTCCATCTTCGGGGTTTCCTTGTTACGCATGGCAGCCTGCCTCCTGAGCAATACCCATCTTCATGTAGTCGGCTTGGCCCATTTCCTCCTGGGTGGTCCTCACGGCCTGCCATGCAGATACCCGGGGTCCATATACTCCACAGTAGCCCCCGAGTCCTTTGCGATCGAGTTGCCGCCTTCCTGGTCGCATCCCAACTGAGTCACGCTTCACGCTGAGTGCTTCCAGTTCTTGATGTAGTTTCACGACTTGTTTTCCTTTCCAGCCGAGTGCTCATTGTAGGCAAAGAGATCGTGAAGGACTCAATAGAGCTCCACGCGTTGAATTATATCCGACTGTCATAGCGTACAGCTGGTGGCTCATCATGGGGCATACTGTATCCCAAACGATATACAGAAGTCAAAACGCTTTTCCTGCTCAAGGCGAAATACAGTGCCGCTTCCTTTAAATTCATTCGTCGCCGAAGTTGCCAATGTCGTCGTTGAAGCGTTGGCCCACACGCGTCGCATCCAAATTTAGTAGTCCTGAAATGAAATCATACATATGCAGAACTTAGGCCATGTAAAAATAATTCACTCGGATGTGATGTCCGACTGGTTTATATATAATTTTAGAGTTTTTTACTTCTTTTCCTTATTGATTTTGAATTCATCCGAGTGGTTTGACTCATTTTTGTTTAAGCACTCTGCCCGATTAGTCTAGCCCCCGAGCGTCGGGAGTTGGCTCATGACTCTTTTTCCCAAGCACGCGTTTTGGGTGACTAAAGTTCGCCGTTCATGGGGTCAGAGCTTCACAACTTGGAATTAACGCACTCAGATTCATTTGCAATCATTAAGTAAAAGAAGAAAAATACAACTCAGAAAAAGATGTGCGCATGCCACACTATTAGGTGTAGCCCCCGACTTACTGCTTAGTTCTGGATCAACTAAGTAGTAAGTCAAGAAAACAGTTTTATTTATAATGATATAGTTGAGTAAAAAGCGACTTAGCTGCTTTATGCTCCATGTGTTGCTGACGATTGTGCCGTCCTTGCTCGTGGCGCAGGCGTGGCCCGTGGTCGTGCCGAAGGTGGCGCTCGGGGCGCAGGCGTAGGCTCGTGGCCGTCTTAGAAGGTGGCGCTTCGGGCGCATAGCGTAAGCGTGGCGTGCGAAAGGTGGCGCTTCGAAGCGCAGCGTAGGCTCTTGGCCGTGCCGAAAGTGTCGCTCGGGGCGCAGGCGTTGGCTCGTGCCCATGCCGAAGATGGCGCTCGGGGTGCAGGCGTAGGCTCTTGGCCATGCCGAAAGTGGCGCTCAGGGCGCAGGCATAGGCTCTTGGCCGTGCCCAAAGTGGCGCTCGGGGCGTAGGCGTAGGCTCTTGGCCGTGCCGAAAGTGGCGCTCGAGGGGCAGGCGTTGGCTCGTGGCCATGCCGAAGATGGCGCTCGGGGCGCAGGCGTAGGCTTGTAGCCGAGTCGACGGGGACGCTCTTCGCAAGATGACTGCAGTACCTTCTAGTCGCTAGTCTCCAAAGCATGCGCGGCCGCCGGACTTCTAGTCGCCATGCATGTGCGGATCTTCAGGTCGTCAAACCCTTTTGTCACGCTGGCCGTAATCTTTTTTCACCCGCCACCAAGGGCACAAACCCTAAAACTTCGAGTCGCTTCACAATTTCGACTGGCCAGATAATGTTGGCCCAGATCTTGATCGGCAATCTGCAAACTTCAGCTTCGGGCGATTTTGCACACGCCTCTCCAGGAGGAACTAGCGCTCTTCTCTGTTGACCCTCTGTTTCGGAGTACCTAAAAAAACAAGCGACAACAGAGGAACACGGATTGCAGAACAGCAAGGAGGAGAATTTTGTGTTGCCTCAACCGCACAGCTGTCAATAGGAAGGGATTTTTTCTTGGCCCTTCGCCGGGATGCACGTCGCCAGCACTTCAAGCCTTATGCATGCATGCATGATTCTTGAGCGATGGAGAGCAGCCGCCGCAAAAAGCTCTCTTTTTGCCACCGGCCACAGGACATCAGCCAGCACGTCAAACTTGGAGGTCCGGATCGTAGAGGTGAAGCAGTAGCCTGCATGCATGTGCGGTCGTCGTCCACGACACTAGTCGCTCGAAGCACTCACGCTAGGAGGTCTGATCTCGCCAGGAATGCCTGCATGCGCCGCCAGAGAAAAATCCAATGCCAACCAAAACGTCTCCAAGCCTCACGTCACATGCATGCACGTAACAACTTCTAATCGCCACAAGAATTGCATGCATGCAGCCACTTCATGCCGCACGGCCTTCCCAGAGATGAAGTGGTGGTAGCTAGATGGGTGAGCAGCTCGCGCATGCACCGCCCGGACGGCGCCGAGGTGGCCCCGCCGGTGGAAGCTTCCGCCGCCGCAGCCGCCGCCATCGAGCGCCGACAAGGACCATGTCCAACGTGCTTGCGGCAATCGGCGAGGCTGTAGTAGTTGAGCACGTGGCGGGTCATGGGGTGGATCTCTCCACCGTGCATGGGTCTCTCGACGACTACGCCGCGAATAGCGCCCCGAACTCCTCGATCGTGTAGCGACGGAAGAGCCCGAATAGCGATGACGCCGGATACCTCGGCGGAAAAGAACTCGCGCGCATCTCTGGTGGAGAGGGCTTCGCTCTCTGGTTCGACGTCAATGAGCGCCTCGCACATGCCGAGCATACGGTAGAGCTTCTCGGTCGCACGCACCGATATGGCGACGGTGCCTGCGAAGCCGAACAGCGGCAAGGAAGGTCTCGATCACGGCCCTGACGGCGTGGCTCCACCGCTGCGTCTTCTGGTCAAGAACCGCCTACTCCATCTTGAGCACCTCCTTGATGGCGATGACCTCGACGCCGAGGTGCGCCACGGACTCAGCGAGCGCGTCGCGGCGGACGACGATGAAGACCTGCGCGTGCTTTGGGCTGTATCCGTGACTTCATTCAAGATCGCCATCAAGCTTGCTGAAATTGATCTTAGCGTAGCCCCTACCTGGCGCGCCAACTGTCGACATTTGTTACCGACAATAATGAAAGGGGGCTAGGCGCTGGATCCAAACTTGATGGTAGCACAAGACACCGGATGTATACAGGTTCGGGCTCTCGCGGTGGAGATAATACCCTAGTCCTGTACTCTGGAATTATGTGTGGTTAGCTATTTGCTGATGAGATCCTCCCCTTCTCCTCCTCCCCCACCCCCTTTATATAGCGGAGGAGGGCGGTTACAAAGGGAGTCCTAATCGGTTACAAGGTGGAGATTGTATCTCTTTCCTTATCTGTTAAACATGATAGCGGTTAGGATTACAATTGTATCCTCCCTAAGTAGGGTTGGTTTCCATCTTCGGGATTTCCTTGTTGCGCATGGCGGTCTGCCTCCTGAGCAATACCCATCTTCATGTAGTCGGCTTGGCCCATTTCCTCCTGGGTGGTCCTCACGGCCTGCCATGCAGATACCCGGGGTCCATATACTCCACACCAGCGATCCCAAGATTTATCCCGGACTCCTCCACGTCACAGTCCCCTAAACGCGACCCCGGATGACATTTGGTAACAACAGAGCTATGGCAGCTCCCGTTCCAGCAGCAGCATGTCTAGAGGCCTTTCCCCAGACATTCCGCCAAGATGTCGCAGGGTTCACGAACGCCTACGGTACCTCCCGGAGATGCCCGCGCCCATCGCCACGACCAGCGTGGTCGTAGATCCGGTCGTCGGGACAACCGCGACTCCGAATCCAGCAGCAGCGACCACCTTCCTCGACGTGGTCCTGTTCCGGCCTATGCTTGCTCAGCATATTCTGACGACCTTTGTCGGGTACGCTGGCCGACCCGATTCAAGCCCGCCTTGATTGAACGGTTCGACGGGACAAAAAACCCTGACGAGTTTCTTTCAATTTACTCGACCGCGATTTTGGCGATTGGGGGAGACGAGGCGGTAATGGCCAACTATCTCCCGACCGTATTGGATGGCGCCGCGCACACCTGGCTCTTCAACCAGAAGCCTGCTTCCTTCCGATCGTGGCGCCAGATACAAAGCGCCCTCCGTTCCAATTTTCAGAGTTGTTACGAACGACCGGGAAAGGAGAAGGACCTAGATCGCGTTATCTAGAGGAAGAATGAGCCCCTCCGCGACTTCGTGCGGCGGTTCATCCGCACGAGGAACTTAATCCCGAGCGTCTCCGACGAGGCTGTGATCAAGGCCTTCAAGTTCGGCGTCCGTGACCGATGCCTCACCGAGGACACAGAGATTCTGGCGAGGCTCGGCCATAAATTATTTCGCATGGCGGAACGATATCTGAACCTTGACAGCGCATTTCTTTGGAAGCGCGATTATGACCAAGGTAAGCTTGGTCTCAATTCGGGTGAGGCTGGTCCCTCTAACCCTAGAAGCACAAACCCAGGCCCGATTGCCAAGAAACGAAAGACGAATCGCAAGAATGGTGGCGGTCGGCCGCAAGTGGTCGTTGCGGCAAACGGCCATCGTGAAGTAATGGAGGTGCGAGAACCGGTCCAAGAAGAGCCCCGACCTCAGCGAAATCGGCCACGACCTCAGCAGGCGTTGCGCCAACCTCTAGGGAATCGTCCACTGGGTCCCACAAATCGACAAACCGACCACGGTGTCAAGAGCGTCGGTATGATAAAGAAAAGTTCTGCCTATTTCACAGGGCCCGTGCCACGGCTGCGCTGCGGTGCAGCGAGAATAAGCTAGACGCCTTCTATGATGGGCATGGAGAGATATCTTCGCTCCCAAAAGAAGGTGAGCAACCCGTTAGGGTCAATACCGGAGCAAATCCGGACGACCTCGACTTGGAGTTCCAACAAGGTGATCGTCGAATTGACGTCATCTTCGGTGGCTCATCGGCATACCAGTCCCGGTGTGAGATCAAGAATGCCGTGCACATCATTTATCAAGCACCACCGGAGGCCCGTCGACCAGCCCTGGAAGTGGGCTGGGGCCACGATTACTTTTTCGTGGGAGGATGCTCCCCAAGGTATGTCCAAGGACCTGAAAATTGCCCTGGTTGTGACCCCGACCATCGGCAATATCATGGTCGGGCGTGTCATGATCGACGGGGGCAGTTCCCTTAACCTACTCTTGGCGAGCGCGCTCGACTGGATGTAGATTCCCCGGTTGAAAGTCAAAAATATAGCGGTTCCGTTTTTTGGGATCGTTCCAGAAAGTTCGACCACCCCCTTGGGCAAGTGGTCTTACCCGTTACCTTCGGTGACTCGGACAACTTCCGCACCGAGCTGATCACCTTCGAGGTGGTTGAAAGAGATCTTCCCTACAACGCCATCCTTGGACGCCTGGCGTTGATCAAGTTTATGGCGGCAAACCACTACGGTCATCGCTGCATGAAGCTTCCAGGGCCCAATGGCGTCATAACGGTACGAGGTGATCTCAAGGTAGCACACGGGTGCGAAACCAAGGCCTTGGCTCTCGCCAACATGCTACCTCAGCGAGGTTTCGAGGCGACCACAAAGAATGCCCGCCAGAAGGCGACGATCCAGCCTAACGGAACGACGTAGGTTGTGCAGCTCGAAGAGGACAACACGAGCAAATGTGTTCACATCTTAACCGAGTTGAGTTCCAAATAGGAACTTAAGCTCGTTACCTTCCTCCGCGCCAACAAGAGCATATTCGCTTGGGTGCCGACGGACATGCCAGGTGTCCCAAGTGAGGTGATTGAGCACAAACTGCAAGTAAGGCCTGACTACCGACCTGTGCGCCAGAAGATACGTCGTTTCTCCCCCGAGAAAGTAGCTGTGATAAGTGAGAATCTCAACAAACTCTTTGTAACATCCCAAAATTTGACCATTTTGAATTTCATAAGTTATTTTGAATTTTTGGGTATTTTTGGAATTTATTTGGATTTAATGGGAATTTCTGGAATTTAACCTTCTTTGGGAATTAATTAAATAATGAATAAGTTTCTGCAAAATATAAATGAAATATTTTATTTGAGTCCAAAATATTCTAAAATATTTTTTGAAATTTTTCTAGAATTTTTTCGATATTTTAAATGCTTCAAAAGATTTAATTGAATTACTAGAATTATTTTTATTCGAAAATCCGAAGAAAAACAAATGAATAGTGTTGGGCCTGGCCCACTACTGTGTGAGCCACTCGGCCCATGGACGCGAAACCCTAATCGACGCCGTGCGCTACTGTAGGATTAGGATCGAGTGGTTCGGGTTTAGCCGTGTGTGCGCGTGGGTGTGGACCGTTGATGCTGTGACGCGTGTGCGGCCGAGATGGGACACCGAAACGCCGCCGGCCGTTTCTGAAGAATCCACCGCCGCGCCATTACCGCTGTAGTAACGCTCGCCATTAATGTGCCCTCGAGCTCCCTTCTTAACCGTGAGGCAGTGCGCCGAGTAGGTTTTCCCCTTCCGCTCCTTTTGCGACCTCTCACGCCTCCCGAGACACACCGTAGCCTTCGCGCGCACTCGTTGGAGTTCCGAAGCACTTCCGCCGTTTTTCTGCCGCCTCCGGTTCATCTCCGCCGACGTAGAGGTCACCGGAGTAACCCTTGCACCAAGCCGCGTCGAGCCAACTACTTCATGTCGCCGGAGGAAGCCCAGAACGCCGCCGTCGCCATCGTCTTCTTCCTCTCCGACAACTCATCCTCGCCGCGCCATCGTCAAGACTTGGAGCTTCATCGATCGTCCGATTGCCACCGAACGCTCTGGATTTCGCCACGTAGTCACGGTAACAGTGAACCCCATCTTCATTTCTTAGCCGTTAGATCTAATCAACAGTCTAGATTGCATAGTGTAGAAACGTGTTGATTCCATGTTGACCGTTAGATCTAGATCCGATGGTAGCCGTGACGCCGCGTGTCGCGCACCGGAGTAGCCACGTAGTTAGTCACGTTGCGTGATTTAGATTCAATCCAGGCCGTCGGATTTTGAATGGATGGATCTGATTGCGCCACGTGCCGGGCCAGTCCCGTGTCGACTCGTGTTGCGTGGAAACCGAGGAGTCGGCGCAGCCGTCTCTGTCGACGTAGCCGATTAAATTTTAACCGTACGATTGGGATTCAATGGCCGTGATGAAGCCACGTGTCAGCTCCAGGGTAAACCAGAGCCGAATCGTCGCATAGATCTCAACCGTTTGTTTTGAATCGGACGGGTGAGATTGAATCTAGTCTCGATTGATAATTTTGCGCCGCGTGTCGCAACAAGATTGTGCCACGTGTCATGCTGACGTCAGTAGTTGACGTCATCTGTGGGACCCACATATCAGTTGGGGTATTGTGGATGCTGACGTCATCCGTGGGGTCCACGTGTCAGTGAATGTACTGTTTCGTAGACCGAGTTCACGGTGGACCAAATCCGAGCGGTAGACTGAGTCTATGGACCGGTTGACGTCATGCTTGCGCAATAATTCGATTTTTCTTTAGAAAAACAATTCGGTGATGACGTCATGCTGATGTCATATTTCTGAATTTCCCGTATAGAAATAAATAAAGAAATTCGGTTTATTCTTTTAATTTGATTTTTAGACTTCAAATGATTATAACTTTTGCGTTTTAACTCCGATTTGAGTGATTCCAATTTCTAAAAATTTGTAAAATCAAGATCTATGTATTGGTGAATTTTATAGAATTTTTAGAGTTGATTTTGCTCTCTATAAATTGTATTTATTGTGTGTATATTTATTCCGAGTAGACGTTGATTTGTCAGAGAGCTACGAGGGAGAATTTTGCAGCGCAAGACCAAGCTCCAGATCAAGACCAGCTGTTGTTTGAAGGCAAGTTGTGCTTTAATCATTTTGCTCCTAACTTTTGAAAATGTATTTTGATTCAAACTATGCATGCTAATTTAACTAAAAATGGATTTAATTAATTTGGGTGAATTAGTTAATCAACCTATTTGTTATTGCCACCATGTCAATAGTATTTGTATGCCATGATTTCATTTGACGCCCTAAGTTTGGTAATATTAGTTGGTTATTAATATTGTGCCAACACGGGAGGCTAGACCGTGAATAGTTGCTTAGCCTTGCATATATCGTGAATAATCTTTTTGAATACAAAAGTAACATTGACTTAAGGAATAGTGAATGCATTTTGATAAAAGGTGGAATGTTGTTGGTAATGACATTGGAATGTAGAGACCTGTGTGATTCTAAATGAAGGATGATTACAGGCATGTGTTGCACCGTTAAACAACTTGGAGTGGGAATTGATTTAGACTGAGACAAGTGGACCGAGGCTTTGTACCAGGTGGGCCTTCGTGGCATTTGGAGGGGTTGAGTGTTTTGAGGGCTGTGTCCTAATTTTGAGAGAAGTATGTCTTGCCTTGGTCAGTTAAGGACCTCACCTTGCAAGCCTTTGACCCGAGTCTCTCGTACAACCACATGTCTGAATGGGAAGACCTAGTTTAGTAGGATTCTGATATCTCACCTTTGATACCTCGGGGTGGCAGTTACACGGGGGTAACTGTATGGGGGAGCGTGCCTGTGTTACGGCTTGGTACCCGTCCAACGGTGTTCGTCGGTCCTATACTTCGGCTCTGTGTGAGGGAAGTGATAGTGAAGGCAATCCGGAGAGGTTCCTAGGTTGAGCTAGAAGTCTCTAAAAAGCTTTGTTACGGTCAATCACCTGTGTGGTGAGCGACTGTATCTTGTGGGTAAAGTGTACAACCTCTGCAGAGTGTCAAAACTGTTCGAATAGCCGAGTCCACGGAATTGGACAAACTCGGGAATTACCGCCAAGGGGTAGATTTTTGAAAATAAAATTGGATGAAAGGCTGTGTGCCAGGGATAATGGTGGAACTGATTAAGGACTGTGTGTCCAAAATTGTGTGCAAAACAATTGGAGAAACTTAATATATTATTATGGTTTTGCTGCTTTTTATCTAAATAAAAAGTATGTTAAAATATTGAGGCAATGCAAAATAACCAAATGAGCCATTCCTTTGTAACAAGCCATGCATGTAGTAATAGAACTGCATTCTGTGCATGACTTGTTGAGTACGGTGTGTACTCACCCTTGCGGACAACAATTTACCATAAGAGAAGTCTATGCCTGTATGGGAGGAGGAGATTGTTGATGAGTCAGGAAACTAGGGAGCAAGCCTTGTCAAGGTGCCTGTGGCAGGAGATGGATCATCACGATGTTTTATTTTCCGCTATTGAATTCTTATTACTCTGATTAATGTAAGCCTTGCGTGGCAAACTATTGTAAGGAGACCACAAGGTCGTACAACTCGTTTATATACATGTTGAAGTAATTTATTATTATTCCAGCTGTGTATGATTGTGGTACTTTAACCTTGTTTAGCCTGTGTGCACTAGCGCGATCCTGGACTAGTGCAGAATACACAGAGGGTCCGGATTTGCAGATTCGGGGCCCGACACTCTTGAAGGCTGGCTTCATTCACGAGATCGACTACTCCGAATGGTTAGCCAACCCAATTATCGTGCAGAAGAAAGGCAGGAAATGGAGAATGTGTGTGGATCACACGGGTTTGAATTCGGCATGCTCGAAGGATAATTTCCCTTCCGTGAATAGATCAGATCGTCGACTCCACTGCAAACGCCAAGATGCTGAGTTTCCTGGATGCCTACTCCGGATATCATCAAATCAAGCTAGCAGTCGACGATGAAAATAAAATGGCTTTCATTACGCCGTTTGGGACATACTGCTACATGACCATGTTATTTGGTCTTCGCAACGCTAGCGCAACGTTTCAACACCTGATGACCAAGACCTTCAACCCTTAGATCGGTCGCAACCTCGAGGTTTATGTGGATGATATCATCGTCAAAAGCTCTTCTGAAGACGGCCATGTCCGAGACCTCGAGAAGACCTTCGCCAACCTGAACAGGCATAGGATTAAACTTAATCCGGAAAAGTGCATGTTTGACATCGCTTCGGGAAGGGTACTTGGCTACATGATCGGGGGCTCAGGAGTCGGTCCGAACCTAGAAAAGATAGAGGCGATCGAAAAGATGGTTCCTCCAACTTCAGTAAGGCAGGTGCAGTGCCTCACCGGCCGCATGACCACCCTCAGCCGGTTCATCTCGAGACTCGGCGAGCGTGGGTTACCGTTCTTCAAGACTTTGCGTAAGCAAGAGAGTTTCGAGTGGACGCCTGAGGCACAATGATCCTTTGATGAGCTAAAGGTAGGGATGGCAACGGGTATATACCCGGCGGGTATCATCACCCCATACCCGTACCCGTGTTAATAAATTTCACCCGCTATAATACCCATACCCGCATGCAGGTACAAAATTTACCCGTACCCGTGCGGGTAACGGGGACCCGACGGGTAACCCGTACCCGCATTAATGTGTAGCTAATTCAAGTTTTTCGATTTTTTTAATATGTCAACTTGATGATATGTTTCTCATTAATGGTTGATGATTATGTACTTTTGTATCGTGTTGGAGAAATGAAGAAATTTGATAGATGCATGATGAACAAGTTGAACTTGATAACACTCACCTCATCAAGCGAGAAGCTGGTGGATCATACCCACGGGTGAACGGGTACCCCCGTACCCGTACCCATCATACCCGACGGGTGAAGGTTTTCCCCATTAAGGTACCCATGGGTATGATTATTAGACCAGATTTGTACCCTAATGGAGTAAATACCCATCGGGTATTGGGTTTCGGGTACCCATTGCCATCCCTAGCTAAAGGTATATCTTTCAAGCCCACCTTTGCTCACAACCCCGCAGCCGGGTGAAAAGTTGTTACTCTACCTCGCGGCCGTAACCCTAGCTGTCAGTGCCGTCTTGGTAGCCGAACGAGATGCATGGCAGCATCCGATCTACTACGTCAGCGAAGTGCTTCACGGACCGAAGGAGCGCTACTCTTAGGTCCAGAAGTTGTTCTACGCTCTCCTTATGGCTTCGCGCATGCTCTGGCATTATTTCCAGGCACATTCGGTGGTCGTCCTGAGCAATTTCCCACTCGGTGAAATTCTAAGGAAGCCGGAGGCCGGAGGTCGCATCGCCAAGTGGGTCATGGAGCTGGCTGTGTTAGACATTCAGTTCGTGGCACGCATGGCTATCAAGTTGCAAGCGCTTCCCGACTTCGTGGTCGAACAAATGTCACAGTCGGCTCCCGAGTTTGAGGTCGAAGCAGAAAGACCCTAGGTCATGTACTTCGATGGTTCAAGATCTTTCAAGCGCTCGGTGGCTGGGATCCTCATTCTCACCCCTCGAGGAAATAAACTAAGGTATGTGGTTCGTTTTGGATTTTCGGCCACCAATAATGTGGCAGAGTACGAAGCTCTCCTGGCGGGTCTTCGAGCTTACAAGGCGCTGTGCGTGCGTCGGTTGATCGTCAAGGGCAACTCCCAGCTCGTCGTCAACCAATTCAATAAAGATTATCAATGCTTAGAAGACTCGATGGCCAAATACCTCGCCAAGATACACAAAATAGAGAAGTGGTTCCGGAATCTGGAAATCAAGCATGTGCCTAGAAAGGACAACTCTAGCGCCGATCTCCTCTCCAAGCTCAGGTCGTCCAATGATGAAGTTCCCCCGGACGTCGTCCTTGAGACCTTGGCGGCACCCTTGATCTCTGGCCAAGAAGTCTTGGTCGTCTTCATTGAAGGTGCTCCCTCGTGGACGGAGCCGATCTACAACTTCCTAGCGCGAAGCGAACTTCCGTTCGACCCCGTCGAAAGGAGTAGGATCAAGTGTCGGGCATGTTCATACAAACTCGTCGACGGCCGGCTTTATCATCGGAGCGTCTCTGGAGTCCTGATGAAGTGCATCTCCTCGGAGGAGGGTAAGTACCTATTAAACGACATCCACTCGGGACTCTGTGGTGCGTACTCCTCTTTCAGGGCAATGGTCGGCAAGGCTTTTCGCTTGGGATTCTATTGGCCAACAGCGCTGCAGGATACTCGGGACATTGTTCACACTTGTCGAGCCTGCCAGTTCCATGCTCGAAAGTCGCATCAGCCAGCCTACGCACTCCAGACCATCCCGCTCGCATGGCCCTTCTCGACATGGGGGCTCAACGTTCTTGGCCCTTTCCCTCAAGCAGTTGGTGGGAAGAAAATCTTGTTCGTCGCTATCGACACCTTCACCAAGTGGATCGAGGCCGAACCTGTTTCAACCATCACTGCTTGGGCGGCTGTCAAGTTTTTCCGCTTGTTTGTTGTCACCAGGTATGGGGTTCCATGCAGAATTATTACTGACAATGGAACACAGTTTACCAACGAGCTGTTCCAAGAATATTGCAAAGACATAGGCACCAAAGTGTGCTACGCCTCGGTGAGCCACCCGCAAAGCGATGGAGCAGTGGAACGCGCCAACGGATAGATTGTTCAAGGTATCAAGAAGCGAGTTTCAGATGAGCTCAAACGACACGGTCGGACCTGAGTGGATGAGCTTCCTACCGTCTTATGGTCTATTCGTACCACGGTCAATTGAGCAACAGGGTCCACCCCCTTCCGGCTTGTATTCGGTATCGAAGTCGTCCTGCCTTCAGAGGTCACGCTAGGCTCTGCTAGGGTCAGCTTGGTCGATCAAGTCAACTTCGAGTAAGAACGGTCTCTTGACCTTACCTTGGCAGAAGAAATAAGATGCCGTGCACTGCTACGATCAGTGTATTACCTGCAGGCTCTTCGCAGACATGCGTCTCGATTGGTACGACCTAGAGAGCTCCTTGTTAGGGACCTAGCCCTAAGACGAATTCAGGGCTCGTCCAACACCAACATGTTATCCCCGCAGTGGGAGGGCCCCTACAGAGTCATTTCAATAGATCACACGGGGGCTTACCGGCTAGCGATACCCGATGGTAGAGAGCTCTCGAACTCGTGGAACATTGATCAACTCCGTAAATTCTATGTGTAACGCCTTTGTCTCAAATTTCAATAAAAGTTGTTATTCGTTGGCTATATTGGTCTTTGTGTCCCTTCTTTTTCCTATACTTCGTATTGAACGTCGCGATCTCAAAATTCATCTCCAGGAGTCCCGTGTGGCAGGGCTTGAATCAGAGGTCCCGCCCGGGGATGTATAACTTTAATCGAGCTAGAGTTTTCCTGAATCTGACATGCGTACAAGTGCTCTCGAACCCGATCCGAATGTTGCGAGCTCAAAGTTCACCTCCAGGGATTGTGCCACCTGTAAGTCGATTCTATTCGCATCCCAGCTCCCCCTGTGCCAGGACTTGAACCAAATCCCGCATTCGGATCGTCGAGCAAGTATAAATCGCGATCGGAGTTCTAGGGTCTAATCTAAATGACTCTAGAGCCTTTGGGGACTAAGCTCCTTCTCATACAGGAGTACACTTACTATGCTTAACGATTCTAACAGCCTCCCCAATGGGGTGGGGTCTGTGCGGTGGGGTCCGATGGACCTGCCGCTTGGCGCCCTGGGCACGGTACGGCCTTCCAATGAGGTTGAGGCGCCTAGGCGGAGTTCTTCCGGCGCATGGTCAACCTCGCCGGTGGCGCCCTCAGCTCGGGTCTCCTCGTCTGCCTGAAGGCCTAACTCGCCTTCGGATTCGGTTCCTTCGACCAAGTTGGCCCCGACCACCATGGTCGGGGAGCCCGAGTTATGCCCGTTTGAAGTTGGCGTGCTGCTGGATGGCCGAACCGGGCTTTTTGGCATCTTAGGCTTCCACATGGGCCTTTCTTGGCGCTGGGCTGTCCTCGGGTGGGTGCTTGAGGTCTTTGTCCATTGATGTGGTTTTGAATGGCTGAGCTTTTGGATTAAGGCCTCTCGGTGATGAAGATGCCGAAGGCCGATCGTATGATTTAAGATGGAGCGCGTCACAAGAGTCGTTGGAGCGGCCGGAGAGGAAGGAGGGCAGCGGTCACATTGATCGATCCATCTTGGTGATGTCCTCATCATCGGGGTATCTTGCGCTTCTTCCCTTGTGGCGGCCCCGGCCAGTCCTTGGTTTGGTCTCTCGCAATGACCTCGGCCAATGAATTGTCGGCCTCGGTGGTCGGAGTCGCCCCGACCTCGATGGTCGGAACGACCACAGCAAGGACGGCTTGAACGGCCAGGCGTCCTGAGCTTCACTTCCCGCTGCGGCCTTGGCCGGGGAGACATCGGCTTCGGTGGTCGTAGTGTCGTCGGTTTCCCCTCCATCGGCGACGGGTGACGCTGCGTCTTTGTCCGGATCGGCGAGCCCATGCTCGGACTCGCCGGTCACGACCCAACTATGGGGGTCTCTGGCTGCGCGATTCTGGCTCGCAGGGAGGCGGTGCACCAGCTCGTACGAGGCCTCCTCCTCGGACTCGGAATCGCCCTGGATGACAGCCATTGTCAGGAGGTGTTGGGGGTGAGTTCGAGCATTCAAGGTCTGCGACAAGGAAAGATTACTAAGCTAAGACGAAAAGAAAGTTTACGACCAAAAGAGAAGTAGGGTACCTGAGTCACGAGCCTTCGCCTCGCAGGGGGCTGTTGAGAGTCTCGGCGTCCCGAAGGTGAAGAAGCGGCCCTTCTCGGAACGTCTCGTGCTGGGGACCTTGGAGCACGCGGTGGCTCCGGGTTCCTCGTGGCAGCAGACCTAGGGCCCTACGATTGAGACCCTGGGGCCGCCTAGGGATTAGAGGTCCTGGCGGCGGCCGCAGCCCTTTGCTGCTGCGAGAAGAAAGAAAGAATCAAAGACTATTGCAGCCCTTTATTGAGCAAAGACACAGGCTCGACCACAGGTAGACTTACCACTGAGCGGTCGCCCCACTCGATGTGCTGCTTCTTCGAGGCTTTGCCGCTCGCGGCATCTCGAGGCGGCCTTTTGCCTACGTTCTTGCCCTTACTTGCTCCGGGCAACGGTAACATGCGCTTTGCCATCTGGAGCAGTTCTTGGTTCTCCTGCAAACACACTCTAAGGTCAGGGCGAGCTCCAAACATTCCCGAGTTGGGACCTGACTCAAGATATCTTACCTCGGTGCTCCGACTTAGCACGTTCTTCGGGATGGGATCGTCCGTGGTGTAGTCGAACGCCGCTTTCCCGAACATCTCCGTCATCCTGGCTGCTATCCAGGACTCCTTCAGCGTTGCTGGAAGAGCAAAGATTGTTAGAAAACTTCAAGTTCGAGCTTGAGCGGATTTCGGTTCAAGAAGACTTACCGAACGGGCCCTCACGGGTGAGGTTGTCACGACCCTTGATCTCGTAGAACGGATGCAACCTCTTTCGCAGAGGGAACACCCGGTTCCACAGGAAGTCGTTGGCGATGGCTTGTCTAGTGAGGCTGCGCGTGGTGCAAATGTGGATGATGGCGATGGCTTCCTAGTCGACCGCCAGGTCGTCCGCCTCGGGGGTCTGGCGCTTGTCGACGATGGGCGCTCCATCATATGCGATCGCGCCGTCTTCGCCCCTCTTCAAGTTGAACCATCTCTCGGTCCATGGACCAAGAGAGTTCCAAGCATAGAGTTGCAGGAAGGACCAGGGAAGTCCCGTCCGCAGCCGGAAATAAAGGCACCCAACCACGGGGTCCTTCTCGGTGCGGAACAAGGAGAAAAAAAGAGATGGGGTAGGAAGGATTCCGAGGAACCCCTCGCACAAATGAGAGAAGATGGAAAGAAGAAGAACGAAATTTGGTACCAGGTTGACGAGTTCGATCTCGCATTGTGCGAGGACCGACGCCACGAAATCGCTCTCCAACGTCCGCAAGCCAAAGAGCATATAATGCTCGGTGTTGACGAGTTCGTCTTCCCGGGTTGCGGTTCGATCTCTCCGCACGGTAACCACCATGTCACCGGATCCAGCAGCCCCAGAACTTCGAGCTCCTTCATCCTAGCCAGTGATAGAGAGCTTTTTCCGAACTTGGCCATGAGAAAATCTTGGTGCTTGGTCGAGGGGGAAAAGGCAGATTGGGTAGACGACCAGAAAGTCGAGATCGAATGAAGTTCAAGGAAGTTCGGGAATTTTTCAGGGGAGCCAATGGTTTGGGCTTTATAGGCCCCGATCGTCACTAGTTGGAAGGTATTGTGTTTCAAAAGGCGCGCCGGTTGCGATTCGACAGGTGCATTCAGAGATTTGGCGATGGAATCGATACGTCGCGGGCGGTTCCGCTGCTCTTCCGTGTCCGTACCAAGACTTCGAAGTCCAAGGGTTGCCATGCGTAATTGCGTTGAGTCCCTTGGTTGGTCTCCGTCCGATCTTGACCTTAAGTTTGGGCAACTTTGAGCACAATCAGAAGACCATCCCCTTTTCCAGATCGTGAGGCTCGAGATCATCCCAGATGCCTGGATACGACTTGAGTCTCAGGGGCCAGCTGTTGGGGACTGGGAAATCCCTGACTGGTCAACGGATAGTCAACAAGCCCCTAACTCAAGCTCGAGTCGTGAGGCCTTTGACCACGACGTGGACTGCGCGGCTCCCTTATGACCTCAAGCTAGGGGGTAAGAAATCAGGTTCCGCGCGAAGGGGTCAAGCTCGGGATCCAAGTCATGCATTCGACTGGCGATTACCAAGATCCTTAAATAATGGAGTTAAGCCAGACGTGGGCGGCAAATCCAGGACAGTTACGATCCACCTTCAGTGCGTACGAAGCCACTCTCGCAGGAATATCTCTTGGCCGTTTCCGGTAATGGCTGAGAGGGCATAAAACCCCCCTGGGATAAGCATACTCAGGCATCGCAACACAGAACACACACATACACTCAAACTATAGAAGCTCAAGTTAGAGAGCGCTCTCTGTACTCCAACATAGTGAATTTCTCCGCCTCTGGGCAGGATTGGAGTAGAGCTATTACCTGTCATAGGGGCTCGAACCAGTATAATTCTTAGTGTCTCCCTCTTTTTCTTTTTCCTCCGACCGTCAGAACAGCGAATCTATACCTTCGGTGAGCGAAGTCAGTTCTGGGTCCCATATTCACGATTAACCCCCATACACTTTTGCGGTCCGGCGATCCTAATCGTCGACAGTCATCTTCGGTTACGCCAAGTTTGATTTTCTCCAATTTTGTTGCATATCGTCTTTTTCAGGAAAGTCTACCTTTATTCTCTATCTATTCAGCCCTGATCGGCTGATTAGATTTATAATTATCCTTGATCTAATCGGTACCTTTATTCTCTATCTATTTAGCCCTGATCGGCTGATTAGATTTATAATTACCCCTGATCTAATCGGCTTTTTAGTAGTTTAGATCTTTGCCGATTTGTCGCGCTAGATCAACTTTGAGTGTATTTTCCGTTTATCTCTAATATTACATATCAAATCGATCGGCATGCCTTAAACAGTTAAATCTGACGTTCATCACGTGTTGAGACCGATTAATCTCCGTTATATTTTTGACGCCAACACACAGCATGATGCATTTGTAGATAAACCATGCCGTTGCACCGGCCATCGGCAACCAGCAAATAATTGCCACCGCATACGCCAATCCAGTGAGCTACAACCATACCTCCACGCTAGAATGATCCAATTTTAAGTGCGTCATCGATTACGCACGTAGATTTGACACGAGTCGGTGTCAAACTTGACAACCGAAATCACAAACTAGCCTGCTCGATCGTCGCTTTGCAGGCGAGAACCCACTTTGCTCTTAAGCAAATGTAGATAGCCACGATTTATCCTTGCTCGGATCCGATTGCTAGAATTTACTTGATACATGTGCTCAATGTGAACCTAAGTATGTTTAGTTAGTTTGGTTGATTTTAACAAGGAGTCTATTGTCCGGCCTGCCCAGTATGTAAATCACACCCAGTTAGAAAGGAAAGCTAACATCAACTGGCCGATTGTTAAGATCGAGATGGTTTAATGAGTTCTTTTGCACGTAGAATGGCTGATATTACTTGAAGCCCTTCCTTTAGTTGATATCAATTTGCTGTTCATCTTGATTCTTGATCATGGGAAATCCAACAGAACACCTTTCGAATGTGTAACAGCCTCCAGTCACAAAGACGCTCTGTAACACGTACAATCAGACCCTATTAATTTTGACAAAAGATATTGTTTAAAGCATATAGTTTATATATATGAAGATGATAAGAGCGAATTTTTCATTAAAAACTTTCATAATATTGTAATTTATAACTTTTTCTAATACATGATAAGAGAATTTAGTGGTCAAAATAACATATTGTTGACTTTAAAAATAAAAAAGCGTCACTTGACTGGAGGAGTACTACATACACTATTCAATTGCGGCTAGATTATTATGCACCGAAACAGGCACAATATCTGTTTACCAGGGCAGATATCTATCCAAGGTCAAACATAGGACTGATTTTCGTTTTTTTTTAATAAAAGGTAGAAGTTCTGTCATGCATTAAAGATAAAGAAGTCTAGAACAATAGGTAGTTAACATAGGAAAAGAAGGAGTAGGCACAAAAATTCAGATCGCTGACTCTGACTCAAACAGTGAGCCCTCCGCAATATATGACAATAGGAAATCAACATCGCCGATACGAGAACCCCGCAGAAAAGTGATCCGAGAGCGCCTTGGCTGGCCTCCCAACTTGTGCGGCATCACCGGACGGTCATGTTACAGTAGCACCATTCTGAAGTGCCCTCCTTCTGGAGTCCACATCCTGCGCAATGCGAGCAAGGACCGCGAGTGTAGGATGATAGATGTTATCGAAAATTCTCACATTCCTTTCCTTCCATAAGTTCCATAAAGTATAAATAACTATCCCGTTAACCTGCTTTCGAGATGGAGCATTCACCTTCTGTGGGATCAGATGCCACCAATGCGAGACCGAAAGCCCTGAACGTGGGATGGGTGAAGTTAGCTGCATTTGAGAGAAGATCTTTGTCCATATCTGATTGGCAAAGGGGCAACGAAGAAAGAGGTGCACCGCCGATTCAGGTTCCGAACCGCAAAGAGGACAATAAATGGAGTTTGGCCAGCCCCTCGCCGCCAACCTATCCGTTGTGAGCAACCTGTCGTGGATGAATAACCAAGCAAAGAATCTATATTTGTTCTCCACGCTAGCCTTTCAAATTCTAGTGTAATCGTTGATCGCCACCGCCCCCCTGGAACTGCACCAAGTATGCAAACCTCGCGGAGCATTGCTCATCTGCTGTCCATTTCCAAACTATGCCGTCCTCCGTGTTGGTCTGGAGAACTACCTGTTGAATAGCCTGCCACAATAAGAACTCATGAAGCCGTGTGTTATCTGTGATCCTTTTAAACAGAATGATCCAAGAATCATTAGCTAATTCATTTTTTTTCACAGTAGTCTTAAACTGTCATATTGAAATATTCAAGGATACTTATCTTCTTTTTTCATTTTTTTCCTAGGGTTACTCCCTCCATTGATTAATGTAAGACATATAATTTTTGAAGCGTAGTTAATAAATGCAAGACTCGCATCCAAAATTTAATGATACTTTTTCACCGTGTCCCTACTTATTTTTCGTTCTCATATTCATATGTTCATTGCCACCACAAAATGCATTTTTCACTGCCCGAAAACAATCATTCACTACTACAAAAGAACTCATATTAAACTCCTCATCACTGACGGTTTTCAAAAACCGCATGTGATGACGTGTTATCACAGACGTTTTTTTGCAAAAGCCGTCTGTGATAGGTCTCAGGCACATCACAGACGGTTTTAGTCAAAAACCGTTTGTGATATTCACCTCATCACAAATAGTTTTTGGCTAAAACCGTCTGTGATGACACATCACAGACGGTTTTTTGGCTAAAACCGTCTATGATGGGAGGCACATCACAGACGGTTCTAGTAAAAAACCATCCGTGATGCCCCTTGATCATCACAGACGGTTTTTAGCTAAAACTGTCTGTGATAGAAAGCACATCACAGACGGTTCTAGTAAAAAACTGTCTGTGATGTCCCTTGTTCCCTTTATTCTTGCCTCTATTCCAATGCACTACCACCCTCTACCGCATTGTACCCTCTGTCTCCTCTTGCACCCTCGCCTCCTCTTGTGTCGCTCACCCCCTTGCCCTCCTTCCACGCGTCCGCCCGCCATTGCCTCCTCCTGCCAGCCCTTGTCTCCTTCCGCCGGTCGCCCTCACCTCTTTCCTTGTGTCGCCCTAAACCCTAGCCCCCATCAGTGTTCTCCCGCGAGCCCCCACCCCTAAACCCTAATCCCGTCAGTGTCCACCTACACCCTTCTCCCGCAAGCCCCCATCCCTAAACCCTAGCCCACATCGGCTACTTCAAGAAGCTCGAGTAAATTGGCGAGGGTACATACGGGTAACCACCTCATTTCTCTAATCAATTCAGTACTCGTCTAATCCAATTTTATCTCTGTGGCTACCATCAGGCAAGTCTACATGGTGAAGGGATGGAAATGAACGAGATCGTTGCACTCAAGAAGATCCGCATGGACAAGGAGTGTGAAGGAGATCGTCACCTTGGGTACTTGTTACATTTGACGTGTTAATTAGTTATGCTATTTTTCCTAGAGCAACATAGGGCATGGTTAGCATTTCCTAGAGCAGTAGTAGATTTAGCTTAGTGTCCAATTTTACCGTGACTCGGATAGCCGAAAGTTAGCTAAGTGTCCAATTTTACCATGAGTTGGATAGCCTAAATTTAGCTAAGTGTCTAATTTTACCATGACTTGAATAGCCCAAATTTGCTAAGTGTCCAATTTTACCGTGACTTGGATAGCCCCAATTTAGCTAAATGTCCAATTTTACCGCTTAAAGATGGCGAGTAGATAAGGAAAGTAAAACTTTCCTTTCCTATAGCATTCTTCTAATTTATTATATATCTCTTATGAATAGATAAATATATCTAAGTTATGGATAAAAATGATTAAATCAAGATTTTATTTTTTAGAATAATATGGGATTTTTAGCAATTTTTTTAAATTAACGTAAGAATTTTTTAACATTTTCTAGGATTCTAGAGCCCTCCAATTAATGTATAAAAGGATATTCGCACGGCTACAACAAGCCGAGAGGATGACGCAACCTGTGGAAATGGAGGTCGCCCAGTCCCCAAAGCCTCACTTCGTGGTCATCCCATGGCTAGCCACCAGCCACATGATCCCCATCGTTGACATCGGCTACCTCCTCGCCGCGCACGGCGCGGCGGTCACCATCATCACTACGCCGGCCAACGTGCAGCTCGTCCAGAGCCGCGTGGACCGTTCCGGCGCCCAAGGCTCCGCGGAGATCACGGTCACCGCGATCCCCTTCCCGGCCGCCGAGGCCGGGCTGCCAGAGGGGTGCGAGAGGGTGGACCACGTCCCTTCGCCCGATATGGTCCCCAGCTTCTTCGACGCCGCCATGAAGTTCGGCGAGGTGGTGGCGCAGCACTGCCGCCTCATGACGCCGCGCCGGCCTAGCTGCGTCATCGCCGGAATCAGCAACACTTGGGCGCACCGCATGGCGCGCGATCTCGGCGCGCCCTGCTTTATTTTTCACGGTTTCTGCGCTTTCGCGTTGCTGTGCTGCGAGTACCTGAACACGCACAAGCCGCACGAGGCGGTCGGGTCGCTGGACGAGCTTTTTGACGTCCCGGTCCTGCCGCCTTTCGAGTTTAAGTTCTCTAGGAGCCAGCTGCCGCTGCAGTTCCTTTCGTCCTGTTCCATTGAGGACAGGATGCGAGAGCTCCGCGAGTACGAGACGGCCGTCGACGGCATCGTGGTGAACAGCTTTGAAGAGCTCGAGCACGGATCCGCGGCGCGCCTCGCAGCAGACACCGGCAAGACTGTGGTCGCAGTCGGCCCCGTCTCCCTATGCCACGCGCCTAGTCTGGACGTCTCAGATGACGCGAGGCGGTGCATGTTGTGGCTGGACGCCAAGAAGGCCAAGTCCGTGTTGTACGTGAGCTTCGGCAGCGCCGGGCGCATGAACCCGGCGCAGCTCATGCAGCTCGGCACGGCTCTCGTGTCGAGCCCATGGCCTGTCCTCTGGGTCATCAAGGGCGCCGATTCGCTGCCCGACGACGTCAAGAAGTGGTTAGAGCAGAACATCGACACTGACGGCGTCGCGGAAAGCCAGTACCTTGCAGTGCATGGCTGGGCACCGCAGGTTGCCATTCTGTCACACCCGGCCGTCCGGGGCTTCGTGACGCACTGTGGGTGGGGCTCCATACTGGAAAGCATTGCCGCAGGCGTGCCCATGGCTACCTGGCCATTCAGCGCAGAGCAGTTCCTGAACGAGAAGCTGATCGTGGACGTGCTTGGGATCGGCGTGTCCGTCGGCGTGACGAAGCCCACGGAGGGCGTGCTGACCGGTGGCAAAGACGGCAGCGGCGAGGCAAAGGCGGAGTTGGGGATGGAACAGGTGAAGAGGGCCTTGGAAAGGCTCATGGAAGGAGGAGCCGAAGGGGAAGACAGGGCGAGGAAACTTCAGGAGCTAAAGGCGAAAGCGAAGGCTGCCTTGGAGAATGGGGGCTCGTCGTATATGAATCTGGAGAAGTTGATCCAATCTGCCGTTTGAAATTGGATTTGTCTGCGTTAGCACATCAGTTCATTTCTGAATAATGTTTGCTGATTGGTGTACTCGAGATTGGTTTCTCGCTTGAGCTGTGCTTATGTGCCTTCCCATATGCTAGATTCGAAGAAAGAAAAGATATTAAACCAGTAATGTTGCAATTTCATCTCGTGCCCAAATCAGTGCTCTCTATTTCTCTCTGCAATTGTGAGCTCATGCTTCTCTCCTGAATCCTGACAGAACGAACGAAGAGTGGGTTAGTTGTCTGAACTTCCTTAAAAAGCTCCATATATCTGGACACTTTTCGCAGTAGTGCTCTGAATGACTGAAGCTAAGTGCATTACTCTTCCCCTTTTTTTAACTCGGGTAGCTGGGTCAAGTTAGTGCGGGAAAGTTCCTTACGATATACTCACAGATAGTTACCGTTTTAGACCTAGATATAATCAAACTTTCGAAGTTTTAACTATCAGTATCTTTTGAAATATTTAAATTAGATATATAAAAATGTTAGAAATCGACACGTAAATAGGAACGAAGAAGATTGTAGGATCGAAATATACTAATGTAGCAATCAGAGGGGGGTGAATGATTGCGCGGAAGCTAAAATCAAATTTTTGATCTTTTCAAACACCCCAATTTAAACTCAAATTGCTTGAAAACCAGTTCTGAAGTTAGAAGACCAGGTTACTTAAATTGGAAGACCAGGTTACGGGTTGGGAGACCACCTCACTTGCTGTTGGGAGACCAAGAGACCGGCCTGGACGACCAAGAGAGCACTTGGGCGACCAGTTTGGGCACTTGGGCGACCAGTAAATCATCTGGGCGAGCAGTAGGACACCTGGGCGACCAGTTTGGGCACTTGGGCGAGCAGTAGAACACCTGGGCGACCAGTTTGGGCACTTGGGCGAGCAGGCGAGCAGGTTGGGCGACCACGCGCACTGTTGGGCGACCACGCGCGCAGTCTGGGCGAGCAGACCGATATATATATACTAAAATAGTAATTACGGAAGATCAAGCCGTTAGATTGACGTGAAATTTTAACTGTAGAAACTAGACTCAATTCCGCAACTAACACAAAAAGAATCAGGTCAATCGGATATACGGATCTAAAGTTATGACCTTTGCAAGATGACTAAAACAATTAGCGATCTAACAGCTGGGCGACCAGACTAGCAATCTGGGCGACCACGAATTATCAAAGATCTAACCGTTGGATTGATATGAAATTTTAACTGTAGAAACTAGATTCAATTATGAATCAAACCCAACAAGAATCAATCCGATCGGATCTACGGATCAAAAGATATTACCTTCGCAAGATGATACCTTTGCAGAGAACCGAACTCCGTGATGAACTTCGTGACTGCTGTGATGAACAAAACTTCAAGCGATCGATCAACTATGCCGGAGCTAAGAACTTGTGAGAAAGGTCTTTATTTTTGATCTGGTTACAGTACTCAAACAAAAGAGTACAACCCTAAAATCTTGCTCACCATAAGCAGAGACACCTCCTCCTATTTATACAGAGAAACTCACGAGATTGACTACAACTCCACTTCCAACATGGAAAGAGTTAGGTGTCTATCTCAACTTGGCCCAACATGGCCAAAAACAACTCTTGCACGTATGTACAGCCCACCGCTGTAATTACGTGACTAACCAACCTCCATGTGCATGTTCTCTAGCTCAACGTCCCGCATGACATCCTCGACCACCAAGACCTTGATTCCTCCACGAACCTAGTCCCGAACCTCGGCCTCCATGAACCTAGTTCCGGTCCCCGTCATCGACCACGTTAAGCCCTCGAGCAACACCGCACATGAATAAACAAAAACAATTCCGAGCACAAGTCCACGACTTGACTCAAAGTTAATCCATGCAACCACTCACATGAGTGCATTGCATCAAGCAAAACCATTATGCTATCACCAAAGATAAAAATCATCTCAACATAGCACATGCACAAGCACCACACATGCCATAACCAAAACCACTTTGCAATGCCAATTTCACCATTCACCAATTTTTCATCACATGATTTCACAATCTCCCCCTTGATGAAAACATTGGCAACACCATTTAGAAACGAACATTGGCATTCACCTCACAATGGCAACACCATGTTTAAAAGCAGTAAAGTGACCAAAAGACAAAGAAAAATCTCCCCCTACAAAGAAGAACAAAAATCTCCCCTATCTAAAAAGAAATCTCCCCTATCAAAAGAAAGACTCTCCTAATGTAAAGAAGAAATGTGTGTGTGAATGTGCAATGTGACCAAAAATCTCTCCTTTGACTCCAAACTTCTCCCCTTTGACAATGGATTCATCAAGATTGCAAAAGAGAGCAAAAGAGAAACTTCTCCCTTTTATGTTTGTTGTTTTTTTTTTATTATGTATCGAGCATTATGAATCATGCACAAATGTAACAACTTGATCACCAAGTCATGCTATCAACAAGATTTGCACCTCAAATCTACACATAAACAATGTAGAGTAAGCATAACTAGAAATCAAGTACTATTAACGATTTTTACATGGCATGATTTCCTTTTCTCAACAATCTTAAAGCCTGAAAACATTGACTTTTTGTGCACTTTATTTGTTCTTGAAAAACTGATTCATTAATTTGATTTCAACAATAACAATTTCAAGGAATTACATGCACCATCAGCCTTACTTTTTAACCATGCCAAGCAATCACAAGCTTAAGGTTTCATGGTTTCGGTCATACACAACCTCTTCCAAGTTCATATCAAAGTGCAATGATAAGCAGTCTCGTAAAGAAGAAGTGCGACAGTACATGACCTTGTTCTTGCATTTATCAACAATCATTTTTTTTGCTTTAGCACTTAACTTTTCATATTTAGCACTTTTTCGAGCAGGATCAAGATTAGCCAAGAAAGTTCAACCATGACAAGATTTAATTCAAGTTATCATTCCATTTAAAAAGTCATGACATAAACTACACCATATATGTATAAACAGAAAGTTGCAAAGGCCTTGTAGCATAAACATGGCTTCAAATGACATATGTGTATGAAATACAATGCTCAGTACTTTTACTGTTTTTCAAATTTTTTTGTTTTTCATTTAAGAAACACACGAAACAAAAACACATGCTACACAATATTACAAGGTTTTTCACAAACTCCCCCTCAAAACAACCATCTTAAAAAAAACTTCTACAGAATATCACTTGAAGGGATTAAATTGAAAACAAAAGGCTGAAAGAACAAACCTCCCCCAAAAGAAACTTTCACCAAAAAGCATTAACTCCCCCTCAAATGGATAACCAATAAAATCAACAGAGAGGAGATGATGATATACATGTGCTTGAGTTATCATGATATGTTCAGTTAAGCATAAGCATGAATTATGACAAAAGTTCTAAGCATGAAAGGCATGATATAAGATATAACATTATTGAACATGCCAGGGGATACAAATGAGCATATGAACTCATCTCATGCCACAATTAGATATCTGTGAATGTAAAGAACATGAGTGTATCAAATAGCTCACAAAGTAGATGAAAAATTATTGCACATGCTTCTTGAAAACAATCTCAAGGGTGAGAACCATCCAAGTCTTGATCTCATCTTGCAAAAGACCAAAATCCCTAAGCTTCTGTTCTCCAACCCATTCCTGAAAAACTACATAGCACAAGAAGATGTCGAGGTCTTGGTACTGGGGTTAGAAATAAAGCATTTATGAATCCAGTACTGAGACACACGACGAGTAGGCACAACACGAGTATGCTTGCTCACACAATCAGATTTGCCATTTCCCGTGTTTCTTGCAACAAAAGGTGTTTGCATCACCCTAGGCACAAAATGAGGAGTAAAATATGCCTTCCTGAAATTAGACCTAGCCTTAGTCTTCTCTTTCTTTTGCTGTTTAGCTAGTCTAAAGCAAAAATCTACTAAGTGTCCATCTCTACCACAATGAGTGCAAGTATACTTCACATAATGTTTAGCTTTAGGAACAGAAGTAACATTTGCATTCACCATAGTAGAAGATAACACACCAGCAGACTTGAAAACAGTTTTCTTAGGCTCATTGACAATTTCAATTTTCCACTTTCAAGTGTCTTCTGGCTGTTGGAGCATGTGATTTATGATGAGCATAAGAATCAAAATCTAAACCTTTGTGATGAGTAATCGACTTTTGATTGATCCAAAATCATGTTTAAGTTTTTCTTTCGAAGAGTGAACCGTTCTAAAGATTTTTCCAAGTAATCAACCTTTCGAGAAAGAGTTAAACAGTTATTACATGGAACGTCCACTTTTCCTTTCTGTTTGCGACAAGTTGAGCATGAAAGAACTTCATGAGTGAGCATAGCATCCGTCATTTGAGAAACTCTAGCATTTGCATTATGCAACTTCAATTCCAAAGATAGCACATTTAGAACAATGAGTTGTATCATGCAAATCAACAGTTGAACGACCTAGCGTTTTTAACATGTTTCTCATTTTCTTTCTTTTCAAAGATTGACTTGTTCTAACAAAGAAACATGTTCTTTCCTAAGCACAAGAAGCTCATCAGAATTAAGTCACATGATTTGCAAGCATTATCATCAGAATCAAAGATTTAAGTCTAGCAATTTCAACATTCAAAGATTCCACAAGAACATCATGTTTCTTAATCTTCTTGTCGCGTTTGTCAAGCAATTTTCCAAGACGAACAACATGTTAATAGTTAATTCATCGTAGAAGGTTCTACCTCATTACAATCGCCGTCATGATCGTCCTCGGTGAAGCTTACATCACTCCTAGCCATGAGACACAACCCATCAATTCATGTTTGCTTGGAGTTGTTGTATCATCTTCACCGCTCTCCGAATCCACATCACTCAAATTGACTTGTTCAAGAGCGGAAAGGACCGGTGGACAACTTTGTCGTTGATGAAGCTCTTTTTCTTTCTATTGCTTGGAAAGAACTTCTTCTTCTCTTTTCTTTTGTCATTGTCCTCTTCTCTTGATGCTTTTCCTGCAAGTTTAGGACAATTTGGACGAATATGGTTGAAATCACCACACTCATAGCATCTTGGAGGGCCACCACCAACTCTCTTTCTCATTCTCACATTCTGCAAAGCTTTATTAAACCGAGAAGAGAGTGATGCCAAGTCTTCTTCTCGAAATTCCTCAACTGCTTGGTCGGTTAGTGAAGACAAGAAGGACAAAGCAAAGTTTGAAGAAGCACTATTTTGAGACATGCTAGCTTGAGAGGTTAATGCAATTGATTTATAATCAGTCCTCCTAGCAAGAACATCCAATTCATGAGTTTTTAGCTTAGAGAAAAGAACATCTACAGTAAGGTCACTCATGACAGTTGATTCTCTAATGGATGTAACTTTCATCTCCCAAATAGACATGTCTAATGCACCAAGCAATTGTCTAGCATTAGTAGCCTCATCAAAGAAAACTCCAACAGCACGTAAGTTGCTAAGAATCTTATTGAAAGCGTGCAAAGAAATCATCTAGAGACTCATCAGGCTTCATCTCAAATCGCATGTATTCTTTCTTATATATATCTTGGCGAACCTCTTTAATAGTGTTAGATCCCTCATGATAATCATAAAGAGATTTTCATACCTCATATGCAGACTTGAGATGGATCACGCGGTCGAAGTCACTTCTTCCCAAACCTTGGATGATCAAATTTCGTGCTCTGCTATTCGCTTCAACCTGTGCTTGATTGGTTTCATTGACTTGATCATTCTCAGGAACTTGATATGGTTTGTACACCTTCTCCCAGATTGCAAAGCCCTGAGCTTGAATGTATGCCTCCATCTTCGCTTTCAAAAGCGAAAATCAACACCATCGAAAACACAAGGTTTTGTCGAATACTTATCCATCGCTACGGTTTCTAATCACCGGTTAAGATTAATTAGAAAAACCTTGCTCTGATACCACTTGTAGGATCGAAATATACTAATGTAGTAATCAGAGGGGGGTGAATGATTGCGCTGAAGCTAAAATTAAATTTTGATCTTTTCAAACACCCCAATTTAAACTCAAATTGCTTGAAGACCAGTTTACGGGTTAGAAGACCGAGTTACTGAAATTGGAAGACCAGTTACGGTTGGGAGACCACCTCACGCTGTTGGGAGACCAAGAGACCGGGCCTGGGCGACAGAGAGCACTTGGGCGACCAAGAGGATACTTGGGCGACCAGGTTTGGGCACTGGGCGACCAAGAAATCATCTGGCGGCGAGAGGGACACCTGGGCGACAGTTTGGGCACTTGGGCAGCAAAGAGAACACCGGGCGACCATTTTGGGCACTTGGGCGAGCAGGCGAGCAGGTTGGGCGACCACGCACACTGTTGGGCGACCACGCGCGCAGTCTGGGCGAGTAGACCGATATATATCTACTAAAATAGTAATTACGGAAGATTCAGCCGTTGGATTGACGTGAAATTTTAATTGTAGAAACTAGACTCAATTCCGCAACTAACACAAAAAGAATCAGGTCAATCGGATATACGGATCTAAAGTTATGACCTTTGCAAGATGACTAAAACAATTAGCGATCTAACAGCTGGGCGACCAGACTAGCAATCTGGGCGACCACGAATTATCAAAGATCTAACCGTTGGATTGATATGAAATTTTAACTGTAAAAACTAGATTCAATTACAAATCAAACCCAATAAGAATCAATCCGATCGGATCTACGGATCAAAAGATATTACCTTCGCAAGATGATACCTTTGCAGAGAACCGAACTCCGTGATGAACTTCGTGACTGCTGTGATGAACAAAACTTCAAGCGATCGATCAACTATGCCGGAGCTAAGAACTTGTGAGAAAGGTCTTTATTTTGGTCTGGTTACAGTACTCAAACAAAAGAGTACAACCCTAAAATCTTGCTCACCATAAACAGGAGACACCTCCTCCTATTTATACAGAGCAAACTCACAGAGATTGACTACAACTCCACTTCCAACATGGAAAGAGTTCGTGTCTATCTCAACTTGGCCCAACATGGCCAAAAACAACTCTTGCACGTATGTACAGCCCACCTGCTGTAATTACGTGACTAACCAGCCTCCATGTGCATGTTCTCTAGTCCGAACGCCCGCATGACATCCTCGACCACCAAGACCTCGATTCCTCCTCGAACCTAGTCCCAACCTCGCCTCCATGAACCTAGTTCCGGTCCGTCATCGACCACGTCAGCTCTTGAGCAACACCGCACATGAATAAACAAAAAACAATTCCGAGCACAAGTCCACGACTTGACTCAAAGTTAATCCATGCAACCACTCACATGAGTGCATTGCATCAAGCAAAACCATTATGCTATCACCAGCATAAAAATCATCTTAACATAGCACATGCACAAGCACCACACATGCCATAACCAAAACCACTTTGCAATGCCAATTTCACCATTCAGCCAATTTTTCATCATATGATTTCACAAAGATCAAACCAACACAGATTTGGGACACATGATTTTAACGTGGAAAAACCCCTCCAATGCGAAGGGAAAAAAAAACCACGGGTGCCGGCCGGCAAACTTCACTATTTTCGGGAGTGTTTACAAAATCGCCAGAGTGAATCCTCACGACGGCTTACAAGAAGAATTTATAAGGCAATGACCTAGGTCAAGAATAAAACGATCCGCTCCGACAGAAGTTAGTCTTCTTCTGAATTTGGATCATAATTCAACAAAAAATTATATATACGTATACATATTTGTTTTGAAAAGTACTTTCATAACATTATAATTTTATTGAGTTTTATAAAATATATTCTAATAAAATCAGTGGTCACAATTGTGTTTTTGGGAGATTATGTCGATATCCAAAATGACAACTATTCGTGACCGAAGATAGTTTGTTTTAGTTTTGGATTCTCTAAAAACCGATTCTAGATTGTAGTGATAGAGAAGCTGATTCTCCAAATGTTGGAATCCAAAAGCAAATATGAAAAGCATATATGATTCTCCAAAAGACTGTTCACTGCTGTGTAATGTGCCGCTAGTTGTTGGTCACACTTCTCTTTCTTGGTGTAGCATGTTTCCTCACAAGCTACCTTTCGATTTATCCGGGCTCCGATACCAGCGTTGTTCGTTTTATGAGCCCATGCTTGTCGTTGAGCGTTCCCTACTGGTGGAAGCTTTTCTTATAGTCACGAAAGTATATTTGCACACGTATTCTTTGGTATTGGCACGCTTTTTGCAGGAAACTTAAACCAGTGAGATTCAGTTGGGGCATGCCAAACCAGACATATCCCCGATTCTCCACAAGTCTAGATAGAAACGGGTTATAGCACAGCACTAAGAATGATAATATCAGGCGAGACGACAGACACTTTATCGGCTTCTCTTGCCAAACATTTTTGCGTTCCCACTAACCAGCTAAACACAGTACAAACTGAACGAAAAACGCAATGAACTCTCTCCCTAGCCACCCCAACTAATCAGCCTGAAAAATCTCGTTCGACGGTTCGAGCGACGAACATTTACGATCATATATGTCCTCAGCTATCAGTCTGAGAGTGGAGATACATGGTCTGGGCAAAAGCACATCCATCGATCAGAAGATTTGGCTTATGTTGCCCCGTCCCAATTTCTTCTTCTTCTAAATTTGGTCCCATCCTAATGAAATTGCAAAAACGACACTATTCCTAACTGTAGAAGCACCGTTAAGTGACATGTATCTCCTACCATTTTTCCCTAGCTCGACAAGTAGCTAAGACCACGACAACAACGTCCATCGCAACAGGTGAGACAGTGCCACTACGGGAGCCAACTTACCGAGCACATCAGGCTTGGCAAGACCTACCGCACTACTCGTGCTCTGAAGCACCCTTACCCTTCCTCAGGTACCGTGGCAGGTACACGACAAGCTTGATAGAAAGGTACATTACATGTGGTGCCAACCAACTCTACGGTAGAGAAAGCGTGGTAGAAGACATGCGCCGTTTACTGCTGCTTCTGTGATCGGAAAGGCTAGATTTACCATTTTCATTTAGAGTAGACAAAAATGAAAAAAAAAAAAGGGTGTGTAAGAGGTTACATACACACACAGGCTTCGATCGATCGTTCCGACGTTATTCGGAATCCCTGGGGAAAATGCCCTGGCCCGGCCCAAGCACGTGCAGCGGGTCGAAACGGGCCTTGCGGGCCACAAACCGCTCCCAGCTCGAGCCGAAGTGGCCTCGCCAGTGCGCCTGCGACGGTTGCCGGGCAAGGTACTGCTTGGCGCCGATGCCGCCGCCGACACGGCAAGCCTCGTCGGCCACCCGGCGGTGCTGCTCCAGGATATCCTCCACGCACGAGCGGCCGCACTGTGCCGGGTCGGTCGACCGGAGCACGCCGAAGATGTACATCACCCCGTCCGGCGTCAACGGCACGACCGCCGATGTGTTCCCGTCCCACCTGAAAAAACACCCAGGATGATTAGCAGGAGTGCAGCAACTTGGCATGTGATGCTAGAATCACAAATCATGGTACTAATGCTCTTGCGCGGAGTACTGCTTGTGTGTGACGCCCCAATGTTCAGAATAATTGGACATTGGATGTTGGCACTGATGACCTCATTTGTGCTGAATTGTTTTGGTTTTTAGAAGGAAAATATAGTACGCGGAACGCCTTCGCAAAATGGCAGGTAAAATCCCTTGGAAGAGTGGAGCCCCCCGTCTAGGAAAATGTAAATTTGCTGTCCAGGGAAGGCAAAAACATCTTTTCACCAGCCGGATCTTGTCAGCTCTGAGGGGGGCTTTTGGTTGCAGAGGATCTAATTGATCGGCCGTCTTCACCTTTTTTTTAACTCCGACGCACACTTATTTTTTAAATCTAACCCTGTGAGAATAAATTTATAAAACTAGCCGCAGTCCTCAACTACGGAGTTAACAACTAATGGCATATATTACCTATTATGCTCCCATATCGCAGCACCTTGTTGGTGTCACGATATATGAATTGTCATGTACCCCGAGCTCGACATCAAGTGTGGCAGACCAGTAGCTCAGTAGGTCTTGCCGAGCACATGTTTAGACCGGCACAATGTGTAATTAAGTAAGTAATTAATTAATTCATGGATGTGGCCAGTAAATTCCTACCAAGATAGGGAAGCTCGGTAGGACCACTGGGCCCATCCTGTTGCTTCGGTTGCCAGACCTTGCAAGGTGGAGGCCACTATCATGCTACCAGCGCCTTGTCGAAGGACAGGAGCACGGCAGTGATATGTGTCGTTTGTTGCTCTTCTATGGTTTGAGATAGTGCTAATTTTAAAAGTTCATTTGCACATGGATCAAATTGGAAAAAAAAAGTGTGTCGAACAAAAAAGAGCAAAGACTTCATGCAAGCATCAAATTCATATCTTTTTATCTAGCCACATGAAACTTTTTTTTTAAATCTAGCTCCATTGTACGTGTATCTACAAATTTGACCCCCTTCCCACCCCTTATCGTGCCCGATGAACACAGAAGCTTGCCGACACCACGGTAGGCGCCATAGACAGAGCCATAGAGGCGCTGTTGGCGGAAAACCGCAATGCGCGAACCACCAACGCAAACAGTTGCAACTTGCAAAGACAGTAATGCCACAGAGAGTTTTTTTAAATAATATAATTTTATATAATTTTACAAAAATAATATACTAAAACAAAATTTTACAAAATATACCTCTGTCGTATAGACCTATTTAGTCATAGATTGAATTAGCCGATGGATTATTTTGTCGATGATTTATTTGGTTGACAAGACTGGGTATGTTGCCAATTCAAATAGCGATAGAAATTGTCATTTGAAATAACGATAGAGGTGGCATATTATTTTTGTATTTAATGAAGCAACAATTTAAAAGCTTTGCCTCTGCTATACAGTCCTAAGGTGATCACGTCCTGAAGGTGAACTTTTTCTTGGCTGCAACTACCGTGGACTAGTTTATTGTGAGAGAGGCAGTAAACGTCGATTGTCAACTCAGTCCCGCCCCTGCTCCCTGATTTCTAGCACTGTTTAGATCACAGTGCCTGCTGCAAGCAAGCACTGCACTGCACTGCAAACGGCACATTGAATCCCCCCTCGTATATCGGAAAAATTATATCGGAAAAATAACGGCAGGTGTAGTTTTGCTCCTATACGTGAGCCTCATAGCATGTGGGCCCTATATGCAAGGGTAAAACTGCTCTCTCCTGTAACGGTAGAAAATGCACGTCCTGTATATCCCCTTCGGTTTGCCTTTCTGCCGTGGATAAAATCAGGAGAGAACCAAACTGGAGGACCATGGACTCCTGTAGGCTGTAGGCAAGGCCAGCCTCGCAGGAGATAAAAAAGGCTAAGTTTTACTGTAGACAGCAGACAGGACGGATTTACGTGTCTAGATCGAGATCGACACGGACGGTCTTATAAGTTAGTGTTCCCTGTTCGTACTGACACGATGACATTTTTTTTAATCCGTCCTGACTGTGGACGCAGTGAAGTGTGAATTGACAGGCAGTGCAAAGGTGTTTGGAAACATAGTTTAAAGAACTGTGGGAATCTCGGCCGAGCTTTCGGAAATCCAGCGGTGGATGGATCTAATAATCTCAAAAATTTAGGAAATCTCAAGTTTGTTGCCTGTTTTGATTTTTTTATGGGCAGATTTGATCGGATTTGATCTAATAACCCTTAAGAAAGTCATCTTTCATGAAAATTTGTTGAAAAACTTAATTTTTGAGACATTTTAAAACTTCGGCAGAAACACTATCAGATTTTTATAAAATTTTACAAACTTGATCAAGATATAAAAAATTTATGGTACTATCTTTAGTTGTGTAAGATCATAAAAAAATTTAAAAATACTTTAACTTCATTTGTTATCTTTAAAAAATAAAAAATAGGATGAACATAATTGGGACAATAGCTTTGTCAGAATTTTATAAATTTTCTCGAATGATCATGATCCAAAATTTTTATGACAGCTTAATAATTGCCTCAGTACCACTCTAAAATTTTTAACTTTTTGGTTTGCTCAATCAAATCTATATAAACATTGAACTTCATTTGTTATATTTTAAAAATCAAAATTATAAAGAATACAAATGATGCAGTGCCCTTGTAAAAATTTTATAAATTCACTGAAGTGTGGTCAGATTCAAAATTTTTATAAAATCTTAAGCATTTCCTTAGAACCCTTTTGAAAACTTTAAACTTTTTTTATTGCTAAAGCAAATCTATATATTGATCATCAGGCTTTTATCATAACGTAGCACTGTAAGAATTTTTGAACTTCTTGAAACTTGATTATCATGTGAAAATTTTACAGACATATTAATGATACATCAGGACTATCCACAAAATTTTTTAAAATTTTGTAACATGATTTAAACTATTTTTTATTTCGAACTTTGTCACAAGTTGCATCTCGGCCGCCGTTGGAGATGGGAGAATGCCACGGCTTTGTCCCACATGGGCCAGCTGCCGTGCCTTGGGTTGGCAACCTATTTTTGGAGAGGATAACTACGAGAATGCCATGGCTTTGTCCCAATTGGGCCAACATGCCGTGCCTTGGGTTGTCAACCTATTGCGGCACCCAAGTATCAAGGAAAGACGACCAAACGCCTCAAGATAGCAGGCAGCAGCACTTTTTGATGTGTAATTTGCTTCTATACCACCCCAAAAGGCGCGAACTTCCTCCATCTATTTTGGAATATTTTGAGATTCCCTGTGGGTGAAAAGGCGATCTCGCCACATCATTGAACGAATTTTTGTGCAGGCAAATCTTGCAAATATTGCGGCAAAGATCGCTTTATCCTAGCGATGCGATTTATTAGTTAAGCCTTTTTGCTAGTATCAGCGACTTTATCGATGGCTAAGCTATCCTGAGTTAATAATTTGGAGCATGGAATTTGTGAAAACACGAGTGTAGATGGACCTACTTGTCAGTGAGGAGGGGGTAGACAAGGATGGGCCCCTCGAAGTCCTCTGCCGAGATGGTGGTGTCCATGAGCAGGTCCTTCAGCTCTCTGATGCTATGCTTGGGCACGAACATGTTGAGCCATGGGTGAGGCACGTCCCAGAGCCCCCGGCTCCTCAGGCTCTCCTCCTCCATCCTCACCCTGTTCAGGAAATCAAAGTAGGACACCTCCACACTGTAGATGTGGGGCCTCGTGTAGCTCAGCTCCCCAGAGACCAGCTCCACAACCTGCACAAAATTTTCATGATCACAAGATTAGCTCATTAGTACTATTCGGTAGTCGGTTTCTGTTACTGGTGGAGATGTGAACTTGGAGCGTTTAATTAGGCGGCGACTGACATGGCCTGCACCGGAGCCTTCCTGCTGGAAGTCATGCACAGCAAACTCTATGCAATAGTAGACCTTCTTCTTGCCCTTGGAGCCGAAATCTGGCCTGAAGTTAACTTGGGTAGGGAAGGCGATGGAGGAGCTGTGGAGAGACTGCTCATTCAGAGCCATGAACCCTTCAACATAGTCCACCTGCTGTGGCATTGAGACCAGGAGCTCCTGGTCCTTGGTGAATGTCTCGAAGTCGTCATAGAAGGCCCTCACCCATCTCACCTAATGATCAGGATGGTAATAACAGCAATAAATTTTCAAACAAAGCTTAAGAGACACAAAAGATGATTGATCAAGATTAGCTAGCTTTTCGGATTATTTCTATTTCTAGATGGCATGTACCTTGGGAGGAGCATCTTGGAGTGGAATCTGTGCCCTGGTTATGATACCAAACTGGCCAAGCCCACCAAGAACTGCGAAGAAAAGGTCCGGGCTTTTGGTGGGTGAGCATGTCACCACCTCCCCTTTCCCTGCAGCCAGCACAACAAGAACATCGAAAACTAAAGGAAACAAGCAAGCAAAAGACCACTGGTCACGCACTATATCCTTCCTTACAGTACCAATTAGAGAGAGAGAGAAGAGAAGTTGCATGTGCGCAGTGACCGTGCAGTACCTGTGACGACCTCGAGCTGCTGGACGTTGCTGATCTGCGGGCCATGCTTGAACGCCTGGCCGCTGATGCCGCCATTGGACAGGGTCCCGCCCACGGTGAGGTACAAGTAGTCCGTCCACGACGACGGCGCCAGGCCGGTCTTGAGGCACTCCTCCAGCACCTCCACCCACAGCGCGCCGGCGCCGACATCGGCGTACGAGCGCGCGATGGCCCCGCCGCCGTCTCCGTCACCCCGCGCAACCACCACCTCCACGTCGCGCGGCAGAGCGCGCGTTTCCACCACAATGCCGGCGCGCGCCTGCGCTTGGCCCTGGAGCGAGTGCCCCGCGCCGAGCGCGGACACGGCAGCCCTCGGGCGCTCCGCCGCCGACGACGACAGCGCACCCAGGAGGAGCGCGATTTCGGCGGGGGATTTCGGCCTCAGGACCGCGAAGGGCGTGTCGGAGACAACGGCGCCGAAGTCGCGCGCCGAGGACGGCGCCGGCTCGAGCAGGGCCACCGGGCCGAACACGTCGGTGGGGCTCTGGATGAAGTTCACCGAGGAGCAGAGCAGCAGGGCCAGGACGGCGGCGTACAGATACAGCGCCGTGAGCTCCATAGCTTCTTGGCCTAGCTCTCAGCTCCCTCGCTCGTGCACGCGCTTGGAGAAGTTACAGGTGCAAGTGCAAGCGCATTGGCAGGTGCTCTTTGCTGGATGAGACCGACAGAAGAAGTTGAAGGTGTCGTCGCCCTGCTCTGCTTGGCGATTGATGTCTCTTGGCCAGGACGTTCTTGTCAGTATCGATCCTTGGGTTCCCACAAGAACTGTGGATGGATGGAAGTATGGAACGGGAAAGTTAGGGGAGAAGAAGCAAGGCAAGAGAAAGAGAGAGAGAGAGAGAGCACGCGCGCGCGCGCGGAGACATGGACCTCCCAGTGGGGTGCGTGGATATATATAGAAGGGGACCGTCTCGTCACTGGCGCGGCCGGGCCCCGAGAATCTAATGGAAACCCGGATTGGGGCACGGGGATCCACGCGGGCCAGCGCCCGCCTCCCTTCGAAGCCGAAGCGTTTTTAGTCCCTAAAGCATTATTTTTAGAGCTACTGTCCAGCGCTCCAACGGTACAGCATATTTTACTAAGTTACAATACGGTTCACCGTATATTATAGATTTTATAAAAGTTTTAAACGAATATTATAGATATTTCAGTATATCTCAACAAATTTCAATAAGTTTTTAATATGAGAATACAATTTTCATCCGGTTTCAAATCTAAAACTTAATTTAAAACAAGATTCAAAATTTTTTTAACTGAGTTTTAAGAGACTAACTTCAAAGTTTCATAGCATGTTCTGTAGGTTTCAAAAAATTTTAAACTAATTTCACAAGGTTCGACATGCTTAAACAAATTTTGATGGGTTTCAAATAATTTTAATCTTGAATAAAAAAAGTTTTAAAATAATTTCAACTAAGTTCTAAAAAGGAAAATTCTAAAGTTTCAATGTATGATTCACAAGTTGCATATGGTTTTAACACTTCTAAAAACATTCAATGGGTTTTAATCTAAAAATATAAGTGTCGGTGTTTCGTAATGCCGGCGGACGTATTTGTAGGTCAAGGGGCCGCGCGCCCCCCTCTCCTTGATAGTTGACTCATGGAGTCTCGAACACACATTAGATCGGACAGAGGAGTCTCAGATGTATACTGGTTCGGGCTGAATGTCCCTACTTCCAGTTTGTGGTGGAGGATCTCGTTGATCGGGTATGGCGGATTACATGCGAGGACTAAGGGCAGGCCCTTAGCGCTCGTGTGTCTGGGTGAGCTCGGAGCCTCGACCGATCGCTTCGGATCGGGAGCGAGTCGGATGCTAGGTAGACAGAGGAGTTTTTGGTTCGTCGACAAGAGAGCGCCCTCCTAAAGGTCCCGCTCTCCTTATATAGGCGGAGAAAGCGAGTCACACGAGGTTTGGGAGAGAGGTGACTAGGGCACACTATCCTTAGCGATCCGGTTTGCGATCTTGAGTTAGCGTGTCCTGCGTATGTCATGATGGGTTAGCTTGGTACAACCAGCTATGCCCGTCGGTAGGGTTAGTGGCGATGCTTCGTTGGGAAAACACGTTCATCTCTCAGGCGCTTATCGGTAGGCGTTGCGTGGACGGCGCCTCTGGTGTTGCCTTGGGAAGGAACGTCTCTCCCTGCTCCATTGTCTCGTCCAGACGGCGGTTGACCGATTTTGAGGTCGGTCGATGACGTAACCGGAGTTGCTGGGGCGGGACCTTGCCGGGGCCCCGACCAACAACTGGGTCGGAGGCTACGTGCACTCCCGTTCTGCGGCGGCCGGAACTCGGAAGTCCCGACCAAGTCCGGTTATGGGCTACAAAGAGTCGGACCAGCGGCTTCGGTCGTGGCGCTCCTGCAGACCACTTGTAGCAGCGAAGGTCCCTCATGACCCGATCGAGACCTTCGTGGGGTACCTCGATATAAGTATTAAATCGATAAGTTATGCCAAGTTTCAAATCTAAAACTTGATTAAAGATGAGCTTAAGAAGAATCTTAACTGAGTTTCAAAAAACCAACTTCAAAAAGTTTCACAATGAAAATCTAATGAAACTTAGTCGTGAATGCTATTAAGAACTGAGAGAACTAACTCATAAAACCAGGTGAAACTTTACTGTGAAACCTAACAAAACTGAATAAAATCTATTGAAACTTAGTCGTGAAAGTTATTAAGAGCTAAGCAAACTAAATTATATTGATGAAACACTATGAAACCTAATGAAACTTAATGTGAAATATTATGAAACTTATCTGCGAAACATCATGAAACACTATGAAATCTAATGAAATTTAACCACGAACCTTGTGAAACTTTTGAAAATTTGATGAAACTTAGCAAAGGAAACTTGTTGAAACCTTTTGAAATATAGATGTGGAAACTCTTGAAACTTGATAAAACATATTCATAAAATCTTATTAGAACTTCGTGAAACATGAAAGTATCTAGGCCCGAAAGAACTTCATGATTTTGGTAATTAATGACAATCATATTTAAGAGACTAACATTTTCGTTGAGAATATTAAAATAGGTTAGTCTAAAGGATTTGTAATCATGGAAGCATAAAAATGAAGCAAAAGAAGATCAAAATGTCAATCAAGCATCAAAGGTAAACATCTAAGGATATTTCTCTAGTTATTTTACCGATCTTGGAGTTTGGAGAAAAGATCGGGTTACTAGAAATATGGTCGTACTATTAAGAGGGGTTTCATGTTATCTTGGTGTCATTTTAATGTCTAAAGGCTCAAATCAGTTAATTACACTCATGCATTGTCACATAGGATTTTCATTTTTATAAACCTTGATAAATCCTAAAGAGAGTCTTTGGAACCCCGGTACTACCGCCAAGGGCATCCCGGTGCTACCGAGGTAGCGGTAGCACCGGCCCCTAGGCCGGTGTGTAAAAACCTAAGAGGGGTTGTTTTGGGGTCCAGGAAGGGCGGTGCTACTGCCCATGGTAGCCCGGTGCTACCGCTACATGGTAGTACCGGCCCAATGCCCGTGTAAAAATTTCAGAGACACACCGTTTTAGATCCAGGCAAGGCGGTGCTACCGCCCATGGTAACCCGGTGCTACCGGGGTAGCGGTAGCACCGGCCCTAGGTCACGGTGTAAAAAATTCCAGAGAGGATTCCGTTTGGCTCTAAAATTGAACAGTAGTCCGGTGCTACCGGTCCCAGTTGGGCGGTAGCATCGGATCTCCTAATCAACGGCCTCTGTCAATGCATTAAATGCTCTAATGCACCCACGGGGATGGAGCCCGGTGCTACCGGTCCTATATAGGCGGTAGCACTGGAAATCCTAACTTGGTCAGGATTTCGAGTTTAAACAGCTAGTTTTGGTGGTTGGGGTTATAAATACCCCTCCACCGCCATCTACAACAACTCTTAGGCATTATTGAACATACTTGAGCTCTTGCTAAGTTCTTTTCTCCCTCTTGTGTATTCATTTCACATTTAGTGCAAGTGAGGAGAAAAATTGAGTGTTACATTTCGTGTGAGCCTTTAGACACTCGATTCGACCTCAAGCAAGCATCAAACTTGTTACTCTTGTAGGTTGCCGCCTCCTAGACGGTTTGGAAGTGTTTGGATTCGGTGATCTTCACAAAGAAGCTTATGTGAAGATCCGATCATTGTGAAGGCAAGGAGTTTGCCTACCCGGAATGGGGAAGAGCTACCACGAGTGATCGAGAAAGGCTCAAGCGAGTGGAGCCGGTTTGAAGAAGTTCAAGTCACCTCAACGTGGAGTAGGAGAGACCGGCAAGTCTCGAGACCATGAGATAAAATTCTTGTGTTCATCTATTGTGGTTTGCATTTCTTATTCTTTTGAGTAAAGTTAAAATCAAGCAATTTGAGTATCTTGCTTAGTATAGATTTGTGTTTGGAATATTTGAATAGTTGAGACAATTTAGTGATCATTAGAATTGCTCGGTATTAAATGTGCTAAAATTGCTATTTGTGTTTAGTGATCCTTAAAATTGAAATTAGAATAGAAAAATTTTAAAAACTCCTATTCATCCCCTCTAATCGGTTATCCTTGATCCTACAAAACAACCCAGAAAAATAAAAGCTTTATAATAAAAACTACTGAAACTTAGTCATGTAACCTATTAAAAATTATTCATGAAACCAAATGAAAATAAGATATGAAACCATGATAGAATCTTTTGGGAATTTGTATGCCATGCTACTATGTACACAGGCAAGTCTAAACATCCATGTATACACTTGGAATTTGAAAAGGCACAACCAGTAAGGTCGACTAGCTAACACAACCATAGCGACAAACATACGTAACAGTAAGCGTACGTTGTATTGGTGATCATGTATCGTCCCATGCATCCAAGCAGTTTCTCCTCTAAGACCCTTGCACCTGGTCAATGTGGTGCTGAGTCGCCTTCTTGATGTCGCAGGCCTTGGATGGGAGCCATGCCTTGGCGTGGTGTGCCGTCGCTCTGGAGAGTAATGGTATACCGTTATATAATATTTCTGATTATCCATTGGATGCTAAATTTAATTAGACCTTGTCATCCTTGACACAATCCAGGCACAAAATCGCACGTGTAAAAGCACGGACATTAGGCAAAAGCTCAGAGCATTCACAAAACAAAATCCATCGGTCTACAGTCTAATCGACCCCACGAAACCAGCGATCCCAACAATATGCTTGCTTACACCCCCACTCCCCCTATCCTCTCTCCTCACTACCACCGAGAGGCTTCTTCGTCCATTGCAATCTAAGTGGGACAAATACCCAACAGATACGCAGCCTCATGGCCGATAAAATACGCAGCCTCCGCCGCCCTCGCTTCCCTCCGGGGTACTGCCTCCTCTCCCTCCCTCTCTAGATCTAGGGTGAATGCCTTTCTGTTTCGTATGCTTCTAGATCCTTTGACTCAGGCACCTGTCATGCTGTGTGATCTGATGCGCGTTCTAGCCACGCCTTGGCGTGGTGTGCCATTGCTTTGGAGAGTAACGGTATACCGTTATATAGTATTTCTATTTTTTTTGGTAAATATCAATTCCTCGTGATTTTTTTGGAAAAATGGCACTATCTTAACAGTCCATGCACTGCAGCAGATGGCCAGTCGCAGGGTAGGAGATGGGTGTCTGCGCAACAAGCAGAGGCACTATCAATACAGGGTGCAATGATAGGGTCGGTTTGATGCTATGTTTTGGGGTGCTCGGTACCTTACTGCCAAGCTAAGATGGCACTACAGCAAGCCTGTCATGGTGTGCCATCTATTTATTGCCACGGTTGGCTGGTTTCTTGCAGCTCTAGAACCCTATCGTGGTATATGAGCGACAGGTTAGCAGGTAACACATAGGACTATAAAAAATCTCGAGGCTTGCAAGCTACTCAAACTTACTCGCTCAAAACTCAAATCAAACTCTAAATGAGCCAAGCTCGCAAGCATCAACGAGACGAGCTCAAATAGGTTGTGAGCCTTAATAATTTGTAGATCACTTGTTAAAATATTATTGCATGTTAACTCTTACCGAGTTTACTCAAGCCAAGATTAAGATCGAACTTTTCTTATTGTTGAAAATTATTGTATGTTGAATTTTTTTTATTGTAACCAGCTTATTTGAACAAAGATCGAGCTCAACCCAGGCTTGCTCAAGCTTGAGAGGTCAGACTTGTTCGAGCTCAGCTCGTTTACGGCCCTAGTGACACATATCACTTGCTGGGCTACCACGATCGACAAAAAAGACTATTTTTATAATTGTATGTGCAAAAAAGATAGGATTAAAAAATTATCCAGGGGCCAATTGAGCTGCGGCTTCCCTCCCTCTAGCCCCGAATCGATCGACCACATTCCGCTCGAGGGGTTAACTATGTATGTACGAAAAGTGTCCTTTAATCATGGCGATCGCCAACCTCATGATAGGTTGGATGTGCTTTGTTTTACCTTTGGCGAGTACTAACAATTGGACATCCGATCACTATGTATTCCGCCAGACGTTGTTTGCAATATTTTTTTTTCAACGTGTGTAATATTTTTTTGTGCCGACATTTCTACTGTTATCGAAGGAAAATGTTGCATGCGTAGGAAAAAACGTCGAAAAAATGAACAGTGCATCGGATGTCCGAACACAAGTCATTCTGTTTACCTTCCAGAGCTTACGATTGTTCCCTACTAGAGTTTCTATGTGGAGAGATGTAGTGAACTTGAGATTTGCTAGCTTGCGTTCTTGATTTCTGCAGAGCCTTTCTTCGTTCATGGGAGAGAGCAAAGAGCTCGAACTGAGATGAGAGTGATTCAATTAGGGGCAAAATAGATGCCGACCCCGTATTGTTGTTCGAGTGCAAGCTTGCAAGAGCTGAGGTCCCGGTGTTCCTTTGTTTTGTTGCTTGTTTGTGTTTTTCTCTTGTTTCCTGTTGAGCTATCGTTGTGCGGTGCATTCCTTCTTTTGTGATATTTCTCTTGTTCTCCTCGTCGGTTTGATTCGGACAGGTTTCCATAGCACGAGATCTTTCATGTTTCGGTGCATATAACTACTCTCCCCTCCCTGTTCATTTAACGTATGGCTCGATCTGGCGAAAGACAATACGTACAAAATAGCTGCGAAAGTAAAACCCCAAGTAAGAGCTAGCCTGCAACAGTGTTGATTAATATTAGGACCTTTTAGAGGAGTTGTAGCTTTTTTGAAAAACTGTTTTTCTGGCTTTCTGAGCTAAAAAGTGGCTATAGTTTTTTTTATAAGAATCCGTTTAATAAATAGGTAATTTCTCAACAATCGTAAAAAATTTTCAAATTTTTAGTTTTTGTTAGTTATATGGCTTTTAACTTATGTCAAAAGTCGTGGTTTGTTTCAGATAACAAGCAAGTAAATTTGTAAGTATAGGGATTTAGCCCGAATGGTTAGGCTAAAGAAGCTTGATGAACGCTAAATCGGGCCGAGGAGTCTCGATTTATATGGTTTTACGTCCCTACTTTAGTTCGTAGGTGGAGTTATATATGAAACTTTTAACTTATGTCAAAGAGCTTCGAAGCTCAGTCGGAGAAAGCGAGATTATGGAGGAATGAGGATTCGCCCGACAAGTCGGAGACCCCGCCTCCCTTTATTTGTTTAAGCTTTTGTATCATTCTAGATTCTAGCCCTACAAACGCCGCGAAATAAAAATAGGTCAGACAACGAGTTGATTATGTTAGAATCTTATTCTCATAATTCACCCACGGGTCCATGGGTATGACACTAGAATGCGACCACAATCTACTTCATATGTGCTTTTGAATTCCAGCTTTTGGAGAATCTTGAGTATTCTACAATCACCATACAGAATAAACTTTTAGAGAATCCAAAGCTGAAACAAACAGGCCCTAAGCTGTTTGGGGTTCTTACTGGCTTTTCAGATTCTAAAGCGGGCTTTAAACCCTCCAAGCAGGGTCTTAATTTGGATAGAACTAAGAATTAGGCATTGCCCATAAAGGACTGGCACTGAATCTAGGGGCTGAGTTGGTATTGCATGTTACATGGGTCTATGTTTAGTCTAGAAATTAAGTCCGATGGGTGGCACAACATTATAACTTGGGCTATACTTACGCTGACCTAGTACGAAAAAACCTATTTCAACTATAAGCCAATTCCATTAAACATAATGATCAGTCATATATCATTAGCCTATCATTACTCTCCATACCTAACCCATATATCTTCCTCCTCTTCATTACCTCTCCTGTGCCAGTAGTGTTGACCCCTCTTTTATGCCTGCGGTGCCGTCCACTACCCTGATGCCGATTTGATTAGGATATGCTTCCATAGCAAGAGATCTTTCGTGTCTTGGTGCATATAACTACTCTCCCCTCCATGTTCATTTCACACATAGCTTGATCTTGCAAAAGACATGATCAACAAAACAGCTGTGTGTAAAACCTTAAATAAGAGCTCAATACAGTATAGTGGGCCATGTTGGTTTGGCTGTGTTTGGGATGGGCCGGCATGAAAAAACATGTTTAAGCTATAAGACTAAACCATTAAACATAATAACCATCCCTATACCGTAAGTCTACCATTACTCTCCAAGCTCGAATAAATATACCTTTGTACTCTTGTTCATCTTCCCCCACTCTTCCTCCTCTTCACCTCTCCCACACTATCGTCATTGACTCCTCTTCCATGTTCGTGCCATCTCTATAGATGCCATCTTTACCTCTCCTTTACCCACGCCGCTAACCCTTCTTCACATCCGCACTGTTGTCTCCACTGACACCGTTTTCACCTCTCCCACACCCATGTCGATCGATGACCCTTCTTCTACACCCACGTTACTGTCCACCATCACCCATGGCTTCTTCATCGGCATGCCTTTCTCATGCCGACCCGACAGGAAGGTAGCCTTTGGTGCCGTTGGACTATGTCTGGTTTCGCCGACATGCGTTTCTACTGACTAGGGGTGAAAGCGGAACGAAGCGGTCGGTAAATAGCTGTCCCGTTTCCATTTCCATATTTTACCCGATGTGAAGCGAAATCGGAAACTCCGGAAGCGGATCTGAAGCGGATAGTGGCGGAAACGGAATCAAAAGAACGCAGGCGGATACGGAAGCGAAATGGATAGTCTGAGCTAGCAAATTTCAATTTGAGTAAGATAGCATCAAAATATCAATCAGTGTGGTTTTTTTTTTCACGTTGTTCTTCTTGAACCGGTACTTAAAGTCATGTGATCAGAATGGTTTCCTAACTTGCCTCCACTAAAGTATCATATAAAGTAATTACAAAAATTCATATGAAAGCAATCCTAGGAGTAACTTAAGATGTGAAGTATCACGGTAGAAAGTCTATATACGATGCATTATGTCACAACCGCACAACCATGGAAAAGCAATTATTATCACCAAGCAGATACTAAATGAAAATGAATCTGGTTTAAATTGACTGCACTATTAGAGACCAAACCATGTTTATTGGTATATATAAAACAGTAATATTTCTTTTGTCTTGGGCAAGATTGATACTGATTTTTTCTCTGTGCATAGAGTTTCCAGGTGCAAGCTAACATCTGTACAATGTAAACACTAGATTGGTCATTAAATCAATCAAATGTGTTTGAAGAGCACAGCAGATTTGGGGATCGGTGCAATCTGTTGCCATTTGCGGTGTCACAGGCATCACGGCATAGATGATTGCCAGCCAACACACCCAACTAATTTCCACATTAATTCATCTCACGGATCATTCACAATTAATCCGGAAAAAATTCGCTTCCGTTTCCACGGCCCATTATGACCGTGCCGTGAAAGGCACTGTCCAACTCCCAGCAGTACTGGTCCCAGTGTCCTACCTTTGGAGAAGCCAAGCCGGGTTAAATGCTACTATGCCGACGCAACACGCGACTACGCGAGTGATCTCTTGGCAGCGCAAAGCGTTGAAAAATGCATGTGTGGATTCCTGTAGAGTCCGTGCGCGCGCTGACCGCTCGAGCCAGCCTCGCATGCTCCGCGGCAGCCGATTGGGCTGCGCCCTTCCAAGAGGATGCACTTGAGATCTCATGGCTCCACATGCACCTCGGGATCCGCGAACACATGCATCGATCTGATCCACCCTGCTTTGTCCAGTCAAGCAAGTGCAGTGCAGTACACCACTCGTGCTGCAGGTTCACCGTCTGTTCATGTTAACAGTACTTCATTGCTACCAGCCACACTGCGTGCTTAATGGCCGACGTTGACGGCAAGCACGTCGAAGTAGTAACGTCGTCGACGACGACACTGTGGCTGATGCTCAGACGGCATTAATGGCGAGCGATCGTTTTGAGTTGCACCGTGGGATGAATGCGATCGATCTCGACTCGATCGCTCGGTCCGCTTCGCGCAGTTTTTTCAACGTTGGATTGCGAACTCGAAAGCACGGCCGGTCGAACTGGTGGTCTACAAGACGTACAACAGTCACGGGTCAGCGTCAGCGTTACTTCGTGATACAGTATATACCTTAATTTTTATATAGTACACCAAATTGATTGTACCACCTATTTTTTTTAATTTAATAGATCGGATTAGCTATCATTTATTTATATTTACTCTGATAATATAATAATTTAATTTTTACTGCTTATCATTTATCACTAATTCAATGCTAGTAAAATTTCTCGTACACGTTAAGAGCCTGCCTGCCGGCCGCACATCTCGTGTGTAGCCACCATGCGTCGTGCTGGGCAGCGCGAGGCAGCCACGGGCACAGCGCACGTATACACGTTACGTGCATGCACTTGCCGCTAGCCTCTGCGTGAGCCACGCGCGCGCGCGTACGTACGTGCGAATCTGCGATCGTCGCTAGCGTCGATGGCCTGGTTTTGGCCAGCGCGAGCCTAGCCGTGCCAAACCATGCATGATGAGACTCGCAGGCGCATTACGTGTGGCGCCTGGGCGCCATTGCTTTTGCACGTGCGGGACACTATACGCCGGGCGGCCAGTGTATCGCATGGACCGTCCAAGATATATAGACACGTACGGGACAGGAACGGATACGAAAACCAAGTGCTTGTACTCTTGCGCGCAGGAAAGGCGTACGTACGGTCGAGTGTGGCTGCGTTGCAGCGTCGACAAGTTCCAAAAACCCAAGGCGCGCGCTGTGCAGTGGCCACGGCCTGGCCAAATGCGCGTTCTGGGCTGCATGCTGCTGCTTGCCAGGCGTATATATAAAACGTACACGTGATTTGCAGCTCAACGTACGTGCGACGGTTACAAGTACACCATCCAGCATCAGAAATCATCGTTTTCTCTTGCCCCTAACATTTTTTTGTTAAATTTGATCTCCTTTTAAATGTAATCGTAAAAATAGACATCTCCCCAATAGCAGAAGGCTCTCCGGTGACACGTGTCACCTGCTACACTCCTATACTGCAAAATGAGCTACCACGCAGCAGGAGCTCGGAAGGAGCAACGTGACGAGCATAGCTATCTTGACGGCATTAATGAACCGATTTAGGCAAAAGTCATTAATTAAGTAATTAATTATTTAAGCGATAAATTAACTGAATAATTGATAACACGATTCTTGCCGAGGAATGGTACCATGGTAGGAACTTGCGCGGCCCCAGCACGGCAGATGGCACATGCCATCACCAACATTTTTGTGGTTGGAGAGAACTATTTTTATAATTGCTTTTGGAAGGAGACTTATTTTAAAATAATTGTAAGGAAGCTAGGAAAGTGACGGTTTCCAACATCACTGAGAAAACATGTTGGCCATTGGCCCTATGTGGAGTGCTAGCTGTTGTAAAACGATGATGACCGTTGTAGATCGAACATAGTGCACTGGTAGAATAGACCGATAGACAAAGCAATCGCAAAGAGCACACACACATACGATATAGCTTGGCAAAACTCTCTTCTCTTTATGAAATTGATTTTTTTTACAATAGGCTGTCATATATATATATATGTATATATATATATATATATATATATATGTGTGTGTATAGGCAGTATATTGGTGAAAACTCATATCACACTTAAAGTATGGAGTATTCTCAAAACGGAGGGTATGTAGGGAGGTGAGTATACAATCCTATATTTGATCATCTAGGTGGTATCGCATTTGAAAGATATGGAAAAGACAAACAGCAAAATGAATAGGGCTAAACAGTGAAAATTTACTATTCATGCTGAATTTGCCTTTTTTATATCTTTCAAATGCGAATGAGTTTCATATTCAAATTTTGTAGGATTGTAGAAGCTCACCTCCCCTACATAAAGTAATTTTTTTGAGAATTTTTTAAAACTTTTAAGTATAATTTTCATGGAGTTTTCATCGTAAGAGTGGTTTTCACCGAATAGGAGAAAGCCTATTAGATATAGATTTAGATCTGTTCACAAAGCGATAGTCCAAACTTATTTAAACGACTAGAACGAAAAGTCATGCTATGTCACGATCCTAGCTTCTGAATCCCACAAGATCCCAGCGATTGAACCGGCTCGTGTGCAAACGGACATGACCTGAAACGAAGGACTGCGACTTGTTGTGACCCAACGTCACCTAATTAAATTGCAATCAGCTGTGAGATCAGTCCTTTTAAAACATAAGCAGCAGTATGTATCGTATTGGTTTCCATGAAGGCTTTCTGGCTTTTTAAGCAAATTATAATAGTCGTGGTCAGGGAACGTGCAGCTGTGTATGTATTGTATTGGTTTCCACGAAGTCTTTGTAAGCAAAATATAATAGACCTCATCCGGGGGCGTGTAAGCAAAGAGGTTGATTTCGGTTAATGAGCAATCCTGCACAGCAGTACTACTGTATAGTATAGTACCAGTAATAAGTTGTTTTTGATAAGCTGCAGAGCATTAAAAATACTACCAAGTTGCACTTTTTTTGATGCTCAAAATCTGTACGAAAAGAAAAATCAGCAGAGGATCGATGATGCGGCAACAGAACACGGGAAAGGGATGGAGATAAACCACCGTATTATTAGAGTAATAAAAAAGCCACAGCGTACGTTCTCAAAAGGTAAAAAATATCATATTAATTAGAGTAAAAAAAATCGTACTGTGTACTTTTTTTGTGGATCCAGATTATAACAATTGAGATGTTCGCATTTAGATTATGACTTCGGAGATTTCTCCTAGAGCTTTTCCGCGCAGCCTTATACGAATCTAACTCGATCGCACGAATCTGACCCGATTGATCGCACACTATCATTAATTTTTTAATTAAGGGAAGGATATAATAGAAGAGGACATCGTGTTAAAGAGGAAACAGAGAATCAGCAGTCGGGGAAGCGCTCGCGGACGCCGTAGACATCGCGCCGTTGATGACGAAGATGCACTGTTTGAATTCAGATAACGCCGCCTCTACGCCTGCGATCACAACATGGCCCAACTCCAGCATGCCGTCGCCGCACGCAGCCCACTCCAGCTCGCCGGCACCACGCTCCTCCATCCAGGAGGCCGTTAGGGTCTGGGGCAACGAGCGAAGGACACAGCATCGATCGTGTTGAGAAATTTCGCTACCGGGTGTAGTCCGGGGTTTCCCGACAGATCGAAAACAACGAACAATACAATGAACAGGGAGACACAAAGTATACGGAGGGACAGAATTTCTTTATTGCTTTCTCGTATGCATACATACAATGGGGAGGATCCCCTCTCTATTTATAGCCTCCGATTAGGGTTTCGGCAAATGGGCCAACATGGGCCTTCGTGGGCTTTAGGGTTTCTTAACACTCCCCCTTAAGCCTTTTGCCGCGAGATGCATATGCCTCATCAAAACTCTAGAAAAACCCAGTGGGAAAAATACTTGGAGAAAGAGTACATAGCATACGTTTACTGTGTTGCACGAATTGCCTCATCAAAAACCTTACGTGAGAAACTTCTGTAAAAACTCACTAAGGGAAAAAGAGTACAATTCACCCAAACTCTAATGTTTAATCTTCAAGATCGCGTTGGGTACTCAAACTTCAAGTTCAAGATTTATGTAGGAGTATGTGAAATATCTCCCCCTGAAATCTGCACTTCTCTAAGTCTCATCATCCCAATTCCTTTAATGCACCTTTTAAAAGTAGATGCTGGGAGTGACTTAGTGAATAAATCTGCGAGATTTTCACATGACTTGGCATGCAGTACCTTTAATCTCATTCATCTTATGCAATTCATGAGCATAGAAGAAAAACTTGGGGTTGATATGCTTCGTGAGATTGCTCTTCACATATCCCATCTGTATTTGAGCAACATAAGCTGCATAGTCTTCATAGATTATAGTGGGAGATTGTTCAATGTTCAAACCACATAACTTCTGGATGTGGTGAACCATTCTTCGAAGCCATGCACATTCACGGGAGGCTTCATACAAGGCAATGATTTTCGAGTGATTTGTCGATGTCGAGACAAGAGTCTGCTTAGACGACTTCCAGGAAACTGCTGTTCCTCCACAAAGGAAAACATATCCCGTTTGGGACTTTCTAGTATGCGGGTCCGACAGGTACCCAGCATCGGTATAACCGACCAAGCTTAGTTCATTCATATTTCTATAGAATAGGCCGAGGTCCTTGCTTCCTTGAAGGTAACGGAAGATGTCCTTAACCCCTTTCCAATGCCTTTTGGTGGGTTCTGCGTTGTACCTGGCTAGCAAGTTCACAGCGAACGCAATGTCCGGCCTGGTGCTATTTGCAAGGTACATGAGTGCTCCAATTGCACTCAGATATGGGAATTCTGCTCCCAGGACTTCCCCCCTCTTCTCTAGGCCTGTATGGATCTTGATCTGCTTGGAGTGGCCTTCCGACCATTGGGGTTTTCGCAGGATATGATTTTTCAAAACCAAATCTTTCTAACACTTTCTGCGTGTAGGCTGATTGATGTACCAAGATTCCTCCTTGGACATGTTCAAGCTGCAAGCCTAAACAGAACTTAGTTTTACCCAAGTCTTTCATTTCAAACTCAGACTTCAAGTATGAGCATGCTTCTTCAATTTCTTCATCTGTTCCAATGATATTCAAGTCATCTTCATAGACGGAGATTATACAGAATCCATTTGGGGATCGCTGCATAAATACGCATGGACAATCTTCGCTGTTCGTGTAGCCTTTCTTGCAGAGAAAGTCACTCAGCGATTGTACCACATTCTTCGATTGCTTTAGCCCGTCTGATGATTTCTCCAATTTCACCTTTATCATGTGTTTCTATTTGCTCTGTCTTGATTCGAATAGGAATACCTTCCGGTACTTTCATGTATATCTCCGAATCCAAATTTCCATACAGATATGCTGTGACAACATCCATTAGCTTCATTTTCAACTTCAAGTTGATTGCCATTGAGATCAAATATTTAAAGGTTATTCCTCCTATGACCGGAGAATAGGTTTCTTCATAATCAACCTCAGGACGTTGAGTGAAACCTTGCGCAACAAGCCTTGCTTTGTTCCTTACAACTTCGTTGTTTTCATTCCTCTTCCGAACAAAGACCCATTTGTAACCTACGGGGTTTATATGGGGAGGCGTGCGGCATACTGGCCCAAACACCTCTCTTTTGTTCAGAGAGGCTAACTCTGCGGTGATTGCCTTCTTCCAATCTTTCCAATCTAGCCTTTTCTTGCATTCTGCGAGAGATGTAGGCTCAGGATCATGATCAATGATCGAGGCAATCTTCTTTGCAAAGTATGCATCGACGTTGGCTGTTGCTCTATTCAGGGATTCTCCTGTTCTTACAAAATTTATGGCCATTTCATCATGGGGTGCTTCATGCACTTCTACTTGCTCTTCATTGCTATTTCCCATCATAGGAGCAAGTTCCTTTAGCTTTTCATCGCCCATGTGTGCGCACACATTGTTTCCGGCGGCTTCCTGCAATGGAAGATTCAAATCTGGAATTGCCTTTTCCATAGGCTTCTTTCCAGCGCCAGGTCTCAACTGGCTCCCCTTCTTTCCTTGGGGTATTTTTGTGATTGGCTGTGGTAAGTCCTCTTGTCCAGTTTTCTCCAGACGTCTCCGGGTACTTTGGGTTTGAGAAGCCAGATTTTGTCCTTTTTCTTTGAGGCCTCTGAACAGGATGAGGGGTACCTTCTGCTTTCTTTGGTACTTCCACCCTCTCTGGTGCATTTCTTGCAGGTACATGTGACTTAATCACGCCTTTCAGATCACAAAAATGATCAGGCAGTTCATTCGCTAAATTTTGCAAATCAATTATCTTCTGGACTTCTTGATTTGCTTCATTAGTGCGCAGGTCATGCGCGGGGATCCCAGTGGAATGCCATATGATTTCCCAGCATTTTTCATCCAAAAGTTGATTTCCTCCCCCTAATGACGGGAAACGGTCCTCGTCAAAGATACAATCAGCAAATCGGGCTGTATGCAAGTCTCCAGTCATGGGTTCCAAATACCTGATTATGAATGCACTTTCATAACCAACGTATATCCTAGACTTGCGGAGAAGGCCCATTGCGATCACCGAGGCGGTATAGGTACATATACCAAACATCCAAACTTTCTGAGATGGGAAATATTCGGGATGACCCCTTGCACTAATTGCATAGGTGAATGGATGTTGTAGGCCGATGGTCTAAAATTGATGAGTGCTGCTGCGTGCAGGACTGCGTGTCCCCAACAAGTGTTGGGCAAGTTACAACTCTGCAAGAGCGGTCGGGCTATGAATTTTATCCTCTTTATTAGTGCTTCACTAGTCCATTTTGCGAGGGGCGTGCGATGAGTGCTCAAGCTGCTATTCTGTTCTTTGTACAATAATCATCAAATGCCTTGGAAGTAAATTCACGGCATTGTCCATTGAATGGACTTCACACGATGATCAGAAATACATTCTTAATTCTGATGATCTACGAGATCAGCTTTGCAAAAGCATGGTTTCTTGTTGACAGCAAGCATACGTGCGACCATTTCGAGGACGCATAAATGAACATCATGAAGTACCGAAATAACCTTGACAAGGGCTGAATCGAGCCACAAATATCCCCTGGATGCGTTCTAGGAATGCAGGGATTTCATTTTTCACTTTCATAACAAAGGGTCAGTTATTAATTTCCCGGTGGCACATGCATGGCACACAAAATCTTCATGATTCGGAAAATTTTGAACATTAATGCCATGACCTTGTGAGTTGTTAACTATATTTCTCATCATTCTAAGACCAGGATGACCTAATCTACAATGCCATAAAGAAAATAATTCAGAGCTTCTAAAGACAGTCTTCAGAGAAATATACACTGCGGATGCATTGGTTTTCGTGTAGTACAACTCAGATTCATATGAGGGACATTTTTCTAATACCATTTTTCCACATACCGCGTGTTTCACAATACACAAATATTCTTTGCCATTTTCTTCATTTGTTTCTACGTGAAACCCATTGGCGCGGATGTCTTTAAAACTCAAGAGAGTGCGCGTTGATTCAGGGTATAAGAGGGCTTCTTCAATGACCAAAGTAGTACCCATTGGCTATATAATTGTGGCTCTTCTGGAGCCTATTATATATGAATCGCTTCCTGCGATCGTAGTAATTCTTCCAGCGTTCTTCGTGATCGATTGGAAGTATTTCGACTCTCTTAAGATGGTATTTGTTGTGCCACTATCAACAATGCATATTTCCTCTATTTGGGTGCTACACAGTTTCTATTCAAAAATATAGTTATAATCAGGCAGTGGCAAAGTAATTCAAATATTGCTTGCAAAAATAGAATACTGGAATAAAGGATAAATTACATATTCATTCATGAGAAAGAAAAAGGGTATGCTCTTCGAGAGCTTACAATTCATTATTCAAAATTCATTAATAACCACAATCTAAAATAGATGTTAATAATGCGATTCATGCTTTGGACTTTCCCTGAACCGGATTCTTCTCCTCTTTAGTAATCTTCTTGCCACATAGAGAGAGATTAGTACAAATTCTATACAAGGTAGAATTGTACTCGGCCACTGTTCTGTAGTCCGTAAACCTCAGGCGAACCCAATCTTACTGTGCTTAGAGCAAGATGGTGGACTTGAGTTTCTCGAACCACTTCTGAAGTGCAGTTCATAACTCAGTTGCACTCTTCCTTAGCCATATATTCATTCTTCAAAATGGCTGAGAGGTGATGCCTGAGGAAGTGCAAAGCTTGATCGTTCTGCTCGGCAGTAAGTTGCACGTCCTTCGAGGACCCTAGGCCGATGGCAGTTCGGAACTTCTTGCTCCTAAGCACGATCTTCATATCTGATGCCCATGTGAGATAGTTCTGACCATTCGGGGTCAGTTCTTCAAACTCACGTTTGACAATGATATTCATTTGCATATTCATAAGATTCTTTCATTAGGTTACTTCGTGCAATCTAATAGAGAGTGGTTGCAATAAATGCATAAGTTGAATTCTCATGAATTTCCAGTAAACTAAAAAAAGTAATAAATACAAGATTCATAAATATTCACAAAGATTCATAGATATAGTTTTGTGCATGTATGTGATCGACTTCGTGCATGCGATCAGATTCATGCATGTGATCGGCTTCGTGCGATTGGCTTCATGCATGCGATCGGGTTCATGCGCGCGATCGACTTCGTGCGATCGGTTTCATGAATGCGATCGGGTTCATGCGCGCGATCGTCTTCGTCTTGCAAGATATCGATCGGCCGTGAATGCGATCGAGTTCACGCTGCGCTTTCTGGCCTGTGATGGCGCTTCATGCGGCGTGCTTGAATTCTCATGAATTTACAGCAAAAGAGCAATATTTGCAAAAATGCATAAAAATATTCATAAATGCTGCAAAGGAATGCTAGAAAATTAATACCATAGCCAAATAATTTTCTGGAATTTTCTAGCAATTTTTCATAATTTTCTGCTATTTTTAATCTATTTTCCAAATTTCTTAATGGTTTTCAGAAAAAAGAAACAAAATAGAAATAAAACTCCGAGGGCAAAATCGTAATTTCCCCTTGCCCCCTTCTTGTCTCCGGTTTTGGTCCGGATTTCATGTCCGCGTTCAATCAGGACTTCGAGTCCGGATAAACCGTGCGATCTGGCGATGGGCGCGAGGCGGCGAACGTCGACAGCGGCGTCTGAGGCGGCTGCGGCGGGACCACACGGTGCGTTTGCGGGTGCGGCGTCACGACCGAACAGACGCGCCGAGGCAGCGGTTGTTCGGCGCTGCGGCGGCGTGAGGCTAAGCGGCAGAGGCGGCGTAGCGGAAGCGTCTTGAGGCGGCGGGCGGCGGCCATCTTCGCAGCGCGCGCGCCTTTGCGTTGCGAGCGAACGGTCGATCCGGGCGGCGCTGCGCGCGAAGCCGAGATTTAACCGGCGACGGCGGCAGCATGCTGTTGGCGATGGCGATAATAACGCGCAACGCTGGGGCGCGACAGCGATCCGGCGGTGCGCTTCGTCGCGCGGCGGGCGCTTCTGCCAGTGAGGCGCGCTTCGAAAGCGGGCGGAGGTCCGCCGGTCGTCGGCGGCGACTCCTTCAATGGCGACGCCGAGGCGCATGGGAATCGAGATGTCGGCCGGCGCGGAAGTCGGTGCGGGCTCGGGTGGTGACGCGGAAGCCGAGCGGCCGGCGGTGGTGTCGCCTTCGAGGCGCACGGCATCTTCAAGGCGTGCGGCGGTTGACTCCGAGCGACGACGGCACCTCCGAGGTGACCGGTGGCCATGGCGGTGCACTAGCCGAGATGCGGTGGTGCGGCGCGTGCTACGAGCACGGTGACGGCGTCTGCGAGACGCGGTGATAATGCATGGGTGTTCTGGTCGCGATCTACTAATAATTCATGCACCAATCTGCTATTCAATTCATGCCAGATTCAATACCTCGATTCAATTTGCGAGCGAATTCCGTAGACTGTCGCGTAGGATTTTTCGGCAATCCGAGTGGATGCCGGCATGAGGACGAATCGATGCAGATCGGATCGGGCGATCAATCGCCGGTAGTAGTCGTTCGTTCGTTGTCGACGATCCTTCTCCTTATGGTAGAGGCTCGTGCTGATAACGTGTTGAGAAACCTCGCTACCGGGTGTAGTCCGGGGTTTCCCGACAGATTGAAAATAACGAACAATACAATGAACAGGGAGACACAGAGTATACGGAGGGGCAGAGTTTCTTTATTGCTTTCTCGTATGCATACATACAATGGGGGGGACCCCCTCTCTATTTATAGCCTCCGATTAGGGTTTCGGCAAATGGGCCAACATGGGCCTTTGTGGGCTTTAGGGTTTCTTGGATCGAACCAATGAGAAGGGAGCAATGAGCCGGGTTGCCTGAGGATAGGGTTTGGCTCAACAAATCCAGAATAAATTAAATAAAACTAGCATTATAATTTATATATGAACTTCAATAAAAATAGCTAAAATTTTAAATAAAAATAAAAGTTAACGAGAATTACATGAGCCAAAAGCCATGACAACGAGTGATGAGGGTTGACATTGTTGAAGAAGTTAATAGTTAAATAAGCTTAATAGTGCGAAAGACTAGTAGTCAGGAGATAAAGCTTTGCATTAAAAATGAGCTATAAACGATAAGAGGGTATCAGGTAGCTAGGAGCGTGCCATCGCCGGTGAGGGGCACAACATCATCGGCGATGGCTAGAAAATTTTCCATATCATTAGACGGCAACTAAAGCGGACATACGGGCATCAGTAAAGATGGAAGGTTGCCGTGGTTAGTGAGGAAGTCATAACGTAGAGTTAGTTAATATCGTAGAATGGTATAGGAAAAGACGAAATTGATGATGTACAAATGGCACACTGCGCTCTTGCTGAGAAGTCATAACGTCATCGGATCGCCTTGCTACAAATGGCACGCTGCGCTCTTGCTGAGATGACATGTCACACATATGTTAACCCCGTTAAGACCTGTGAGCGGGCCGTGTCCTCTGTACACGCATTTCGCTGATGCACTGTGCTCGTTGGCTTTAGGTATCTCTCTTTCCTCGAGATTCAGATCTTAGATTGGTCTTAAAAACTGAATAAAAAATAAATAGTCTAATTTTATAAATCGATTCTTATAATCCAGTTCACCTATATACACTACAATATATTTTATATGTATCTCTGTAGATTTTGAGAAATACAAATATGAAAATACCACTGAAAGTTCCAAATAATTACCTATCAAATGCCATCTTCAAATCCAGAATCAGTTTTTTTTAAAAAAAACCGCAGAAAAACAAACAGACCCTTAGATATGTAGAATCACACTATCACTGTACACTGTCTACTGCCTTCTTTATTTTTAGGGGACGGCATCATATATGCTCAGCTATTACTGCTCTATAAAACTCAAGATAGCCTAGTATTCCTCTTGTCATAAATAGTCATGGTTGCACCCATTATAAGCGAAGGAATTGGCCTTCAACCAGAACGTCCACTTGTCATTTTACGACATTTGCGAAAAAGTTCCTCCTTTTGTTCAAATTACGGATAGGTCCCTGCAGATTACGGATAGGTCCTTCGCGATTTTTTGTGAGACGAAGATAATTTTTTTCTTCGCGTTTGGGTCCCTGGCGCGGTATTTTACGAAAAAGCCACCCGTTAAGTTCAAATCGCGAACAAGCCCTTTTCTAAATTTTCGTGACGAGAACAGGTCCAAAAAAAAAACAGTCCACGCTTCTTACGTTCAGTCCTTTCTCCGTTTTCTGGAAAAATATTTTCGTCACCAAAAAACCGGAAAAAATGTTTTCGTCACCCAAAAAACCCGGAAAAAATGTTTTCGTCAAAAAAAAAACACAGATTCGTCGAAGGTTTATAGCAACTTATGGATTTGCCAACGGGTCATAACCGCGGTTTTTTTTAAAAAAAAATATAGATTCGTCCGAAAATTTATAGCGACCCATAGATTCGCCGGCGGGTCCTAACGACCTATTTTTTTTAACAAACACAAAAAACCAAAAAACCAAAAAACCAGATTCGTCGAAGGTTTATAGCGGTTCATGGATTCACCCACGGGTCCGAGCAGCCTTTTAAAAAAGGAAATATATATAAAAAAAACCGCACTTTTCTTTTAAAAAACAAAAACACAGATTCAACCGCAATTTTCTAAATAAAACACGCATCGACAAAAAAAAACACGGATTCGTCGAAGGTTTATAACAACTTGTGTATTTGACAACGGGTCATAACCGTGGGGTTTTTTTAAAAAAAGTAGATTCGTCCAAAGATTTATAGCGACCCGTAGATTCGCCGGCGGATCCTAACGACCCATTTTTTTTAACAAACACAAAAAACAAAAAAAATACGAATTCAACCGCAATTTTCTAAATAAAACACGCATCGACAAAAAAAACACGGATTCGTCGAAGGTTTATAACAACTTATGGATTTGCCAATGGGTCATAACCGCGGGTTTTTTTTAAAAAAACGTAGCTTCGTCCAGAGATTTATAGCGACCCATAGATTCGCCGCGGGTCCTAACGACCCATTTTTTAACAAGCGAAAAAAAACAAAAAAGCGATCAAATATCCCGAAATGCGTAAAAACAACCACGATTTTCTAAAAACACAGATTAAATGAAAGTTTATAGTAACTCGTAGATTAAACGCGGATTCATCGAAGGTTTGTAATATCCCATGAATTCGCCAGCGAGTCCTACCGACCCATTTTATTTAAAAAATGCGGAAATCGAAAATTCGATAAATTTTATTAGACGACGGGTTGTAACCGCGGTTTTCTAAAAAAAACGTATATTCCTTGAAGGTTATAGCTAACGGCCTATTTTTTAAAACAAATATGAAAACCGAAAATACGACCCTCATGGATTTACCGACGGGTCCTATCGACTCTACAAAAGCAGTAGACAGAAGCGCTATTATTGCTAGTTGTTTTGAATATAGACATGATCTCTAACATATAACTTTAACTATTATTTTTTATCATAACTAGCAAGGTGTTCCATGCATTTTGTGCATCATCCTTAAATCATGTTTAAATAACTTGTCAATATATATGTAATTTTTTTAGAAAATAGATCGTTGCAAAACTTTATTCATGATATTTTAATATTATATATTATAGAAGAGAATACTTGACTGCTTCCTAATACTTGTTACATGTGACTAAAACTTCCTTCCCCAAATATTTGCAAAGAAAAACATAACATAACATTTTTTATTTATGTCATCGTCTCTTAATTTCATTATTACAATACTTGTATTTTTCTTTCTATACTTCTTTTAGTGTACATCATATTATTTATAACGGTAAAACCGAGTGAACACCTGGTAATGTATCACTCTCTTAACCACTTTATTCCATAGAGGTCCACAAAGTAAAGAGTAAGAACGTTTTATTTTTTTTTTTTTTGAGAATTGTTAGCATATTCTATATTTTCTTAGTGACGATAAAAACTTGTCATTGACTTTTATTACATAGTAGTTAACCATCAATATATATATAGATAGATAGATAGATAGATAGATAGATAGACACACACATACACACACACCAAACAAATCTCTTATCTTATTTTTTCAAATTGAGCATATTTATCAAATTTTCATTTGAAATAAAACAAATATTTTTTCACTTATGATAGAATTCAAAAACAATCTCTAATTTCTTTTTATTTTAATTCTTCTGTTATTTTTTATTTAATTTTAAATTTTACATTTTAATTTAGAGTTCATATGAAAATCAAATAGATGATTTTCTTTTATTTTTTATTTCGAATTTCTATTATTTTTATTGTGCTTGGTATAGACTCTTTCTTCTAATCTAAGATGTTAATTTTATTGTTATTTTTATTTTGTTTTTAATATTTTTAAGTTAGAATTGATATACAAGTCTATTGCTAATTTTTATTTCCAATTTAGCTATGTACGGGTTTTAATTTGGAGTTTGTATGAAAAATAAATGGATAAATTCTTTTTATTCCAAATTACCGTAGCAGTACTTTACCGGCACGTACCGACCGATGCCCGTGGTGTCCCCCGCGATATGTGCGCATTGGGTTCAGACCGGGCCGTTGCGAAACAGAGTGCGAAAAACGACGGTGCCGAGCTCCTGCTAGCTTCATTCGCGGTACATGGATGAAGAAGACAACGCAGGGCGGACCACTGCAAGAGTCCAAGGCAGGACAGCAAAGGAATGAAACGTAAGCACCTAACTAATCTCCTTGCAGGTGAATCAAACGCACTAGTTCGGGCAAGCACCTCTGGCCGGGTCAAGATCCGGCAGGAGGGGGGGTATCTTAGACTCTTAGTTTGTGCGATATGTAAATATGATCTAATATTTGAGAAAAAACAATGTTCTTCTTTCATGTAGGTTATCTTCAAAGGAACGTATTGGATGCGGTTTTGGGCATTATTGCAGTATGAGGACAAAAGAGAGACCATTCGACTGCCAAGTAAGGCATTGGAGGTTGTGGTGTTAGACATTTTTGCTAAAGTGGATGGACAAGCAATCATAGAATTTGCTTTTAATTTTCGGCTCTCTTTATTTCTTTTTCATTACAGATATACGACTGTGAAATTTGTAAAACTCAATTGTGTGCGATTGCAGAGACCAGATTTTAATCTTTATAAAAAAAAAACGTATAGTAATTAGTAAGTGAGAAGTTCAGTCGCTAGATCTCGCTGATCATGATGGTGTTCGCTGGCGATATCTATGGCCGCCTGCAGGCTGACACCTCGCTAGCTTGCTCGGCCGCGTGCAGAGCCCACCCGGCAATCTTAGGATTCCGTGAACCTTTGGAGCAAGCAGACACGAACCCATGGGGCTTGCAATCTTTGCGCAGAGATATGGTGCGTGCATCTGGACTTGGACCCAGCTGGTAGCGCCGTGGAAGCTTTGTACAAGCCGAAATGCCCATGCATGTCGCTGGGGTGCAGCTCATAGGATGCCGCGCTCGTCAGCTCATGCTATGCTGGTGCTGATGGTCGATTGAAAGTTGGTGGTTATTGCCACCCTGATGTTGAACAGCTTCGTTGTTTTGATGATCTCTCTCGTCGTCATTGATTGATAAAAATATGGGTCCTCCATCAATCAGATGGTAGTTGAAGCGCAATCTTTTGTGGTTTGTCATGCTAGTGCCAATATTGAAATCTTGCGCTCTTGCCTTACCCTGGTTTAATAGTCTTACTCCACAGCAATATTCTGAGTATATGCTCAGGTTGCCTTACAAAGGAGAAAGTATACGCTGAATAAATTAGTTGGACTTCTTACTGAGAAACAATTGGCACATCAGACAACAGGGGAAGTTTTGCTGTCACTCTGGCTTCAGGTTAGTGTGATCCCTTTGGACGATATGACACATCCCACTGCGTTTATATGGTGCAAATCGGCGTGGTTTGAGATGCACACATTTGCATTGATTAGTTGTAAATTTCTGGTATCAGATGGTTCACGTCGTCGGTATGTATCTGTATCAATCAATCTATGTGGTTCTTTTCTGTCACCTATTCATACCTCTGACGGTTTTGCTTACGAATTTTGGTCGTTTCAAATGAAAATGTATGGACACTTAACCACTCTAGCAAGACGGTAACGATTGCTGATCGATCTTGGTCAACTTTAGATGTAATCCTTTTTTTTATCAATCATAATCATGATGATAGTGCACTGCCTTTTCGCGGATCTTGTACTAGATTGCATGTTTGCGTATTGATAACCCCATACACTTCTAAACAATCTGGATCTCAGATCTTGTTAGGTCACTAGTCGAACTCTGCCTTATACTATCCAGGGACCAACAATAATTGCCCAACTAATGGTATACTTGATTCCAAACAAATAGCCTCCATACTTCACTCATGATACTAGCTATCCTATCTAATACTAATATAAGACTGTCGCATCAAACTTTCAGGATAGTAACAAGATCAAGTAAGAGTGCAGAAAACAATAAGTAAGAAGATGAGAAAGATCAGGGTCAATGGGCCTACCTGAAAGGGAGCAAAGGGTATTAATAAATTCATTTGGTGTGCTTTCATAAGTCATCCATCACTCATCAGCAATGCACAGAAGTAATCTGAAGAAAATGTTGGGTGTTGATCCGAATTTTCTTTTGGGCTTCAGGGATGTCTTTGATCCGTATTTCGGTGTAGCCCATTTTAGATTCGAGTTGCTTCGTCCACTTATAAATACCTCTTGTAAGCTGCATGGGGGAAGTGAGGCACCTCATTGTAATCCCCAACATTTGTACTCAATTTCTCAAAATAGTGATATTGCCAATTGGCGCCCGTGGTTTTTTACCGCAAGGGTTTTCCACGTAAAAATCTGCATCTCGTGTTCCTATTTTTGTGATTGTTTTACAACAAGTGATATCAGAGCTGATCAATCACGAGAAAAAAAATCAGATTAGGTCGGCGACTGTTCATCTGTCATCCGGATCCGATCTGCTGCTTCTCGTCGGCGCACTGCCACCACTTGTTGTGCTGCCTCTCGACACCACCACCTCCCGACGTGCCGCCCCCAACACTCCACTCGATGACCCTTCGGCCTGCTTGACGGCGCGACGTGCCGCCCGATCTTTATCTCGCGCCGTGGTCCGCCGCCCGTCATCCGCCATCCGCAACGTCGCGATGTCTGCCTTCGCGCCCGGTGTCATCGTCTCCGCACCCAGCTTTGTCATTTCCATCCGGTTGCTCGGTGTGCCACTCACCGTCGGTCATCGCATCGAGCCAGCGTTCTTCGCATCGAGCAGAGCCCAACGACGCACTCGGTTCGCTCTTTGGCCATCACCGTCACCGTTGATGTCGACTCACTGGCCGTCGTCGTTGTGCCATTGGCCAACGCCGCAACTCTGCACCCGGGGCTTCCTAGCCGTGCCGTCGCCCCGCTCCGCCGATCTGAACACATACATCCCGCCACAGAAGATCCAACTGGCCTCTGCACGGGATCCGGCCTGTTGATGTCATCGTTGACGTCATCGCTGATGTCAGCCGCTACTGAATTGCTAAGTGCACCTGGGTTTTTTTTCAGCTGACTATCGCTACATGCACTTGAGAAGCTACACAACCATCCGATTGAATTTTGCTACGCGCACCTGAGAGCTACATAGTCATACACTGATTTCTGCTAAGTGCACCTAGCTCACGTACCAATTTTTTTTGCTGGAAGCTTGTTTTTCAGGCAAATTTTTTCCTGTTCGTGCACTTAAGAATATTTATTTGTATTATGGTCTCATTGAAGTATGATATTCCACTGCTAGACTGTGATACCAGGATTTCACTATGGCAAGTTAACATGAGAGCTATTCTTGCACATGATGATCTGGATGATGCGCTTGATAAATTTGTGAACAAAGATCAAAAGATCTGGACTGATGAAAAAAAAGATGTAAGGCTTTATTTCAAATTCATCTTCATTTATCAAATAATATTTTGTAAGAGGTTTTGCAGGAGAAATCTGCGGCTGCCTTATGGTTAAAGTTGGAATCAATTTGCATGTCCAAAGTCCTTACTAGCAAAATGCATGTGAAAATAAAATTATTTTTACACAAGTTGCAAGAGTGTGGTCCCATGTTAAATCACCTATCGGCCTTCAAGGAGATTATTTTTGACCTAAATCTATGAAGTTAAAATTTGATGATGAGGATCTAGGTTTTATTTTTTTGTGTTCCCTGCCTCTATCATTTTCAAATTTTAGAGACACTATTTTATATAGCCATGACACATTAACTATTGCTGAAGTTTATGAGGCTTTGTAGTCCGCATGGTGAAGCTTTGTATGTTCGTGGACGGACAAAAGAAAAGAAATCAAATAATGGATATAGAGGCAGAAGTTCAAGCAGTTATAGGGGCCGTTCTGAGTCTAGAGGTAAGGAAAAATTCTGCAGATATTGCAAGAAAAATAATCATGACATATCTGATTGTTACAAGTTAAAAAACAAAGAAAAAAGAATAGTACCTACAAGCCAAAAGGTAAATCTGATGAGGAAGGTAAATCTTCTATTGCTTCTGCTGATAGTAGTTCTGATGGTGAGCTTCTTATTGCTTTTGCTGGATGTGCAAGTAGTGGTGATGAATGGATTATTGATTCAACTGCATCTTTTCATATATGCATTAATGGAGACTTGTTCATCATTTATGAGTCCGTTAAAGATGTTGGTTCTGTTAGGATGGGTGATGATTTGCCACGTCCTATCGTTGGCATTGGATCCGTTCAAATTAAGATGTAAGTTGGTATTATCAGAACCTTAACAGATGTGAGGCACATTCTAGGTATGACAAGGAATCTCATTTCTTTGAGTATTCTTGACTCTAAAGGGTATAAGTATTTCGTGGTAATGGAATTTTAAAGGTATCAAAAGGTTCTCTTCTTGTTATAAAAGGTGATTTAAAATCTGCCAATTTATATCGTCTACAAGGCACTACAATTACAGGTGATGTCTTTGTTACTTTGCATTCATCATCTAATATTGCTAATCTTTGGTACAAGCGTCTTGGACATATGAGTGAACAGGGTTTGGCAGTATTGAGTAAGAGAGAACTCCTTGATGGATATAATAATGAAAAATTGAATTTCTGTGAGCATTGCATATTTGGAAAACATAGGAGGGTGAAATTCAACACTTCTATTTATACTACAGAAGGTATTCTTGGTTATGTGCATTTTGATTTATGGGTGTCATCTCGTAAGACTTCTTTTGAAGGTGCTCGTTATATGTCAACAATTATTGATGATTATTTTAGAAAAGTCTGGCCTTATTTCTTGAAGAATAAATTAGAAAACATTTTCAACATTCCAAGAGTGAAAGGTTATGATTGATAGGTAAACTGAAAAGAAGGTAAAGAAATTTCACACTGATAATGAGATGTAATTCTGTTCTGATGAATTTAATTCATATTACAAGTTTGAAGGTATTGTGCGGTACTACACTGTTCCTCATACTCCATAACAAAACGGTGTAGCTGAGAGTATGAACAGAACTATCATCTCAAAGGCTTGTTATATATTGTCTAATGCTGGTTTGCATAGGCGTTTTTGGTTGGCTGCTTCCATTGCTTGCTATCTTATTAATCGGTCACCCTCCATCGCTATTGATAAGAAAACTCCAATTAAGATATGGTCTGGTTCTCCAGCTGATTATTCACAATTGAGAGTTTTTGGTTGCACTGCTTATGCTCACGTTGATAATGATAAATTGGAGCCTAGAGCTATTAAGTGCATCTTTCTTGGTTATAAATTTGGTATTAAAGGTTATAAATTGTGGAATCCTCAAACACAAAAGATTATTATCAGTAAAAATATTATTTTTAATGAATCTGGACAAATTGGATACAAATGTTTCTATTGAGAAACAACAGAAAACTAGTGTGCAGGTGGAGCACCTTATTGATTCAAAATATACACTAGAAGATAATAGTACTACTGTTCAGGATGCACCTATTGTTGATGATTTACATATTGTTAAGCATTCTTCTCTAGTTGTGCAGCCTCCACAACATTCTATTGCTATTGACAGACCTAGGAGGACTATTAATCCACCTAAAAGGTTCATTGAAGAATGTGATATTGCTTCTTATGCTTTAAGTGTTGCAGAAAAAATTAAAAATAATGAAGAAGCTTCTAATTATGTTGAGGCTATTACTTCTGCTGATTGCAAAAATGGGATGACCGCTATGCAAGATGAGATGGAGTCACTTGAAAAGAATGGTACTTAAAATTTAGGAAAATTGCCTAAAGATAAGAAGACTATCTGTTGTAAATGAATTTTCAAAAGAAAGGAGGTATTTCTCCTACTGATTCAACAAGGTATAAAGTAAGGTTGGTTGCTAAAGATTATAGCCAGATTCTAGGTATTGATTTCAATGATGTATTTTTTCCTATTGTAAAGTATAGTTCTATTCACACTCTACTCAGTATTGTTGCCATACATGATTATGAACTTGAGCAATTAGATGTTAAAACTGCATTCTTGTATCGGAAGTCAGAGGAAGATATTTATATGGACTAACCTGAAAGATTTGTTATTCCTGAAAAGAACACCTTATTTGTAGATTAAAGAAATCCTTTTATGGCTTGAAACAATCCCTAGACAATGGTGCAAGAAATTTGACTCATTTATACTCTTTCTTGGTTTTAAGCAATCTAATTATGATAGCTATGTTTACTTGAAGACTGTTAATAGTTCAGCTATATATTTGCTTCTTTATATTGATGATATGTTAATTGCTGCAAAAGATAAACCAGAAATAGCTAAATTGAAGGCACAATTGAGTAAAGAATTTGAGATAAATGATTTAGATGCAGCAAAGAAAATTCTTAGTATGGAAATTATTAGAGTAAGGAAATCTAGTAAATTATACCTTAGTCAGTAAGATTATATTGAGAAGATCCTTCGTCTCTTTAATATGCATGTTGCAAAACCAGTGAGTACTCCTATAGCTGCACATCTTAGATTATCTTCAACTTTATGTCCAGAGTCAGATGATGATATTGAGTACATGTCTAGAGTCCTATATTCCAGTGCAATTGGTTCTCTTTTATATGCCATAGTTTGTTCTCATTTTTATTTATCTCATGCACTAAGTGTTGTCAGTAGATACATGGCTAATCCTGGCAAAGAGCATTAGAAAGCTGTTCAGTGGATCTTCCAGATACTTGCGTGGTACTTCTAATACTTGTTTTCAGTTTGAGAAATTTGGAGATGGACTTGTTGGTTATGTTAATTCTGACTAGCTAGTGATTTAGATAAGAGAAGATCTCTCACAGGTTATATTTTCACTATTGGTGGCTGTGCAGTTGGAAAGCAAGCTTACAGGCTACTGTTGCTCTTTTAACTACTAAAACTGAGTATATGGCTATCTCTGAAGTATGTAAAGAAGCTACTTAGTTGAGAGGTTTGTATACTTAGGGTGTGTTTGGTACAGCTTTAGCTCCATCAGATCTGTGGATCTGATAAAGCTAGGTGTTTCTAGCTCCATCAGATTCGTGGAACTGGAGTTGTTGGTACATTAAGAGTGTTTAGATGGATCATTTTGTTTACATTTTAGACTAAAAATATAAATTTAATTTATTTTATTTTAGTCTACAAGTTTTAGATCTCAGGTGAAGCTAAGATTTAAATCTCTATCAAACAAGGCCTAAAATACTGTTGCTCTTGTCACTTGCACCTGATATGGGCCGTATTTGTTACGTGTAATGCAAATCTAGCCTGAAAGATATAGCTGAGCTCTGAAGAATCTTTTTTTTTACGAATTTATGTTTTTTAAGCAAATAATAGACGCATTAAAAAAAATGAAAATAAAGTTCAAAAAAGGACAAATTAGAAATGCAAATATAAAATAAGGACGGCTAATGTGTCATGTGTAAAGGCCCAAACCTTAAGAGAACCCATTTTTTCGGTGCCTCCTGCCCAACAGCTCGAAGCCCATCAAGGCCCATTAGTCTCGTCCCACTCCTGCCCGTGCTCCCGTAGAATCCTTTGCTGGCACTCCGCCTCCCATAAGCCGAGCCCTCGCCGTGACGCGCTCGTCGCCGGGAATCGCCGCCCCCAGACGGTACGCCTCTGCTCTCCCTTATCGCTCGGGCTCACCGCTCGAAGTACCGGCACCCATTTTTACCCAGCCGCCGGGACATATTCCCCGTTCCGTTCGGTTGGAGACTACGCTCTCGCTGTGATATCAACTTTCCCTTTTGGATTTTTTATGCAGTTTTCGATTTTTTTTTGGGGTCGCGGTGATGCAGCTCAAATCGTCGGTTTATTTCTATCCCTTATGTGGTTTAATTTAACCTCTGGTGTATTAAACGCAGCGATTCTACTCACCGCGTCTCTCGCTGTTTAAAAATCGGGGGAAGTGGCTGTGGTTTGTGCCCAAGCTCCGGCGTTTACGCACTGGTTTACTCATTCCAGTTATTATCGTTAGGTTTCTAGCAGAGTAGCAAGTGAGCTGTGCTGTATTATTTGGAGGGTTCATACTTCATACACTTTGCTCGGTTATTTGTTTTGGAGTGCTTCCGCTTGTTCTAATCTAGAGAGATCGCATTTCCGTAGGTGGGCAATTTGAAGTTTTCTTTGTTCTCATACTTATAAAAGAGTTTACTATTTAGTATTTACTACTCGACCATTTCAGCAAAATATTGGGTGCTAATGTGCCATTTTCTATTTGCTTGGCAGCTTTGCATGATTGTCCACATTTGGCTTGTGGTGTAAAATCGAGCACATGGAAAATGGGATCGGCAAGGGAAAAAGCAGGATGAAGAGGCCCTTTATGGCAAGCAAGATGATGAGGTGATTACGATAGAACTCAAGTAAGACATGAATTCAGTAGTTTCAAATCTGTATAATAGGCTTCCTGATATTTTACTGATGTTGCAACTTTGTAGTAAAAAATGGGTAATTTATGCCCTGTTACTCTCTTCATCACATCCTCTTGATGATGTTCACTTGACCATCAATGTACGAGAAAAGTTACTCCCCGCAAGGTTTCACACTTTACCTGCATGGAAGATTCTTAATTCGAGTGTGCAAATGGATTTGCATTACGCTCAAATACGGGAGAGTAGAGTATTGTGGTTATGGTTGTGATCACAGCAGCCTCAAATGGAGCTGCAAGGTAGTAATTGGAGCGAAACCTGTATGCTGAGCTACAATTTTAACTTCACCTTTTCTATGGGCAGCTACTTGCTGTGATTAGAGTCTTGACTATGAAGCAATATAATGTTACTATTGAAATGCAGACTTCTTAAATAACATGTGAATAAGTATTATTTCAAAATACACCAGGGCAGACAAAAAGTTATATCAAAACCTTGTAGATATTTCATCTGCGGCTTCCCTATATTACTTTATGTTTTTGTCCGTGGATTGTTGTTTTCAGATTTCCAAATTGTTCCTTGAAGACTGAATTGAGCAAGGTGACTATGGGTGAATTTGGATCTTAGCAGGTCTAACTCTTAGCGTTGTTTGGCAAAGAGAGCTGTTGGGTCTTGGGTGGAACCCAGAAAAACTAACTTTGCCAGGCAAACTAGACTACAATGACTAGAAAATCCTTGTCTTGCTGAGAGACCAAATCAGCTCTCTTACGCTGGCAAACTTTTAACTGAAGCAAAGGGAATCATCCAATGCCATTTCTCTGGTCCAAGTGTAGCCCCCAATGACACCCTAAAGTACTAAGCCACCGCTATCCTTGGCAGTTGGCACCCTCGACAATAAGTCCTCTTCCATTTGTGGCCTTGTCAATGAGTTAACTTATGACACACTGTTATTATTGTTTTAGATGTTTGTTAAACCACATGTGCTAAAATAAAAGCATAGCTTATCGTATTATGTTTCTAACTTTCTAACCAGACAGGTCAACATAATTGTTGTCTTGTGCATTATTTTTAGAACAGTGAATTATTTCTATCGTTGGCGAACATGGAATCATTTACTTCCTTGCTGGGCTGCTTTAATGTGCATAGCCTTTATTCTGTAAGTATAAAATTCCACATTACTCCAATGGCCTCTAGATCATAGAAACATAAAGTGATTACCCTTTCTTTCAGGCACAGCTTTCTTTCAGACTCAAGAGATGTCTCATCAGTGAGTATATGTCCTAATTCCTTTACATGTGGTGCAGGATATGTTTGCTGGGCTACGACCTAACATGGCTAGGTATCTGTCTATTGAAGAATTGAATTCTGCTCTGGTTGAGCTTGAAGAAAATGAGCATGTTGCCTCAGCTGAGAGAGGTGGAAGTGAAAGGCACTCAGACAGCAAACCACAGACGAAACGATCTGAAAGTGGTTCTTTTGATGCTAACGGCAAGAGTTCAGCAAACAGACCAGAGGAATATGGTAGGGATTATGAAGTAGCAGCAGACAGTGAGAGCTATTCAGATGGCGGAAACATCTATCGTGGTGGACATGAGATGAAGATTTTCTGTTCGAAGAGAAATCAGATAACAGGTCTGAGAATGAAGTTGACAATGATGATGATGACATGCTTGTTGGTTCTGATGAAGAAATTGTTCGGGTTAGACAGAAGGCGGCGCAAGTTGATCCTTAGGAGCAAGAAGACTTTGAGCTGGAGCTGAAAGCCCTTCTACAGGAAAGTTTGGAGTCACGCGAGTTGGAGCTGCAGGCCAGGCCCACTTTGAACATGATGATACCTATGAAAGTCTTTTGAGGGGTCAAAGGTCCCAAGGGCCACTGAAGCAGAGAGTGGAGAAGAAAATGCAGCTGAGGAGAGTTGCAATGCTAGGGGTGGTAGTAAGGTGTGTCAAGGTGCTTGTGAAGAAAGGGCACAAGCAGCAGACGAAGCAAATGCTCATTCCTGGAGACTGCTCACTTGTTCAGAGCACAAAGCAGCAAGAGGCTGCTGAGGTGGAGAAGCAAAAACATCAAGCGGAAAATTCTTGAATACAACGAAAGTGAGGAGGAAGAATTGAAAGTTGGATCATTGCAAACTGGGAACTGGGGTCAAGGAGGAAGCAGCAGAGGTAGCAGTATCAGGCGTGCTGGGTGTGGTAGCTGGGATGGTTCAAACAGAGGTGGAGGTGCTCGGCCGCAGCGATATCACATCACCGGTGGGTTCTACCCTGGTTATGGCAGGAGAAGGTGAGATTATGGCACTAGAATCATGGTTTACTTCCACTTTTCTGCCTCAGGAAAGAGCTGCCTAGAGGCCATTCCGCGGGAGTGAAACTGCCTTTGAATGGGAGCCCTCTCACCGAATGCAAGTTGGCCTTGCTCAATGATGGATGAGAACGTGAAAATGGTTTGTTCCTTAGATGCTGTACTCTGCTGGCGAATAGTCCCCATGTGTACAATTACATGTAAAGTGGGTCTTATCTCCATAACAGGTTCCGGAGGTTCTGCTTGTACATAAGATGCTTTCGCTGCCTCAGATGGAGAATTACTTCCCGGAGTTTCGAGAATGCACACACTGACCTGGATATACACTGAACATGATATGATCTTCTAGTGTCCATAGGGCCTGCAGCATTTAGGGCTCTGAACGTCTGATCCCAATCCCAGATTGGGTTGCGAACGGAAGACCTGAGAAGGAGGATCATCACCTATTTCACTCGCGTCCTACCTCAGTGCGCTTTTTACTCGTTCGAGCTGTCCGTGTCAGGGTTCATATTACCGAAATCACCTCGGATATCGCCCCCAGCCCGGTAGCGATTTTCGTCGAAAATCTCCTAAAATTGAAGAGTTTCGAAATCAAACTTGAAGAGTTTTAAAATCAATTTTTGAAAAAAATGGGAAAAAATTCGAAAATCGGTCAATATTCACAACTGACCCGTTGGATTCTTTGGCATCCGATTTTTTGAGCGATTATTGACGATATTCATTGAAAATCGCTTGATATTCACTCCGGTCTCCATTGCATAATTTTTTCTAAATTTTTGAATTTTCTTTTGAATTTGACCGGTTTACCGATCGTTACCAAATATCGTACCGGCTCAATAAGCTCAATTATCATGATAATCGAGCCAATTATCGCGGTAATGTGAACCCTGAGACTCCGTGTCCTCCTCGGTGCCTCCTATCATTCTGGTTCGGACATTGCCCTCCCCTTTCTCTGTTCCATGATTAGGCTCTTGCTCAGGGTGCGTGTGTGCATGTCTGCCATGAGCAGCGAGCTCCTTTCCACCCAACAAATACGAGGGGGAAGCAGGGTGGCCGGCGTGAGATGCGAGAGCCCGACGTCAAGTTCGCCCAATGGGATCGCGCTCCAGTGCTCGGGCAAAACGCCACTACAGCCCGAAGTTGTGTCCGAGGTTACGTCAAACCCCTGTACAACCACAGGAAAGCGCATCTCGCGAACGACCATGATTACGGGCTCGGAAATTCAGTCCCCTCTGCTCCTCGGGAGCTCACAGGCCACAGTTCAGCATCGATATCTTTGCGAGGATATGGGCATCGCAGATACGGCCATCCATCGTTCTTGCGCAGTTTTGACAGTTCCTACGTACTCCATCTCGGAGAGAGAGGATCCATGCAGGTAAAAGCATATATGCAGCTGACTCATCGGTAGCCATCTGACGTCCCTGACATTGGTGACCAAGCTACATACAGGTCAGCTGGGGCGGAGGCTGGCCATCCATCCATAGTTGCAGGGGCACTAGGAGAAATAGTACCTTGGTGGTTTTTGGAATCTCTGGGAGAAGTGGATTCTGTCACGGTGTCACTTGCACCCTCGCCTTTTCCAAGGAATCTGAAGTGTGTTTGTGTGTTTTGGCCCTGTGGCTGTGGGGGCCGGGAAGGGAAGGGGGAGCCTGGCTTTTCGGGGGTTTTCACTCTTGGAGGGAGGGATCCGATCGATCGGAGAGAAGGCGCGTTAGATTCTGCGTCGCGTTGCCAGCAACAAGTTGGGTTGCCTCTTTTAGTGTGTGGCGAGAATAAAGCGAGTGGATGCTGCTTCTGCCTGCTTTGCCGTCGGGAGTATTGTGGTGCTCTCGAGTCTCTATCTCCCTCCGTCTCTCTCTCTCTTTTCACTTGTTCCTCTCGATCCTAGTTGGATAAAGCCACCGCATCTCTCTGCGTATAATATCTATCTCACTCTCGGTCTCAGGTGGCCTTGATGTGGAAAAGCAGTGTCACGCCTGGTGTTTTCTTAGTGCCTTCCTCTCCGTGCAAGCGATAGCCTTTGGCTGTCGACTTGACCCGTAGCTAGCTCGTTCCGGGGACCGTTCTCTGCTCAGCTCGGTTCGGTGCAACAGATGACAGCGATCCGTCCACTGCGAACATGGCTGCGGTAAGCTTCATCAGATGTACGCTGCAAAACACAGCACTGGAAACCAATGAGAGTGAGCTCGTAGCCGAACCGTACTAATTCTCTCCTCTGGACGATGTAACCTGCCGAATGGGTGCGCCTGTGCAGAAGGAAGAGCACACATGCGCGGTGGTGTGACGGGGGTCAGGGGCAGTTTCGCCATTTCGGCAGCGAGGGCTTCGTGACTGCTTCTGGTGGGGCCAGGCTACCACCTTGGCCGGAGGGGCCACCCAAACTTTTATACTCCGACTGCACTGGCCTCTCGCTGGCGAGTGTTGTGCTGCTTAGTCAGTGACCACCAGCTAGCGCTGAATTGCAACTCCGGCTAGTTACGTTGGGCCCCGTTGCAATTCAATGTGCGCCAGGGAGTAGATTTTTGTGGGGAAATGAGAAAATAGTTCTTCAGGCTTTACTTGCCGAGAGTCAGGGAGGAAAGGGGAAACCTTTGCACACATCGTCTCTGAGATGGAAAGGATAAGAAAAGAAAGCCAAATCTGTAAAATGAACTTTTCAGTCAGACTAGTAAGATTCTCAAGGGAGGCCACTCTATGGTTTCAGTTAAGTAGCATCTTGATTCTTGAAGGATCAATTTACACTCATTAGTTGGTACTTTCCAAAATGAATGTTTACGCAATTGGTAACCGCAAATGCTTCAGAAAATAAATAGGGCACAAATTTGTATGTTAAGAGACGAGCTAGTAGGTCAGAAGACCAGAGTCAAAGGGCAACAGCACATGAGTGAGTTTCAGACAAGAGAAAGAGAGAGATCAGTGTGGCGACACGTACTCATATATTGCATGCCATCTGTCATAAGCCATGCACCAATATTTAACACGTCGATCACAACGGGGCAATTCTTGTAAAACGCACGAAATAGTTGTCGATGACGGTATCGACCATGCATTCCATTTCCTCACATAAACCTGTACAAAGCATCTCATACCGTTTTGATGGCTCTTGTACCGGCTTTGATACTGGACAATACCGATGATACTGGTTTCGACACCATACAATGCTAGTCATATGGTTGGAATTGATAATATCGTTTATTGAATTATATGCTATATATTTGATAGTACTACTCAAGGTACCAAAAACCGGCGAGATTTCGAAAATTTTGGCTGAGATTTCGGATTTCGGCCGGGACGAGATTCAAAACCTCGGTCGAATAAAAAAAAATTGCTACAGTAATTTCAGACATTTTGGCCTCGGGTTTTTTAACCGGATTTGGCCCAATAACCCTTAAGAATGTAATATTCTATGAAAATTTGTTAAAAAATTGAATTTTTAAAATATTTTATAATTTCAGTAGAAATAACGTTAGATTTGTTATCTTTAAAAAATAAAAATAGAATGAACATAACTAAGATAGTAAATTTGTCAGAATTTTATAAATTTGCTCGAGTGTGATCATGATTCGAAATTTTTATGAGAGCTTAAGATTTTTGACGAATACCCAGGGCATATGTATCCCCAGCGGCCCAGGAGAAGCATATAGGCCGCCGCCGCGCCTGGGCCTCAAACAAGAAGCCCAGCATGAAGGCCCACGACCTCGACCAGCGAACCCGAGGCGGTCCGACCAGCGCTTCTGGGACCGGCGCCCGCGACCTCCACAAGCAGCGACCGGGGTTGACCCAACCAATGGGTCGGACCGATCGGCCGCCCCTAACGAGCTCGGTTCGTCTTCACAGCGAGCGTCGAGATCGCCGGGAACCGGCCCCTCATTGGTCGCCTAGGCGGCCAGCGGCGATTCGTCTGTCAGCGAGGAAGCGGGGCGCCGCGCCTTCCCGAGACGCTCCCGGTGACACCCTCGGCGTCGTCGGACGCCTTGAAGAGAGCGAGTCGCCGTTTCCGGAGGAACGGACCGAGCCATCCTCTGCGCCTTCACCAACCCAACACGGGCGTCGACCACCGTCGAAGGCGGCCAATGATCAAGACAAGGCAAAAGCCGGACCGGCGTGGGGAGTCCCATCCATTTTTCCCTTTGCGCACTCCGTGTAACCTCGCGCCACCACCCTCCCGAGCTATATAAGGGGCGTGGCCCTTCGGGCGGGGGCGATCTAAGCGATCGAACACGGCACCCCCAAGTCACCACGTAGCCATTACGAGTAACCCTTGTACACGAGGCGCCCGAGCCCGAGCTCGACCCTCGCTTGTAACACAGCGGATACCGGAGTGAATAATATCCGACCACCACACAATTTGGAGTAGGGCGTTCAGCCGAACCAGTATAAACCCTGGACCTCCTCTCTTTTGGTCTAACCATTCAAGGAGCGGAGCGTAGCCCTCTAAACCTACAAATTTACTTGCGGTTCTCGAAAACAAGCGGTTGGCGCGCCGGTAGGGGCTCGCGTCATCGGCATCTCCGGATTCCCATTTGTCTCATTGATGGCTTCCACTACCGGCGACAGCGTGCTCGCGCCGGGAGCGAATCCGTTCGGTTCGCCGACTTCGTCGTCGCCACGGCGAGAGAGCTCAAGCTTCGCTCCCCGCGTCCCAAGCCGAGCCCTGGCGGCGCCTGGACCTCACCGCCCGCACCCTCGGCGACCGCCGACTCGAGGACCTGCGTCGCCTTCGACGCCGGCGCCCATGCAAGACAAAGACCGTCGCTCGCGAGGCGTCGCGCGTGCCCGTCGCGGCGACGCCACCGCCTTCCCACGATCGCGTTTACGTGGCGATGGCGGCTACTGGCCGACCTCCTTCCACGAGATATTGAAGCTCCTCGACACCGACCTCGGCTCGAAGCGGGCGATCGTCGGAAGACCATACTCCGCGAATGCAGCGTGGCGGCGTAGCCGACACATCGGCCGCTACTTCCCGAGCCAAAGCCCGCCACCGTATCCGGCGCCGAGGCGGGTGTCAAGACGACCAGCAGGTCTCCCCACATCCGTCACGACGAGCTTCTCCGGCGGCAAGAGGAGTTGCGGCGGCCAGACAGCAAGGCGCGGTCGACCCGTCGGGCGAGCCACCTCGCGCCCCACAGGCACCGGCGTGGCGCCAGTATAAACAACGATGGCGGAAGAGCGGTCGTTGCCCGTGTTTCCCCTTCCTAGCAAAACCGCGCGGTCGCGATCTTTGCTCGCATGGCCCCAGAGCCGAACGAGCACGAGGCGGGGCCACCTACCGGCACCTCCGGGGTGATAGAAACCGCCGCCGTACAATATGTACCGGCCCCTGGCACTAGTCACTCGAGGTCCCCTTGGGCGCGAGAGGCTTCGCCATGAACCGTGAAAACCAGCGCCACAGTTGGGCGGCCCGTGCCTCCTACACTCCGGTAGCGCCAGCGCCTCGGGCAACGCCACGACTACCGCGACACCCTCGACGCGCGGAAAAGGTCGGTCGGCACCGGGGCCCGCTCGCTGGTTGCAGACAGCGGTCGGCGCCGCGATCGTAGTCCGAGCCTGGAGGGGCCGGGACCCCACGCGTTCTCTCGGGAGATCCGTCGGGCGGATTTTCCCGCCCATTTCCGAGCGCCTGTCAACATAGCCAAGTACACGGGGGCGACGAACCCCGGTGTCTGGTTGGAAGATTACCGACTCGCCTGTCGAGCCGGTGGGGCTACTGATGATCTCTTTATCATTCAGTACCTCCCCATTTACCTAGTGGACTCGGCCCGAGCCTGGCTCGAGTACTGCCATTGGGACCATCAGAGGCTGGTGACCAAGAACGTCTTCGTCGGGAACTTCGGGGCACCTGGCGCCACAGGAACTCTGGGACCTAAAAGTCGCAAGCGGCGGGGAGAAAGCGCTCGGGATTATATCGGCGCTTCTCCCAGCAAATGTAATGAACTCCCGACATCGGCGACGCCGGCGTCGTAGGGGCCTTCATTCTGACACTCGTCGCGAGTCTTGGTTCAAGCCGGGTTGCGTCAAACCGGGACCACCAAGGAGCGCCGACATCGCCACCAACCACGCCTCGGCGAGGAGGCCGTGGGGGCCATCTTCGACAAGGGAAGGCCAGCGAGTCCGGCTCCGAGCACCCGCTCCTCGACCGCTCCGAACAAGCGGCGAAAGCAGTCGCGAGGACAAGCGGTCACCGCCGCCGACCGCATACGACAAGCGGCGGTAGCGGCGGCGCCGACCGCCGAAAAATTGATGGAGAGCCGTGTCGCATCACGAGTACCCGTCAAGCACAAATACGGACTGCGAAGTCTGGCGCTTCTCCGAAACCCCCGCAGCCGCGGGGTAAAGGAAAGAAGCGCGACCCGGCACCGGAGGTCGGGGAGGAGAAGGCGAATGATGGGTTCTCGGAGCCCGACGGATGCCTCATGATCTTCGGTGGACCGGAGAGCTACGCCGACAAACGGAGGCAAAAGCTTGCCTACCGCGAGGTACATACGGTGACCCCTGCGATCCCGAAGTACCTCCGGTGGTCGGAATCACCGGTCACCTTTGATCGGACGGACCACCCCGACCACATCCCGCACCCGGGAAGGTACCCGCTCGTCGTCGATCCCATCGTGGGGTCGAAGCGCCTCACGAAGGTGCTCATGGACGGCGATGGCGGCCTCAACGTCATGTATCTTGAGGCGCTCGGCATACAGGAGTGCCGCGCTCGACCCTGCGACCGAGCAAGGCACCTTTCCACGGTGTCATCGGGCCGTGAGCCTACCCCTCGGCGGTCGACTGCCGTCACCTTCAGCGGACGAGAACTTTCGCGCGAAACCCTCACTTTCGAGGTCGTGGGGTTCGCGGGCTCCTACCACGCAATCCTGGGGAGGCCGTGTTACGCTAAGTTCATGGCGATCCCCAACTATACCTACCTGAAGCTGAAGATTCCAGGGCCACGGGGCGTCATTACCGTGGCCTCGTCTTTTCAGCTTGCCTTCAACTGCGAGCGAAGCAGTTGCGAGTTGGCTTCGGCGGTCATCGCGTCCGCCGAGCTCGACAACTACCGAAGGGAGGCCTCCGGGTCCGTCCACAGGCCCGATGAAGTCGGGCCGGATCCCGAGTCCGTCGAGGACACGAAGAGGGTCGCGGTCGACCCCGAGGACCCGGCCAAGACCGTGCGGGTAGGGTCCGCCCTCCCCGCCAAATAGGAAAGCGCGCTCGTCGACTTCCTCCGGGCGAACCGGGATGTCTTCGCATGGAAGACCTCCGACATCTTAGGGCATCCCAAGGAGGTCGCCGAGCACACCCTCAATATCGACTGGCGCAAGGCGGCCGCCTAACGCCGCCTTGCTTGCGTTTAAGCGAAGAAAAGCGCAGGCTCATCGGGGAGGAAGTAGCCAAACTTTTGGAAGCAGGGTTCATAAAAGAGGTACGCCACCCCGAGTGGCTTGCCAACCCTGTTCTTGTAAACAAGAAATCCGGGCAATGGAGGATGTGTGTTGATTACACGGGTCTGAATAAGGCGTGTCCCAAGGACCATTTTCCTTTGCCCCGGATCGACCAGGTCGTTGATTCCACTGCCGGGTGTGAATCGCTCTCCTTCCTGGACGCCTACTCTGGTTACCACCAGATCCCGATGAAAGAGTCCGACCAGCTCGCGACTTCTTTTATCACTCCCTTCGGCTCGTTTTGTTACGTGACGATGCCCTTTGGTCTGAAGAACGCAGGTGCTACGTATCAACGGTGCATGTACACCTGTTTCGATGACCAGATCGGCCGTAACATCGAGGTCTACGTGGACGACATCGTCGTCAAAACCGGAAAGGCCGGCGACCTCGTCGCCGACCTCGAAGAAACTTTTACAAACCTCCGACGCTTTCGCATAAAACTCAACCCCGAAAAATGTGTCTTCGGGGTCCCCAAGGGGAAGCTTCTCGGCTTCATGATATCCGAGCGCGGCATCGAAGCCAACCCGGTGAAGATCTCTGCGATCATGAAGATGGGCCCCATCGCCGACCTAAAGGGCGTCCAAAAGCTGACGGGTTGCCTTGCAGCTTTGAGCCGTTTCGTATCTCGCCTCGGCGAGCGCGGGATGCCGCTCTATAAGCTGCTGAGAAGATCCGACCACTTCAGTTGGACGCCGGAAGCTCAGGAAGCCCTTGATCGACTAAAGGCCTTCAGCGTCACCGGTCTGACCAGCGCCCGGTACCATGTGAGCCTCTGCTCCTCTACATTGCCGCCACGACCCAGGTCGTGAGTGCGGCACTCGTCGTCGAGCGGTCGGAAGAAGGCCGCGCCCTCAAGGTGCAGCGACCGGTCTACTTCATTAGTGAAGTACTCTCGGAGTCCAAAGCCCGTTATCCGCAGGTGCAGAAGCTACTCTACGCGGTTCTAATCGCGAAGAGAAAACTGATCCACTACTTCGGCCAACACCCCGTCTCTGTCGTAACCTCTTCACCATTGGCGAGATCATCCATAGCCGCGACGCCGGGAGGATAGCCAAGTGGGCACTCGAGCTCAACGGCCACGACATTTCGTTCGTCCCCAAGACGGCGATCAAGTCCCAAGCCCTTGCAAACCGTTGCGAGTGGACGAAGCCGAGGCCCCTCCGGTGCTTGAAGATCCCGAGTACTGGACGATGTACTTCGACGGGTCTTACACGAAGAATGGGGCCGGTGCTGGAATCGTTATCGTTTCCCCGCTCGGCAACAAAGTCCAATATGCCGTCCGTCTGCTCTTCGACGCTACGAACAACGTCGCCGAGTACGAAGCCCTCATCAACGGTCTCCGGATCGCCGCCGACCTCGGCGTGCGGCGGCTCTACGTATACGGTGACTCCAAGCTGGTGGTCGATCAGGTCATGAAGGCCTCGGAGCCCCGAGATCCACGCATGGCGGCATACTGCCGTGAAGTGCGAAAACTCGAAGAGAAGTTCAAGGGGTTCGAGCTCCACCACAGCTATCGACGTAACAACGGCGAGGCCGACTACCTCGCCAACCTCGCCTCGGGCAAGGGACCGGTTCCGACCGGCATCTTTGCCCACGACCTTCACCAACCATCCATCCGACTGGACCCACCGGCCGAGCAAGCGGCCGGGCCACCCAGCTCGGCCGAGCCGACCGCCAATCAACCGGGTGTAGCGCTATCCGACTTAAGTCGAGACGTGCTCGCGGTCGAATTAGATTGGAGGAAGCCCTACGTCGATCGCCTGACGGATGGGACCCTCCCTCCAGATCCGACCGAGGCCCGGCGCCTCGCTCGGCGAGCGAAATCTTTTGTCCTGGTCGACGAAGACCTTTACAAGAGGAGTCCCTCAGGGGTCCTCCAGAAGTGCATCCTGGCTGACCAAGGCAAGGAGTTGCTGCTCGACATCCACGGCGGGGTGTGTGGTCACCACGCGGCACCACGGTCCCTCGTGGGTAAGGCTTTCCGTCAAGGTTTTTATTGGCCAACCGCCGTGGCCAACGCCGAGCAAATTGTTCGCACCTGCGAAGGGTGCCAATTCTTTGCCGACAAACGCACCTACCGGCCCAAGCCCTCAGACGATCCCCATCACATGGTGGTTCATGATGCAGGGACTCGACCTGCTCGGACCTTTCAAAAAGGCACCCGGGGGCTTCACGCACCTCTTTGTCGCAGTGGACAAGTTCACTAAGTGGATAGAGGCGAAGCCAGTCGCTGCTATTACGTCCGCGCAAGCGGCCAACTTCTTCCGCGACATCATCTACCGATTTGGGGTCCGAACTCCATCATCACCGAAACAACGGCACGCGGTTTACGGGAAAGAATTCCTCGAATTCTGCGACGACTTCAACATCCGCGTCGACTGGGCGTCCGTAGCCCACCCGCAGACCAACGGTCAGGCCGAGAGGGCGAACGGCATGATCTGCGGGGCTCAAGCCGCGAATCTTCAACCGATTGAAGAAGTCAGCGGGACGGTGGGCGGCCGAGCTACCCTCCGTCCTTTGGAGCCTGCGGACCACTCCGACCCGGTCGACCGGGTTCACGCCATTCTTCCTGGTGTTCGGCTCCGAAGCAGTCCTGCCCACCGACCTGGAATACGGCGCTCCGAGGCTACAAACCTTCGACCCGGGCTCGAGGGCTCGACTCACGAAGAAGACGCCGTCGACCCGGCTAAACGAGGCACGCGGCGTTCTTTGTCCTCGGTCGGCGGATATCGGCAAACACTACGGCGCTTCTCGAGTCGCCAGATCATGGCCGAGCCTTCAAGCGTGGCGACACGGTCTGCGCCAAGTTCAGTCCAACGTTGGCAGGCACAAGCTTTCTCCCCCGTGGGAAGGCCCCTTCACTGTTGTGGAGATGATCCGGCCCGGCACCTATCGACTAAGGGACGCCGACGGCAACGTTGTTTCGAACGCTTGGAACATCGAAAAACTCAGGCGGTTTTTTCCCTGAAACTAATTTTCTTGGCTGAACGTCCCTATCAGCCTGACAAACCCGAGCGGCGCGAACCTGCTCGGGGGTTTCTACCCTACGTAACCTCGTTGCGTAGCTCCCAAGTCGACCCAAGGTCCCCCCGTGAAGGACCCACTTTGCCCAACCACTACGGTCTAAGTCTTGTGAAAACTCCGGTAGTTTTTCTTGACTACGACTACTAAAGTAGTGGCCCGCGGGGCGGAGTGGCCCCCATGCGAGCGACCCACGAACGATTGGCAAAGGAGTTCTCGCAGGCGGTTAGTAATGACCAGGCGTTCGGCACAGGGAGTACAACGAAAGGAAACATTAAGCGCGAAGAAGCTTCTGAAGGATAAGATACGATTCACCAAAGGCACGAAGTGTCCATTACAAGAAGAGGAACATAAAACGGCATACAACTTATGTCGATCCTAAAGCAGAAAAGAGCGCAAAAATCTGCAAAACGGCAGGCCGGACAACGAAGACGGAAGGAGCCGCTCCGGTTTAAGATGCCTCGCTTTGCCGGCGAGTTCGTGGGCGCGCGGCGGCCCCTAAGTCGGGGCCAAAGAAGGCGTCGTCCTCGTCGCCTTCCCCGGAGACCTCGCTTCAGATCGGTCTCGTCGTCCGAGACCTCGAAGATGCCGCCCGCCACCGTACCGCCGCCTCCGCACTCTGCGCGCGCTGGGCGCGTCGCCTCGGATGTGGGACACGGTGGCAGCTAACGTCGAAGAACGCCGCCGGTGGCGCGGAAGACGCCACGTACTCCGCCGCCAGGGCGGCGACCCTCCGCCCCCGGCGGGCGTTCCGGAGAGCCTGGCGAGCCCTCCAATGCCTCGGCCGCCCGGGTGAGCCCGGCGTCTTTGCGCCACGGTGGGCTCAGCTGGCTCGTTGAGCTCCGCCCCCAGTGGCCTCAGGCTCCTCCCCATGCTTTCGTAAGCGGGGCGGAGCATGGAAAGGAGAACCCCGCGCGTGGAGTCGAAGTCCTCGTTCGAGCGGGCTATCTCCGCCTCGGCGGCCAACATGCCCATTGGTGCCGCCTCGTCTTGGCGGCTCTGGGCCGTGCCAGCGCCGCCACTTGCGTCTCGAGGGCGTGAGGCCCCACTGGGACACCAGTCGACATCTGACGCACCGGTAGGCGTCCACCATACTCGCCGCCCGGTCCCTGGCGAGCCCTCCCCCTGCCTAGGGGTCTTTGGAACCGCCCGTGGCGCTTCGTCGGCGCCCTGTTGGGCGGTCGGAACTGAAAAGCGAAAAACGAGCGCGTCAACAGCAACCCTACCACGTCCAAGACAACCAGAAGAGCACCTACCCACGGCGGGGGCTCCAGATATAGAATCTCGACGAGGGCAGGTCAAGCCCACCCCTCGCCGCCGCGTCGGAGGAGCCCCCCTCCGTCCGAGGTTTCTTGGAGGGCGAACCCCCGCGGCTCCCCTCCGCAACCCGCTTGCCCGACCTTCTGTCATCACCGCCACTCGCCATAGCACCCGCGAGAAGTTCCTCTGGAAATGGGCTTGGAAGATGAAGAAGGCAGTGCAACACAGACGTTAGGGCCGGGTGTGAATTATCGCTTCTCCCAGCACACGTATTTATAAGGGCAAGTTCACCCAGCCGAAGCCGCCGTCGCCTCACGTGCTCCGCGGTGTCTCCCTCGGCCCGATGCAGCGACGCGACATGCATTAAAATCCCACTCCGCATTAAATGTGGCGAAGCGACACGGCGCGAGGAGGACCGTTTAAATCTTGAAGCGGCGCGACCGCCGATCTTCGCAGAGCGATTATCGGACAACCTCGAAGTCTGCGCCAGGCGCCAGCGAGCCGCTCGACTACCGACCAAAAGAGATAAGTCTCTCGATTCTGGTCTCCTTTACGATTATTTTGAAGGACCAACAATACACGCCAACCACGGCCCGGTCGCCGCGCATTGCTCGGGGGCTCAAGGGCTATGTCACTCACATTCATACGGGTCGGCGATCCGACTGACCACTCGGCTTCCCTAGCGGGTAACCTATCCGACCCAAACGCTGCGACCTACGCCCCAGCGGCTACGGTTCCGAAGTAGCGCTTTGCGGTAAGGGGCTGCCCGCGCGATGTGAGCCACAAGTCAGTCGGGGACGTCTCTCTCCCGTTTAGAGCGTGGATGGATGCTTTTGTTTCCCGACGTCATTCGCATTCATACGGGTCGGAGGCCCGACCGACCACTCGGCTTCCCTAGCGGGTAAACCGTCCGACCCAAGCGCTGCGACCTACGCCCTGGTGGCTACGGTTTCGAAGTAGCGCTTTGCGGTAAGAGGCTACCCGTACGGCGCGAACCACGAGTCAGTCGGAGCCACTCATCCCCCGCATGAAGCACGAATAAACGCTTTTTGACCTCAGGGTTCGTTAGCACTTCCTTCGCGTCTCCCTCGGAAAATCGAACACGCCTACGCCCGAAAAACCCCGGCGGTTTCCAGGGCTACGGTTTCCGAACACGAAGGAACAGCTCAAACTCGCAAACGAACACAAAGGCGAACCCCGCTTCATTACATGTTAAAGTTTTTTACATCTTTAAAGGGTAATGTCTAACACTATTCATAATCCCCGTGGAGGACGCTCTGCGGCGATATCCGATCAGCGATCACTCGGGCATGGGGCTCGGCTTGGAGCGCGAAGCGACGGACCTCCTCGTCGGTCCTGTTCCTGGCGATCCCGCTGCTAACGTTGTCCAGGTTAATACCATTGTAGAAGGACATGGCGTTAACAAAGCGCGAGGTGGCTCGAGGCACTTTCGTCTTCACCGACTTCTCGACGTGCTCCGGCACACGAGCCAGTTCGGTCGCAAGCAAGCTTGTGCCCCGTATGGTCCCGAGCACCCGGTTGCAGACGACCCGGCCGACCTTCCCCAAGGTCCCCAGCTCGGTGATCAATTCGGTCCGGTGGTCGACCGCTTCCTGTCGCGCCAACTGAGCCACCGCCTCCGTCGCGACCGCCGCGTCACGCTCCTCCACCGCCAGCCGCCACGCCTCCGCGACTTCACTGAGGTTCTTCTGCAACTCTGAAGATTGGAGCAGAAATCAGAAAGGCATGCTCGACGACGGCGCCTCCCAAAAACAACCCGCGTAACAACCCCTTACCAGCCGAGGTGTCCATCATTGCTTGAAGCCGACCCAGGACCTCCTCGTGGAGCTTCTCCGCCATGACCACCTCATCGCGAGCAGAGTCTCGGGCGCTGCAAGCCTCCGCCAGGAGGGCCTCGAGCTCGGACACCCTCGACCTCAAATGCTCGTTCGCCCGACGCTCCTCTTGCAAAGATCCGGTGGCCTGATCCAGCGCCCGACGAGCTTCCTCCGTCGCTGACTGCTCGCGCACCACGGCTTCCTGGGCCTCGCGGCTTGAGACTCAGTGGTCCCGATCCTCCTCGCGGGCGCCCCCAGCGTCAGCGACGGAGAACCGGACTTGCCCTCCGAGCGCTCCCGCAGACGCTGCAATCGGTTGACACATCATTACAAGACCCAATGAAATTCGAAAGGGCGGGGAAGTTTTGAACGCAACTTCTGCACCGGCCAGTCAACTCCCCGTGGCGGCGTCAAAGACTGCAGCCGGAGGACTCGAGGAGCTAACCCAGGCCCACCCGAATTTTCGCCATCTCAGCCCTGGCTCTCCGGGAGCCCTCCTGCAGGGATTCCCACTCCCCAAGTTCCGCCATGTCATCCAGCGTGAACGATGGCTCGCCAGGCGGGTCGCTGCCCGCCCAGACCAAGATGGACGGCGGCGCTTGAGGGGGTTCCCTCGCCGTCGCCTCGGCAGCCTGCACCGACGGTGAATCGACGACCGCCACCACCGCCGCCTGCGGCCCCTCTCTTGGCTGCCCCTTCGGTGGCGGTGGCGGCAAGGCTTCTCAGCGCCAGGATCGGCGGCGCCTCAGCGATCGGCGGCACGAGGTTAGCTCCACCATCATCGGCCCCCGATCCCGGCGGCGAGCCGCTGGCGGTCGCCCGGGCCTCGTGGCATGCCGACTCCACGGTCGATCCCGGCACAACCATCGGCGCAACTGCCGTAGCGTCGGCTGCTGCGGTCACGACCAACGCCGCCGCCTCCGTCGTTTGCTCCGGCCCGGATGGCGCATCCCCAGCTCCAGACGGCGGGAGTGGCGGCGTCGGTCCCGATGGCAATTCCACCACCTCCGTCAGGCTCTCCCCCGCGAAATCCCTAAGAGCACGGGCCGGTCAGAAGCAGCTCAAGCAAAACCGGCGCAAATGACAAAAGGAACAAAACTAACCGCGTCGAGCGGGTGCTGAACAACCGCGCTCTCTTCGCCGGCCTCTCTGGCGAGGACGAGCCGTCTCTCCGCCCTCGAGGGCACGCGCCGGGTGACCTTACTGGGGCACTAGCGGCGACTTCGTGTCGGCGCCTCCAGATCGTCGCTCGATGACAACCCGAAATCATACGCTTCGTACGGATCACCGGGATCTCTGCCGTCGCTGGAAGACGACCCCACGTCGAGCGAGGAGAAGGCGGTCGATACTGACACGTCCTCACCGCGCGCGGCCATGGCCAAGCGAGCTTCCCTCTTCTCCTTCCTCCTGCTCTCCCTGCGTTCTTTTCGAGCAGACTCCTCCAGCTCGGCCTTTTGGCGGGCCGCCGCCCTCATCTCCTTCTCCCCCGGCAGCCATGCCCGAGAGGATGCCCCAAGCAGGCCCTGAAAGGGGGTCGGAATTCTATTCAGGTCAAAATGCAAGGAGTTAAGACAAAGGACGCAGGGAAAGTAGGGGGGCCGCCCAATTACCAGATTTGGGGGGTTTTCCGCCGAGAAGGGCTCGGGAGCGCCGCCGACCGCCACCGTGGCCTTCGCGACCAAGACGGCTGTCACCCGAGCCTCGACCTCCGACGAAGGGAGGTCCGAACGCTCCATCCTCATGGGGTCAGATGCTCCCACGTACTCTAACATCGGGTGAGGCCTGTCCATGAGGGGTTGAACGCGTCTCGCCAAGAACGCGCGGACGACAGCGTCACCCGTCAGACCTCGCCTCTTCAGACCCCCAAGCTGCTCGAGGATCACCTCTATTTTCCTCTTCTCCTTCGCGTCCGCCGGCCGGTTCCATTCAGGCATCGCCTCTGGACCTCTCCCCGTAAAGGCCGGGGCGCTGTCCCCCGCGTTTCGGATATAGAACCATTCGGAGTGCCATCCTCGGTTCGACGAGGGCAGCTTCATATCGATGTACTCCGACGCCCGGTTAGATCGAAGCTGGATGGCGGCGCCACCGATCGGCGCCAACTGTGCGCCCGCCGCCGACTTTCCCTTCAGCGGTCGCATATGGAAGAAGTACCTCCAAAGGGCCCAATGGGGCTCGATCCCTAGGAAGGCCTCGCACAGCGTGATGAAGATCGCAATGTGCAGCACGCCGTGGGGATTCAGATGGTGAGCCTCCACCTTGTAGAAATGAAGAAGCCCGCGAACAAACGAGTGGAGGGGGAGCCCGAACCCGCGCTCAAAAAAGGACGCAGATACAACGATCTCGCCGTCGTCGGGCTCTGGAGCCGCGGCTCCCGTCGGCACCCTCCACCGAGATACGTCGCGCGGGGGAAGGAATCGCTTCTTCGCCAGGCCAAGCACGCGAGCATCGAGAACGGAGCACTCCGGCCACGACATCTCCGAGAGAGCAGGACCGACGGGCGGAGGAGGGGGCTGAGGCGAGGAATTCCTCTCCTAGGTTTCTCGGCTCCCCTCGCAACCGCCTCGACTTTCCTTTTCTTTCGCAGCGAAGAACAGGACAACACGGAGGAATCCGACCGGTGGCTCCCCCCTTTTTTATAAGGAGCGCAATGCCCATCGGCCGGACAGGCGTCAGCCGAACAGACGGAATCGCGAAGAGAAGCGGCGTGCGTTTCCCTCCCCGACCGTCGCGACGGTTCAACGGTATGACGCCTCGATCCTTGGTCGCCTTTGCGTTAATTCCTGACAGGACAGCAGCCAGGCGAGAAGGCCACGCATCGGGCAGAGTGACGTACGGCTCCTCGAGCCTCGTTCCCAAATTTGAAAAGGCACCTGGCGACAGAAGAAAGGCACGCCAAGGCCGCTATGGTCCCGGAAGCCGCGAAAAGGCTCCCCAACTTATGTTCGGGGCTCGACCGAGTGTTGTGGGCTCCGAGCGCCCAACCACCAAGTGGGTGCATGCATCACCCCGAACGAAAAATCGAGCGAGGGACGAAAATAAGGTGAGCTCGGTGGGCCTCTAGTTGGGGCATGAACGCCCAATCACCTTTAATCGTGTTCGAGACCATACTTCACGCTCTCCCGCGGAACCCGTCGACGGGTGGCAGCCAGCTGCGTTCCGGGTCGGCGGACGACCCGGAGTCCGACACGGGATTGAGTAAAGAAAGGTTCTCATGGGTCCCCCCCAGAGGGTCGGACGCCCGCGATGGGATAACGTCCGCTCGGAAACGGTTCTCCTTTCGGGAAGCCGCCAGGGCCCACTCGGACAAACCCGCTATCAGCTCGCACGAGCACGGCGTTCAAGCCAACGCATGGCAAACGCGCGTTAGCTCACCCCCTCCAGGTCCCACACCTGCGGATGGGGCGTATTCGTGGGAAACGCCGCCTACCTCGCTCGACGAAAGCGTGGGGCGGGCGCCTTTATCTATTTTTGGCGCAACGCCGACCTTGCAGGTACATCGGGATCACGACGCGAAGTGGACGCCTCCGTACACGAGGTAAACCCCCGACCGGCTCTCCGATCCGCTCGGGGGCTCCATCCACCGGATGCGCTCGCGCGCACCCGGGCACCGACGACCAACCCGTTTGGTCGGACGCCAGCAACCGAGGAGGCCGCCTCCGTCCAACTGATGCACTTGCAGGTATTCAGACGACCTCGACCAGGAGCGCGAGGTCACCAATCGAAGCCGCCTCTGCACGAAAGGTAAACCCCCGACCGGCTCTCCGATCCGCTCGGGGCTCGAAACTCCATCCACCGGATCTTCGACCCGGCGAAGCCGACCGGCACCGTCGAACAGGGTAAACCCCCGACCGGCTCTCCGATCCGCTCGGGGGCTCGGGGGCTATTGACGAATACCGGGGCATAGGTATCCCCAGCTGCCCAGGAGAAGCATATGGGCCGCCGCCGCTCTGGGCCTCAAACAAAAGCCCGGCATGGAGGCCCACGACCTCCGACCAGCGAACCCAGAGAGCGATCCGACCAGCGCTTCAGACCGGCGCCCGCGACCTACAAACAACAGCGACCGAGGTTGACCCAACCAATGGGTCGGACCGATCGGCTGCCCCTAACGAGCTCGGTTCGTCTTCACCAAGCGAGCGTCCGATCGCCGGAACCAGCCCCTCTTGGTCGCCTAGATCGACCGAGCAGCGATTCGTCTGTCAGCGAAAGCGGGGCGCCGCGCGCTTCCCGAGACGCTTCCCTCCCGGTCGACACCCTCGGCGTCGGACGCAGCCAGAGAGCGAGTCGCCGTTTCCCGGAGGAACGGACCGAGCCATCCCTCTGCGCCTTCACCAACCCAACACGGGACGTGCGACCACCCGTCAGAAGGCCAGCCCAGCGATCAAGACACCGAGGCAAAAGACCGGACCCCGAGGCGTGGGGAGTCCCATCCATTTTTTCCCTTTTGCGCACTCCCGTGTAACCTCCGCGCCACCACCCTCCCCAGGCTATATAAGGGGAGGCGTGGCCCTTCGGAGCGGGGGACGATCTAGGCAGTCGAACACGGCACCTCCAAGTCACCCACGTAGCCATTCTGAGTAACCCTTGTACACGAGGTGCACCGAGCCCGAGCTCAGCCCTCGCTTGTAACACGACGGATACACCGGAGTGAATAATATCCGACCACCACACGGACTGGAGTAGGGACGTTCAGCCCGAACCAGTATAAACCCTGGACCTCCTCTCTTTTGGTCTAACCATTCAAGGAGCGGGAGCGCGTAGCCCCTCTAAACCTACAAATTTACTTGCCGGTTCTCGAAACACCGACAATTTTCTTAGAACACTTATATAAAATTTTCAAAAATTCTAAACTTTTTTGTTTGCTCAATCAAATCTATGTATGCATTTCAAAAATTAAAAACACAAGGAACACAAATGGTACAGTACTATTGTAAGAATTTTATAAATTCACTACAGTGTGATCATGATCCAAAATTTTTATTAGAGCTTAAGCATTGTGTCAACACCATTCTCTAAAAGTTTAAAAAATTCTAACCTTTTTTTGGTTGCTCAATTATATCTATCTATTGATCATTAGGCTTTTATTAGGACAGTAGCAGTATCACAATTTTTCAAAATTATTCAGGTTCAATCATCATTTGGAAATTTTATGAGAATATTAATGATGCTTCAGGACTATCCAAAAATTGTTTCATAAATTTTTAATATGGTTTGAACTATTTTTCATTCGGTTGAAATTTATTGGTCAACCATTAGTAGCACTATCCTATTTTTTTTAAAAAAAATCCTCGAGCTTGATCATCATCTAAAAATGTCATAAGAACATTATTGATGTGTCAAGACCATCCAAAATTTTGTCAAAATTTTCTAACATGGTTTGCACATTTTTTATTCCGTTGAAATTTTATTAGTTAGCCTTTTATAAGATAGTAGAACTGTCAGAATTTTTAAAAATTTCTCAGACTTAAACATCCTATAAAATTTTATGAAAATATTAATAATATGTCAGGACCATCGACAAAAAATTTCAAAAATTTTAACATTGTTTTTACTATTTTTTGGTCAGTTAAATTTCACCAAGATTTTGGTATTTCTCAGCAAAATTTCGATAATTTTGACAGAGTTTTGGTTCAAAAATTCTAAATTTCAAATTTTATTTTTGAATTTTGATCGGATTTCATCCAAAGTTTCATGATTTCACTCACCTCCGAGACGTGAACCAAAAACAAAATCCGAAACCCTGGTACTACTCTGTATTTGAGTAATATTATAAAGAAAAATTGATAATTTACCCTATTTTTCTGGTGAACTTGATGATTTGCTCCATAATGTCTCACTGATATGCAGAACTTAGAGTCATATATCAATGACACATAAGAGAGTAAATCATCCATTCTCACTTACTAAACAGAACAAATGATCAAATCTCCGTGAAACGGTACATCAGTATAAAAAATACCGAAATGCATCGTTCTAAAAGTCAAATCATATAGCATTCGATATTGTATTGATTGAAGAATATAGGCCACGAATCCGTCGCGCCCATGACCTCAAACGCTTATTTTGATAACTAGACTGAAGTAGCACATCTAACAGTGAACTAGTTGCGGGCTCACGGCTGCGTGTGCGTAGGACCTAAGTTAAGTTATGAGGTCTTTTTTTTTTTAATAAAAATCACATCACGGAGTAACTAGATGCGAAGTGGACCACACATTGCTATAGACAACAAGAATCGTTGAGACAAGCAGAGATTATAACGGAGAGGGGAAATTTTTTTAGAACACTTCAGAAAAGGGAAACAAAAAGCGCCGACCTCTATTAAAAATATCTCCTTGATTTTTTAAATATTACTATAAAATATTTTTAAAATACACTAATCAAATTTTTTTATGGTAGCTCAGGCATACTCTAGGACCCTCCACAAAAAATGAAAAATTTACAAATTTAGTAGCTCAACTAAATCAGTGTTGTTACTTAAAATGCAGTAGTAGCACTATCAGTTTTTTTTTTAAAAATTGCATAAGTTTGATCTTGGCCTAGATTTTTTAAGTAGTGTAGGCATGCTCTAAGGGTCCTTCTCAAAAATTTTCAAGAATTTACAAATTCAGTAGCTCAATTAAATCAATGAAGCTACTTTAAACACATTAGCAGCACTGTCAGTTTTTTTTAAAATCGCATAAATTTGATCATGAACTGAATTTTTTACATAGTGTAGGAATGCTCTCAGGACCTTTCTGAAAATTTTTCAAGAATTATTAAATTTAGTAGCTTAGTTAAAGTAGTGAAGTTGCTTTAAATGTGTCAGTAGTGTTGTCAGATTTTTTTTAAAATCACAGAAGTTTGATCATGAGCTAAATTTTTTATGATAAGTTAGGAACACCCTGAATACCCTCCTCAAAAAAATTTAAAAATTAATACAATTTAATAGCTCAACTAAATTACTGAAAACTCTCCTATAAAAATTTCAAAAAAATTACAATATGACTTAATAGCTCAACTAAATTAGGGAAGGTGATGCAAAAAAACCTGAAAATCTAGAAAAAAAATAGTTTTGGTTGGGATTCAAACTGGAAACCTCACGCATGGGTGGCAAAGCCTCTGCCAGCTGAGCCAAGTGACGTTTGTGAAGCATGATGTGCAAATAATTTTTGAGGCTATGCAGAAGCTCATTGTAGCATGCACAAGAAATCGTGACATGGAGGCGCGGGTGAGCGGTGGCCGTACCTCCCCACAAATGAATATATATAGGAGCGGAATTTGCCGGGCCACCTCAGCCACAGAAAATCCAAATTATGTGCTCCTGTACCGCGGAAAATGCATTTCCCACGCCCCTGTACTGCGAAAAATGCATTTGCCGCACTCTTATTCTGCGGCATTGGCATTTCTCATGCCCCTATTTTGCGGCATTATAATGATGCTAGTAAATTCAGTGCAGTCGATTTTCTGCACTCCCATTCCGTGACAATTTAGATTAAAAAATTTATTGTGCTATAGTACCACAGCATTTCCTCTACATGACACTATAGCACAGAGAGGGGCTGGCTATTTTTGCAATATTTTTTTTTAAAAAGGAGCTATTTTTGTAAAAAAAAAAAAGCAAGGGACTAGATATGCTAGCAGTTCCAATAACTATGCTATAGCTTTTTTTCTGACCTCAAACACAAAACAACAAGTTACTATTTTGCTATACTAGCTATAAACGCTATAGCTATCAATAACTCCACTATATACCATAGCTTGTATCTAGTGATAGCACTATTATCGCACGTAAAGTACCCACGAGTCAAAATATTATGCCTATTTTGAAATCTAACATTACTATGAGGCTCAGAAACATATCTTATAAATCTAAACTATAAGAAAACATAGTAAAAAACCTCATCTCACCTTTTTTAATAATCTAGCATTCATAATTCTTAGTGATTAAGTACTTATTGTTAAGAACAATAGAATATAGTTATCAGTTATAGTCTTTCATATGTATTAGCATGTTTATTGATTTTAGATTTGACTCTTATTCTTATTATAAAAATATTCATGCATTCTAAAGTATCATGGTTTTATAATTTGTTTGAATGTGACTTATAATGTGTGTATATACCATAGCGCTATTTTACATATGTGCGTAGCGCTGCCTATTCTACGCGTTAGCCGTAACCCCAGAGAAGCGCGCCCAAACCATCCACGCACATCCGCTTCGTGTATTGATTAAGCCAATCACTAGTATAGTAAACTGACTAGTAAATGTGTTTCTTTGTTTGTATATGAATCTTTTTTATTTATTTTAGCTATAACTTTTTATTGGTAGTTTCAATTATGAACGGTTTTCACCACTAGCTTACTGATGACGAGAGGAATAAAATGGTATAAGTTTTGCCAATAAACGCTGCATAAATCTGATTTATTTGCCAATAAACGTCACGTAAGTCTCATTGGGCAACGCGGGCAAGGCGCAGGTAGCACGCGCAGGTGTGGGCTGCTGGTGCGCCACCCAGGAGCGGAAGCAATCCTACCGTGCTCCTTGGGCGCGGAAGCATGTTTTGCCATACTCACGCATGCTATCGTGGCAGGAGACACGTATTGTGTACCGTACCTTTTACGGTGGAAGGAAGGGCTATTTTTATAATGCATTAGCAAGAGGCTAGTTTTGAAAAGGAAAGTTACGAGGGTTAGATACTTAGGCCCCGTTTGGTACGGTTCCAGATTCTAGTAGAAACAGAAACGGTTCCAGATTCTTGGTAGAAACGTTTCAGGTAGAATCAGAATCCGGAGGAACGGGTTGCTAGCCGATTCGACCACGGCGTGTAAAAATCAGAAACGATTCGCTTTGAAACGTTCCGAGTCTTATTCCGTTTGGTTGGATTTATTTCAGATTCTAGGAGAAACAGTCCGGTTCCAAGTTATCAAACGAGGCCTTAGATTAGATAAGCACAGCATTCTTAATCGGATACCTCCCTTTTGTTTTCTTTTTCCTTATGTTACATGTGGACTTTGTTTCGGGCGCCGGGTCGGACAGGACAACCATCGTGTCGAACTCGATTCTGAGATGCCTTCTAGCCATGAACGCCTTCTCCTCGATTTTGATGCTGCTTCTCCTATCGTTGGACGATTGGTTCGCTTCGGACTAACGAGTTCTGGTCCTTCTGGATGGCTTCGAAGATGAGTGCAGACACGGGGAGACGTCGTAAGATGCTGGATGCTGCCTTTAAGATGTCGTGCGATTAGATAGGCTAGGAAACCAGTGGCGGTCCTGCGATTTTATGATCTGAAACGAGATTTAAAATAAGATCCTTTTAATTATATATATATATCATACGTTAGAATTCAGGAGATTATGTACTTACGCACCGACGATTCGTTTTTCAGGTACTACTAACTATATATATATTATACTGTTATATATACAATATATTAATACTAGTACATATACAGAGGTGGATCCTATGATTTAGAGGGCCCAGAGTAGTTGCCCCGCTCGCCCCTCCTCAGGGCCGACGTTGTAGGAAACAAGAGTCGGAAAAAAAATTGGAGTTGGTTATGCCATCCGGTGCCACGTCTACCATGGCTCGATATGTCTGTCCTAGAGTCGTTCCGGTCGATGCTCATATCTGGCGTGTACGATAAAAATTTGGATCACACTTTGATAGAACGAATAATGTAGGGTTGGCAGAGTATATAGATTTTAGCTTGGGTTAAACATTTGACACGTGCTAAACGAATATGAACTTGATCCTCCAAATAAAAATCTGAAATATAGGTAGATTCATATTCTTAGGTGGTACACTAGCTAGGTAACCTCACTCTCAATGACTGAACTGCTCCACTGAATTTATTCCGTATCATACCTCTATTATTTGCAGGTTCCGGCCACCACGACGAGCCGGCTCGGCTCAAAATTTTTTTCGCATTTAAGTCCCTAGAAAAAATCTATAATTACGAATAGATCCTTTTCGTGATTTTTTTACAAAGAGAACCTTCTAGTTCGGAAAAAACATAGATCTTTTGTGAAAGGACCCTAGATAGATAAAAAAACGTAATGACGTCAGGATCATTCGGGCTATTTTTACGAAAAGAATCTTTTCGATTTTGCGCGGAATCGCGGATTCTTTGTAAGGGAACCCCATATGGATACAAAAAATGTGGCATTCGTATCCTTTCAACCGTTTCGCGTGTTTTCTCGACGATTTAAAAAAATATGCCAAAAAACACGAAATTATTTCTTCGAAAAAATACGCTGAAAAATACGAAATTATTTCTTTGAAAAAAACAACACGCACGGCGTATTACGCCGCGAATTTTTTGCGAAACAGACCTTTTGGTTTCGAAAATCATGAAGCTTTTGTGAAAGGATCCTAAATAAATACCAAAAAAACGGAGTGACGTTTGGATCATTCCGACTATTTTTCATGAAAAGGACCTTTTGATTTAGCGCAATCGTGGATGCGCTTATGTCCTTTTAATCATTTCTTGTGTTTCCTCGATGATTTAAAAAAAACAACAAAAAAAAGAAATTGTTTCCGCGAAAAAAAATGCACGGCCGGCTCGGCTCGGCTGGCGCAATCGCGGATGCGCTTGTGTCTTTTCAACCATTTCTCGCGTTTCCTCGACGATTTAAAATAAACAGCGAAAAAAGCGAAATTGTTTCCGCGAAAAAAACGCACTGCTGGCCCGGCTCGGCTCGGTTTTTCTTTTTCACATTAGGTCCCTAAAAAATACGTAATTAGGTGTAGGTTCTTCCCGCGGTTTTTTATAAAGAGGACCTTCTAATTCAGAAAAATCGCGAATCTTTCGTGAAAAGACCCTAAATAAATACCAAAAAAACGTAGTGACATCTGCATTATTCCGGTTATTTTTCACAAAAAGGACATTTCGATTTAGCGCAAACGCATCCAGAAAAATCGTGAATCTTTTATGAAAGAATCCTAAATAAATACAAAAAAAAACGTAGTGACGTCTGCATCATTCCGGTTATTTTTCACAAAAAAGGACATTTCGATTTAGCGCAAACGCGGATATGTTTGTATTTTTTCAACCGTTTCGCATATTTTCTCGATGCTGTAAAAAAACACAACGGCGAAAAAAACGAAATTGTTTCCGCGAAAAAACACAACGCACACGACGTATTACGCCGTGGAAACTATCCTAGTGTAATATCATGGTTATAATACTACTAACTGCTTGCCGCACTTGTATCCCCAAGAGTCGTCTTGTCTGAACTTTCAGAAGAATCGGATGGTAATATAAGATCTCTGAGGTCCCATCATTTTAATGGTTGTAGTTGATTGTAACGAACAAATCGTACATAACAGATGGGTCCCGGAACAAAAACCCTATAGACGACGGTAAGTGGACTAATGGAGTGAACATGCACAAATTGCATGTTGCCTTCATATGCAGTCTAGTTTGGTTCTCAGAAAATTAGTAGGACCCGATGCCAAGCCCACAATGAAATCAAAAGGAGAGGTCCGGTGGGGGGATGGAATGGGCACCCGATCTACTTGCAGTTAGAAAACAACAGAAGAGAAAATGCCTGCAAATGTAGGGTTTAATGGCTGCCATGAACAAAGTGAGAGGGCTCCATGATTTCCAACGTTCCTATAAAACTAATGCTATATGGCTACCTTAGGATTCATACAAGATTATGAGGATCTGTTAGAGGAATTTCCCCTCTGGGGAAATTTGACAATATATTGATAAGTATTTTTCATGTATAAATGATAACACTACTGCTCTAGTAATCAGTAAGACTTCGCTTGAAATGCACGACTCTTAAAAGTTTTTTTTTAAAGAACCACATCCAATGAGGGCATGTACAATGTTACTGTCTGCAAATTGCCATGTTACCTATAAACAACCTTATACAATGGTATAGACAATCACTTTTTTGGTTCCCGTGCTACAATCAATCCATCTCTACACATAACCAGTTTGATTCCCGTGCTACAGTCGACTGCAAATGTATAGATAGCTTCTTTCTCTTTCCTCTTTCCTCTTTCTCTTTCATCCACATCAACAAATAGGTGACATAGCAACTCTTATAGACAGCTGATGTCAACTCATTGTACATGCTCTGAGAGTGATATTTTATTTCCTTCAAAATTTCTATAGAATTCCAACGTCCAATTAATGGGAGTGACTTTATACAATTTTTATGTTTCTAACTTTTTTGCGTTCCAATTTTTACCATTAGATTCTGCTGCACTATATATTTATTTTAAGGCCATCGGAATATGTTTATAAAAGTTATTAAAGTACAATACTTCTAAAATATTTTTGTCACGAACATACTGATCTTTTTGTGTCCACGAGTTGTTAAATCTGCAGACAATTTTTTCTTCTAGGGGAGAGGGAGTACCACATTAATATGTGGAAAATAAAAGATTTATATGGTTGATTATGGTGACTTTAGATTAATTGATTATAATGTTACATATTAATTTATATATCAACAAACAACTGTGATACCTTCTTCACTTTGGAGGTCTATAAAATCCCACAATATAATCCTTAAATTAGAAACAAAAAGCAAAATTTCAAGAAATTCTCTCATTAATTGAGAGAAAAGGAGAAGAGCTACACCACTTATTGCAGTAGAACTATGTTATAATGGTGCAGATTAATTATGCATATATGTATTACAATCATTACAATTATACAGCAAATACAAATATATTTTTTAAAGGCAACAAAATTATATAACAACTACAATATATTGCAATATCTAACCTCGCAATTGCAGTGAGATTTTGCCAGTAATATATAAGGGAAAAACTACGGAACGATATATCATTCCCTAATTTACCAACAGTACAGCTTTGTACAGTTCGATCCAGACATCCAACACCAACAGTGAGGACAACAATCGCTGCCCGTTCTTCCGCTACGAAACACCGTTTCCCAATCCCAATCCCATCTCTCTCTCTCTCTCTCTCTCTGAATTCACCTCGATCTCTTTCTCGGTTTCTCCCCTCCTCCCATCTTTTTGTGTGCGCAAGTTGTTAAATCGGCACAGGACTTTGGTTTTTCGAGGGGGGAGGGAGGCCGGCATATACGGTTAACTGGAGAGAGGCGGGGCCGCCGCTTTTTGGGTTCCCTCCCATCGGAGCGCACAAAGCTGGCTGGCGCCATTTAAAGAACCAAACAACGCTAGCACCACCATCACCATTCACCGTCACAGCGTGCGAACATATACACACAGGAACACACACCAGGGGGGAGACACGCAAGAATCACACTGGAGTTTGGCTTCTCCGGTGGTTTTTGCTACAGATAGGTCGGATTTGGACTAGTAAGTTTCTTGGTAATTCGGTTCGGTTCCCTGTACCGCTGTTAGCTAGGATTCTTGCCTGTGCTTCTCGATTGATTTGGTTCTGGTAGGAGGATCGGGGCTGTTCTTCCATTCCGGGTGTTTCTTTTCGTGGCTCTTCTCATGGGAAACATGCACGTTTAGAGAGAAATTTTGGGTTCGGTATGAAGTCCTGTGTGCGAAGTCAGTTCCTGTACGGCGCTTTGCATGCATGTCTATGAGCGCCCGTGGTTGATTGGCCGGGTCTGACTTTAGGTAATCATTTGTTGATTTGGTATTTCTAAGGTCTTTCTCGACGGCTTATGAGCTGCAGGAGCAGATTGGCCAGGTCCTTATCCGCGAGTTACTTTCTTGATTTGATTCTTTCGACGGAATTCTATTGTTTTGTTGTTTCTGGGGTGTTTATGCTTCATTTGTTTGCATGCGTAGACACTGACAGCCGACTCCGTTAAATATGCTCTGATTTTATAAGATCCCTGCATGAGATTGGGTCCATCGTAAACATACTTCTATCGATTTGATGCTATCATCAGAAATTCGTCTACGGTGTACTTCATGGGATCGAGAAAGTATCTCGAGCTGAATTCTGAACTCTGGGGATTGCATAGCAAAAGCGAGAAGAGACACTTGCTATGAAAGATTGATACTTTGATGTTCTAGTATTATTCTTTTCAATTTTCATACGATTGTTGAGTCCATTTAGCTATGGAACTGAATAAACATTAGGATCAGAGGTGAAAGAAATTCTGTTTCTGAAGAGTGCCTGTGTGTCGAGAGTGTAGTTCTTTTCCTTGACCATATTTATTTTTCCAAGCAAAGAAATTTCGAGTTTTCTATCTTCGTAAAAGATTGACTCGATACTAGCTCCCTGTATTGAGTTTTTTCTCTCCAAATTCGAAGGTTTTAACTTTTTTGGCATATTTCATCTGCAGATATTGTTGCCAGGAATCCATAGTCCACACTTGGATAAATTATTGGAGCAGTAGGCACCAAACTCGTCCGAGGTTGTGTGAAAATGCAGCACAACTTGTAACAAGTAACACGAAGCTTTCATCTGGTAACGTCGTTGTGAAGTTGTTCTGGAGCTTGGAGTGCATCCTTCGAGACAGGAAGTACCAAAGTCTGTTCTAGAGAATCTGCTGGGCATGCAGATGGCAGACGATCCTAATATAAACTTTGGGGCATTTCCGCAGCCATTCTGCAGCCAGCATGTGGAGTCATTTCAGACAAGAGCGACAACTAACTGGTCAGGAGGCATGCCAGTGTACCTGGACTGTTCCAGTGGGATGGACGCCAATATGGGGATGATGAGCACCACACCTTCAGTGGCTGTCTCAACCAGTTCATCCAATATAATTGCTGATTCTGGGCAGAACCTTAAATATGGAGGACCACTTGCTGCGGATTGGTCGTATCTTGAACTCCAGGTGCTGAAAAATGGCCTCGAGAAGTAAGCTGTCTCCACTTTTATGACTGTTATCATACGCAAATACAGAATTTGTGGTCTCTATTGTTGAACTTTATCCTACAAATTGGTCCAATAGATTGAGATTTTATTTTTTGCTAGCGTAAAGCTTTTCTATCTCTTGTTGAAAATTTGCATTCATTGGTTCTCCCCTCATGTGTGTCCTTACTTTCTTTTCTTTGGTGTACCAATGATGAATACTCTCAGATATGTAAATGAACAAGGCATCATGAAGTATATAAAGATAGCAGCTTCTTTACCAACCAAGACTGTGAGAGATGTTGCGATGAGGTGCCAATGGTTAGGGGTAAGCAATCTCTAATCTTTTCATACTCTATAAGCTCATTTCTACCGAAATCTGCATTCCTTCTTTTTTATGATTATCTGTTTAAGGTGTGTTCCTTGGGGAGCGCTACATCAGTAAATAGTACATGCCAACAAGGGGCAGCTGCTTATTTAGTTCTGAACACTGAAAAGATACAAAATTTACGTGAAATGTCCATACATAGTTTACAATTTCCTTGAGTACAACCGTACACGTAGATGTGGTTCCCTTTTCTTTTCTCCTTGAGCAGTTTTTGGATGGGACATGCTAAAGTTTGTATTGCATCTCAAGATTGATCTGAATATAGTAGTATGAGTGACAGATGCACTTTATTCTCAATGCGTGGATATACTATGATGAGTGACAGATGCACTATTCTCAATGTATATATGAATACTACACTTGTACATTTTAGACGATAATCATAGTGAGTTATGAGTTGGCAATCACTGTATCCTTTTGGCCTGTTTTTCTATTGTCTGCGTTTGTATTGCCAAAAAGGAAAGGTATATCAAAAGACAGAACTTTCTTATTTCATTTTTTCGATAAACTTTCTTATTTCATAACAAAACATGAATACATCATCTGGCCACTGTACACCTTTTCGGCTCAATATATTTATTATTTACAACAGCTGAATTGCTACTATACTTGCCTGAGTTTATTAATTGATTAATGATTCTGTAGTATTGAAAACTAAAGCATGATTCCTTTTTGGTCCAGTATATTGTTTGTGGAGAACCAAAATGTGCTTTATGTTCTCTGAAATTTTGTTGAAAATATAGCTAGCTAAATAGCAGAGGCTGGCATTTTTGTGCTCTAGTGTATACTTCTTGGATTAAATATATAGGAAGTTTCTTTTCTACTCCTGGAAGTAATTATTTCCTATGCCGTATTTCATAATGTATGGAGTATCTCGTACAACAGGTGTGTATGTGTAGTATATGAGTCTATAATTTTTAGCGTATTTTGCAAATACATTCATATACACGAATAATAAGGAGTATGTCTAAAAAATATACATACTACCTTAAGGGCAAGTACAATAACAAAGCCAGTTGCTTACTTCATCTCCTATTTACATCATCCAGAGTAAACACTAAAACCAACTTATACAATAGCTATCTCTAAAAGTTGACTCTAGATGTTGTGCATTAACTACCTCTTCTCTCTTGTACATAACTAATCTACCTATACTCTCATGCAATCTTACTACTAAATAAGAATCAGCTTTCTTTTCTCTCCTCTTTTCTCACTCTTCCAAATAGGACAAAGCCGACGTGGACATGCAAAGAGTAAGCTGAGGTGGCCTTATTGTACATACCTTAATAGTCTTATATACTTGTATACTGTACGTATGTACCCTCTGTTGCGCAAGATACTCCTTACGTTGTCAGATATGATATAGGGAGTAACTACTCTCGGGAGTAGAAAAGAGGCTTTCTATCTACACACACTATTCTTCAGCTAGCTGTGTAGGGTCGAGGATATCGACTAGAGGGGGAAATAGGTGGTATTTAAAAATTCTCTTCAATTTCTAACGAATTAACACCTATGTCAAAACCTAAATAATATGCGAAAGTGTAATTCTAAGGTTTTGACAATTAATTCCTAAATCAACTAAACACATTAAGTGCACTAATAAACTGATTTGCAATCCTAGAAGACAAGTAATCAATCAATTTAATTCTACAAATATAAATTGCTTAAATGTAAATGAGCACAAGAAAGCAAACCACAATGAGGCACGATACTTTTTACCGTGGTCGTGTTCGAAGACTTACCGGTCTCCCCTAGTCCATGTTAAGGTTAGCATAAACACATTGGGCCGGCTCCACGAAATTGAGCACCTATTTAGAATCCACTAGTGGTAGCTCTTTTCCCTTTGGGTAGGTGAGCTCCAACATTCACAAACTTGCCGAGCCTTCTCATAATCATTTTTGAGAAGATCAGCTCACATGACGCCGCTATGCCGTCTAGGTATCGGCAAATACCAAGAGTAATAGATTAGGCCTCCTAGCTTGAACCACACCAAATGCAACACATGCACAACGGTAACCACCGAGTGCAACACATGCACAAGGCTCTTCTTCAAGTGCAACGCATGTATAAGGACCGTTCAACCCACTTCTAATTGCAACACATGCAAATTAGAATCACTCTTAGTTCAAGAACCAAATAGGAGAGTGCAACACATGTACAACTCCAAAATGCTCAATAAACATGGCAACCCCAAATGCCAACCCTAATGCTCCTTTTATAGCCTCCAAAAGAAAAGTAGCCGTTGGAGGGCAAATTTGGTAAAACTTAGCAGAACTGGCACTACCAATTATGTAGGGCCAGTAGTGCTGACCTCCAGTTCAACGATCGGATTTAGCATCAAAACTAGCCATTGTATAGTAAACCCGGTACTACCACCCATGTAGGAATACCAGCACCAGGGCTCGGTAGGGCCAGCCTTAGAAGAGCACTGAGAAATCCTTCTCTAGAAAATGACTATCGGCTACTAGGTGCCGGCAACAATGCAAAAACCACACTTCTAGAAAATAACTACCACTCTCAGGGGGCAACACTGTTAACCTCCAACAGTACTTGCACTCAGCTAGCGGTATTGCTGGACCTCCGGTAGTACTGGCACTCAACCAACGGTACTATCGAACCTTCGGCAGTACCGACCCCAACACTGCGGTAGTACCAATTTTTAGATAAAATAACAGATTTCACACAAAAATCTTTCCAATTCAAATCAAGACTCAATAAGATCAATTCTTTGAGCCATGTGGTGATCAACACATAATCACACCAATTTGCAAAACACATTTGCAAATTCTCATCACATACTCCAAAGAATTTTATTAAGCTCAACTTATTTGCAAAATACATTTGTAAATAATAAATCAAGAGTCAACAAGATCAACCCTTGAGCCATGCAATGATCAACACATGATCAACCCTTGAGCCATATAATGATCAATACACGATCACAATACTTTGCAAAACACATTTGCAAATGCCAACACATTCTCAAAGACAAATTTCATATACTTTCAGCTTATTTGTAAAACACATTTGTAAATAACAAATCCATTCAAAAATCAAATCTTGAGCTATGAAATGATCAACACATGATCACAACACTTTGCAAAATATATTTGCAAATACTTATCTCATGCTCTAAGATAAGAAGCATAAACATCAATATTCTACAAAAACTTATTTTGCAAACACCAAGTAATAAACCTGATTAGCCTTGTAATGATCAACATATGATCTTTAGCAATTTGCAAATCCTACTAGTCACAAGCTAATAAAACCAATGCATGAGCTATCACTATTTGCAAAACATGCAAATACTTGGCTTCATACAAAGAACAACCATTAAACTGAATGCATGAGTTATCTCCTTTTGCAACACATACAAATCAATAGCTCTATGCAAAATCTGAATCAATTAAGAAGCAAGCATGAGCTTCCTTTATTTGCAACATATGCAAATATGAGCATTATGCAAAAACGAACTTAAAAGAGTGAGTTAGAGCACACCAGATTGAGTTTATTAACACATGATGAAGCTCAAGCTAAATAACCCATTCTCTCTTAATAGTACGACAACCTAACTAGCAATCCAGTCTCCCATCCAAACACCGAGACTAGTAAAAGGCTAGGAACATATCTTTAGCCCTAGCTAGTTATACCTTTACCTCTAGCACATCCACTTGGAGTTTTTATGATTCAAATCATCTTCTCTTCAAGTGAAGATCTTATCTCGTTCATCAACACATGATGAACTCTGTTGCTCTTCTCTTCGGGATTTCCTTTTGACGCTCATCAACACATGATAACATCTTTTGTCCCGATTCTCAACTTGATGGATATCAACACATGATACCATTCAAATCTTCATCATCATTGGACTCAATTACCTACTTCACAACTCATGGAAGATTGTTGTCCAATAAGCACGATTGTCTTAATCATTAATACACTCCATTAACACATAATGGATACTCTAAGATCCTTTGATCTAATCCTTTGATGATTGACCACAACCCAAATCAATTGATTTGAAAGATTTGATTTGTCTTGAGTATATCAGTGCAACTAATGCTTCATATATTCAAGAACTTTCATCTATCCTTTAATCAACGAAGCATACCATCAACACATGATGGAGAGCCTTATAATTATACGACAACTGAATACAATTTAAATTGAATTTAAATTATCGTGAGTATATATCGACTACATAAGTTTCATATATTTATTTTTTATGGTTTCTAAGTAATGATCCAAATTATATGAAGAGGTGGAAAGGGATCAGTGTTTTTGTGACTCTCAAGCATAGAATAAACCCCAAAACGAGCTTGAACTTACAACATGTAGAATGGCCTATTATATGTGCCAGCCAGTCAATGGAGTACGATCGAGCCCGCTATCTCACTAATCAGCGCAACGCCCACTTCATGTGTTGACTAAGCTGATGAGTTACGTAGCCAAGCAACTAATAAATACGATCCTTGTTTGTACTAGAATATTTTTCTTTGATTTAGCCCTAACTTTTTATTGGCAGCTCCGATGCACGAATGGATTTCATCGGTAGCTTACTAGCGATGAGATGAACAAAATGATATAACTCTCGCCAATAAAATGAGATTTTGCTGCCAAATACACTACAATTTACTAGATGTGCTGTTAGATTTTACTGGTGCACATACTCCACGAACCGCTGAACATTTCTAGAATATCACCAGAGAAGTAGTTACAGGCTTACAGCATAACAGTAAAATCTAACAATAAATCCAGTAAACTAAAGTGCATTTGATAATAACTTTGGTACCATACTATCTAGATAGTAGTACTACTAGTACTTATGCTCTAGGCTGTACATACGTCCAAGTATCATGCATCCTACAGATTAATTCACCTGCAGAGCGTAATTATTTTGTTTGTTTTCTGGAAGCAGCCACTTAAATTCATTTCAGAATGAGAGAGGGAGCTAGAGAGAGATTTTATCTAGTGCTACGTACCTACATACATTGCATTTTGTACTAGAATTTTCTCTCTCTTTGATTTAGCCATAATTTTTTATTGGTAGCTTCTATTCACGAACGGTTTCATCATTAACTTAGTGACGATGAGAGGAACATAGCGATATAAGTCTCACAAATAAATACCAGATGAATGAGGTTACACTCTAATTTATGAGATGTGTTGTTAGATTTTACCGCTGCACATACTTCGTAGGTAGCTAAACCTTTCTGGAATATCACTAGATAACTAGTTGCAGCATGATAGTAAAATCTAATAATGAATTCAGTAAACTAAAGTGCATTTGATAGTAAAATCTAATTCATGCTGCGTTTATTGGTGAGACTTATATCATTTTGTTCCTCTTGTCGTCAGTAAGCTACTAGTAAAAATCGTTCATGAATTGGTTGGTTCGAAGAAAAATAGATCCTAGTACAAACAAGGAAACACATTTATTAGTTGGTTGGCCACATTACTGATTGGCTTAGTCAACACATGAAGCGGGTGTATGAAGGATGGTTTGAACGCGCTTCTTCGGCCAAAGCGCAAAATAACTATTCTACGCTTGGGAGCAGAATGGTGCTTCCATGTGTGTATTCCTATATTACTAAGTGCTTTCCTTTTCTTTCATTTTTAATAATATCAATGATTTGGTTCTCTTGTAGAAGAAAGAAAATACAAGACGACGAAAGCTTGAAGAACATCATAGTGGCAGAAAGATGAAAGATAGAAAGGTATTAATATCCTTTTTCTATTTGATGAGCCTTGTTTGTCCTCACATCCTTTTTTACCATCAATAATTAGAGTAAAAACAAGAAATAGCTCACTTTGGAATGTTTTAAAGGTGTTTTTCAAAAGAGAAGTTTTTAAGGGGAGGAAAAGTATATTGTATATGAATATACTAGTTATGCAGTATGACAGTTCATATCACACTTTTATGTGCATATTTTTTGACTGATGCTACTAATGGTTATTTCTCAGGATAAAATGGCAGAGCCTTCATCATGGGGTACCAATTATCTTGTTCAGACAGATATAAGAGTCTCTTCCTTTGCGTCACATAATGCCATTCAAAATAATCAATTTCTATCTGGAGGTTGGTATGCTACTTGAGTATCAGGTCCTTATTTTAGAATGTATCAGGTCCAATTGATTGCTTCCTTTTATCTACCTTTGCTTCTGGCTATTTGCTATCATGCCCAATTTTCCATATTATACTCTGCCTTTTTTAATGTGCTCTTTGGGATAGTAAATATTTGGACCTCACAACTTAGATTAATTTAAACAAGAAATTTAGAGTAATCAAACTAGTTGACGTTGTTATTAACTTCATTGCTAAATTTATCCCAACAAGACATGAATTTTTTATTTTTTTAAAATAAAAATAGGCAGGGATTACTTTACTCCATTGGAACTTGATATAGTTTCAAATACATATTGTTGTATAGATTGCCACAATTTCTTGTGTCAACTGCTAGAAAGAGATTAGAAAGTTGACATTCTGAAAGTCATTCATTAGGCGTTCAATACATGTGCATTTGTAGAGTCACTGAACCTGTTTGACCAACCAAACTTGCGGTTATATAGACAATCTACTATGTGGTATTTCCGAGATGTAACTTACTGATTTATAACCTTTTCCTCTTAAACTTCAAAGATCATTGCACGTACTATGACAGGGTTCTGAATCTTCCCTTGGCTCACTTATAACCATAGTCACAAAGTTCTCGGGTCGAAGGGGTCGAGGTACGGGGTCGCGGGACGTGGGTCGACACTTGAAAAAAATAAGATACGAAGTGGGTATACCCCTTTGGGACGAGAACCAAGGATTTGTGTCATGTGGGGCCAGACCTACTCCAGGCGCAGGAAGACCACCAGGTCCGAATCCCAGCAAGGTTCGGATTAGTATTAGTATTAAGATAGAAAGTATTCAAATACATATTGTTTCCTTACCAAAGCAGTTTCCTTATTGGATTAGGAGAATAGTTATTTCGGTTTGTTAAGAGACCTTCAAATATATGAGAAGGTCGAAATCATATTGGATTAGGAGAATAGTTTATTTCCAAGTTTGTTAGGAGACCTTCATTATATAAGAAGGTCAGATGTTCAACTTAAGGGAGATCAGAAAATTGCCTCATACCTCTGTTCCTTGATTTCGGGTGCTCGCCCTAACCTCCTTGCCGCGCGGCTGCCACCACGGCTCCCTCGCCGCGCCGCAGGAGGGCAGGGGCGTGTCCTCCGTCTCACCAGTATTTCCTTCGCTCCGTCTCCACCTTTGCATCCTCGACGTGTGACAACTTGGTATCAGATTCATCCGCTGCTTCGCCCACCATGTCCAGCGAGGATGCAGCCGACCCGATCTTGGCGAAATTGGACGCCATCATGCAGCAGATGGCAACGGACAAAGCAATCATTCATGCCAAGATGGATACTCTCGCCAGCACTGTCCGGGACATTGATAATCAGCAGCGTGCCCACCATCTCGCGATTGCTCGTTTGGAGCATGGGGACGGGCAGGGCAGCAGCTTGCACGACCAAACCCCTCCGCAGACTAACGGCATCTTGCCCACGCCACCAGGGTTTTCGGGTCAGGAGAACGGCCGGGCTCCACTGCTGGCTTCACCCAGAACAACCCATCGGCACGAGCCGGGATCGGATCGCCTACCTCCGGAACAGGCAGCGCATCTCCAGGCAGACCGCGGCGCCCCTCGTTTCTACAAGCTTAATTTCCCGACATTTGATGGGAAAGATGATCCTCTGCCCTGGCTCAACCGCTGCGACCAATTCTTCCGGGGTCAGCGCACACCTAAAGAAGACAGAGTATGGCTGGCCTCTTTTCACATGCTCGGCGCTGCCCAGTTATGGTACCACCGGCTGGAGCGTGATATGGGAGCACCATCATGGCGCACCTTCGTCGAGCTTGTGAACAACCGGTTCGGGCCACCATTACGCTCCAATTCCTTGGGCGAGCTGGCAGCATTGCGCAGAACAGGTTCAGTCGCTGATTTCACCGAACAATTTCTGGCCTTACTCTGCCGCACCGATCCACTCTCGGAACATCAACAAATCCAGTTGTTTACTGCTGGCTTGGGAGATCCTCTCCAGGTAGATGTTGAACTACAAGGGCCGCTGACATTGGAATCGGCAATGAGCCTCGCCCGGGCCTACGAGCGCCGCCTCTTGGCGCCTTCGTCCACGGCTGCACCATACCGCCGTCCTTGGCGCCCCCCCAATGCGTCCGCATCTGGAGGATCGACGCCGTCCCCCCCAGGAATTTCCGCCGGAGACGTGCCAACTTCTGCACCAAGCCGCAGCCCACTTCCACGACGAACCCTATCTCCCGCCGAGGTGGAACGGCGCCGCACCATGGGCCTTTGCTATCACTGCGACGAGAAATTCAGCAGTGGCCACCGTTGCAAGAGACTCTTTGTGATGGAGATTGTGGATACCACGGAGGAGGCAGAACCGGAGCCACTAGTTGAACCAGCAATCTCGTTGGCAGCGATCACAGGTATTACACCGCGCTCCGGCCAGACCATGCGCCTCCCGGTGACTATCGCAGGCTACTCCTTCATGGCTCTGCTGGATTCCGGATCAACACACAACTTCATTGCCGAACGCGTTGCCCACACGACTGGGATTCGTGTCCAGCCATGTTCGGGGTTACAAGTATTGGTGGCCAACGGTGACCGTATATCCTGCCCTGGGGTTTGCTACGACATGAAGATCACCATTGAGGAGGTACCCTTTGCTCTGGAATGCTATGTGCTTCCTCTGGATGATCTCGACATCATTCTGGGCGTCCAATGGCTGGGCACACTTGGTCCAATTGTGTGGGATTTCAATCACATGACCATGTCCTTCAGCCATGCAGGTCGCCAGATTATTTGGTCCAGCCCTACACACACAGCACCCAGAGCCGAACTTCAAGCTTGCACAGGACGGGACTTACTGGACACTCTCTTGGATGATTACAGCGACCTCTTTGCCGAACCATCCGGGCTGCCACCCGTCCGTGAGCGTTATCACCGCATTCATTTGAAGCCAGGTACGGAAGCAATCGCTGTCCGCCCATACCGTTATGCTCATTTGCAGAAAGATGAATTAGAGAAGCAATGCACGGCCATGTTGCAGCAGGGGGTTATCCGCAAAAGCTCCTCCGCATTTTCTGCTCCAGTCTTGCTTGTCAAGAAATCAGATGGCTCCTGGCGATTTTGTGTTGATTACCGAGCACTCAATGACTGCACAATTAAGGATAAATTCCCAATTCCAGTTGTGGACGAACTTCTCGACGAGCTTCATCGTGCCAAATTCTTCACTAAGCTCGATCTCCGTTCTGGTTATCACCAAGTGTTAATGCACCCAGCAGACATCGAGAAGACGGCTTTTCGCACACACCAAGGTCTCTTTGAATTCGTGGTCATGCCGTTTGGATTAACCAACGCCCCGGCCACCTTCCAAGCACTCATGAATGAGGTTCTTCGACCGTTTCTCCGCCGCTTTGTCCTCGTCTTCTTTGATGATATTTTGATTTATAGCACCTCGTGGTCCGAGCATTTGCGGCACATCCGCACCATTTTTCAAGCTCTACAGCACCACCGGCTCTTCCTCAAGCGTTCCAAGTGTTCCTTCGGCGACCAGTCCGTCACCTACCTAGGTCATGTGATTTCTTCCACGGGAGTCGCCATGGACGCCAAGAAGGTTGCAGCTGTCCAGGATTGGCCCATGCCTCGTTCTGCGCGGGCAGTCCGCGGGTTCCTTGGTCTTGCTGGGTATTACCGCAAATTCATTCGCGGCTTTGGCGAGCTGGCCGCCCCCCTTACTAAACTATTGAAGAAAGAAGCATTCAAATGGTCCTGAGGAACACACTTTTCGCCAACTCAAGGCGCCCTTGTTTCGCGCCAATTTCTGAGTTGCGATTTCAAATAGGCCTTCACGATGAGTGCGACGCCTCGGTCAGCATCGGCGCCGTCCTTCACCAGGGAACAGGCGCTATCGCTTTCTTTAGTCGACCCATGGTTCCCCGGTACGTCTCGTTGCCAGCATATGAACGGGAGTTAATTGGGCTGGTCCAAGCAGTGCGTTTTTGGCGCCCCTACCTCTGGGGCCACCCGTTCTTGATACGGACCGATCACTACAGCTTGAAATTCTTACTGGACCAGCGCCTGTCCACCATCCCGCAGCATCATTGGGTTAGCAAACTCTTGGGCTATGATTTCTCGGTTGATTACCGACCGGGCAAAACCAACGTTGTGGCTGATGCTCTTTCTCGGCGCGACACAGAGACACCAGCTCTCTCCTGCGCCATATCCAGTCCACACTTCGGTATTTTTGATGGTCTTCGTGCGGAAATACTGGCAGACCCCCTCCTCCGCGAGCTCAGAGACAAGATCAGCACCAATCAGCAACACCGCCCATGGAGCATTGTGGATGACCTCATTACCTTCAACAACCGCATTTATGTGTCACCCACTTCCTCCTTTTTACCGGAAATTCTCACCGGAGCTCATCAGACCGGCCATGAAGGGGTCCAGAAGACTCTTCATCGACTGCGGGCTGACTTCCATGTTCCCAATGCTTGCCGTGTGGTGCAAGATTTTGTACGCACATGCACCGTCTGCCAGCGCAATAAGGGCGAACAGCTCCACCCGGCCGGACTTTTACAGCCCTTGTCTGTCCCTTCGGCAATTTGGTCAGATATAGCCATGGATTTTGTGGAAGGTCTTCCAAGGATTGGTGGCAAAACAGTCATCTGCACCGTCGTCGACCGCTTATCCAAATCAGCCCATTTTCTTCCGCTCGGCCACCCGTATACGGCGGAATCGGTTGCTCGAGTTTTCTTTGATGAAGTGGTCCGATTACACGGACTTCCGTCTTCCATTGTTAGTGACCGTGATCCAGTCTTCACTAGCAAGTTCTGGACAGAAGTATTTCGGTTGATGGGCGTGAAACTCAATTTCAGCTCCGCCTTCCACCCTCAATCCGATGGACAATCCGAAGCTGTGAATAAGATCATTATTATGTACCTCCGATGCCTTACTGGCGACCGCCCGAGGCAATGGCTTCGTTGGTTACCATGGGCCGAGTTCTGCTACAACACAAGTTTTCAAGCGTCACTCCAGACTTCACCCTTCCGTGTGGTGTATGGCCGCGATCCTCCCTCTTGGCGCCAGTACAATGCCGGTACTTTCCAACTACCGGCTGTGGATCAGCTTCTGACGGAACGCAATGATTTCATGGCAGAAATTCAAGGCCGCTTGCTGCAAGCACAACAACATTACAAGAATCAGGCGGACAAAGGTCGCAGGGATTTGCAGTTTGCCCCAGGTGATTGGGTCTGGCTTCGTCTCCTCCATCGTCAGGCGTCCTCCATCACTCCCCGCGGGCACGGCAAACTTGCCCCTCGCTACTACGGGCCCTACCAGATTGCTCAACGTATTGGTTCCGTGGCTTACAAACTGCACCTTCCACCTCGGGCTAAAATCCATGATGTTTTTCATGTTGGACTGCTCAAGCCATTCGTCGGGGATCCTCCTCAACTACCGCCGGCCTTACCGACCATCCTCCATGGCCGTGTTTGTCCTTTCCCAGCCAACGTCCTGAAGGGCCGCCTCGCCCGCGGCAACCGTGAACTCCTGGTTCGGTGGGACGGATTGTCTCCAGCTTCGGCTTCCTGGGAACCGTTGGATACATTCCGCCAGTTATACCCAGACTTCAAGCTTGAGGACAAGCTTTTTGAGGAGGAGGGGAGAGATGTCATGTGGGGCCAGACCTACTCCAGGCGCAGGAAGACCACCAGGTCCGAATCCCAGCAAGGTTCGGATTAGTATTAGTATTAAGATAGAAAGTATTCAAATACATATTGTTTCCTTACCAAAGCAGTTTCCTTATTGGATTAGGAGAATAGTTATTTCCAGTTTGTTAAGAGACCTTCAAATATATGAGAAGGTCGAGAATCTTATTGGATTAGGAGAATAGTTTATTTCAAGTTTGTTAGGAGACCTTCATTATATAAGAAGGTCGGATGTTCAACAAGGAGATCGAAAATTGCCTCATACCTCTGTTCCTTGATTTCGGGTGCTCGCCCTAACCTCCTTGCCGCGCGGCTGCCACCACGGCTCCCTCGCCGCGCCGCAGGAGGGCAGGGGCGTGTCCTCCGTCTCACCAGTATTTCCTTCGCTCCGTCTCCACCTTTGCATCCTCGACGTGTGACATTTGGTACGTGACCCCGATGCATATGGGTCGATGATCCCGGGTCGATACCATATACCAGTCTAGAAGCTGCAACAGCAGCAGTGGAGGATAGAAGAAAAAGGAAAAAGAAAAGGGAAAGAAGGCTTTGGCATTCTCTGGAGACCTCCACTCGTCAGGCCAGAAAAAGCCCAATCCAGCACTCTAGCCCAGCCTAGCAGAGTAGCAGACTCCACCGCCTCTTCCGTAGCAAATGGTGGAGCGAGCCCGATCAAAACCCTATCGCTTCACCGCCTCCTGGCTACCTTTCTCCGCGCCGCCACCCTTCGCACACACTCAAATCCTCCCCTCCGCCGCCGCCGAGGAAGGAGAAGGAGGAAGCCAGTGAAGATGAAGACCATCCGCGCGTTTGAGACCATGGACATCCCGGAGGGGGTGATGGTGAAGGTCGTCGTGAAGGTGGTGACAGTGGAGGGCCCCCAGGCGGCCCACGGCCAGGCCCCGGCGTTCTCCGGATCTGGCGGACCACAGACGGCGGTGGCGCGGTGCTAGTGCCTCATCTCCACAACCTCGAGCCATAGCCGTAAGCCTTCTGCCTTCTTCTTCGTCTCCATCTTGTCCCATCTTGAAGCTCAGCTGCACTAGGGCGGCGACCCACCCGGAGTTGGGACGTCGACCCTAGTCGACCCCGACCCTCGATTTGGGACGGCGACCTGGGTACATGGATCGCGGCCTCAACCCCGTATTCTGTTACTATGCTTATAACTATATTGTAAGATGTACAATACAATTTGCTTGATTAGATGACTGTTGATCAATCAATTCTGTCTTATCTGCAACAACCTGTCATAGAAATTGCACTTCAAATCTTATAAATTTTAGTAATGCACTAATGGCAGATTCAAAGAAGGATTCAGCTAATGCTTTTTATTTGTTTTCCATCCATATGTTATATAATATGACCATGTGCATATTTTCCACATGCAGCCTCTGAGATAGATCGTGCAGTGCATCTTATACTGGAAGAAAATAATCAGCTTCTTAATCAGATAGAAACAAATATTCTAACATTTCAGGTTGGTATATTTTCTCGAGGTACTTTACTTCGTTTGGAGTTTGTTTATTCATTCTAGTTTATCTATATTGTGTTCGTGAAAAGAAATTATTCTATATTGGTTCTAGACTTCTAGTGCATAGATCTCTACAAAAACGTGATGTGAAATCATTGTTTGATAGCAAATTTTCCTTTCATTTCATGTGCAATTACTCATACAACAGAATGTAGGCGCGTGATGACTTTTCAGTTAGTGTGCATCTATAGCATTATTTGTGAAGATTGAATTTCATGTCAACTATTTTCTTTCTTCCAGGCTCAAAACAACATTGATCTCTTCCATCAGGCAAGAAGGAACATCGATGGTCTTTTACAAACGTAAACATATTCCATATCTGATGCATATGCACAATTCAGTTGTAAAATTAGAGTTATGCATGTAAAGAAAATCAATCCCCTGTCTTTAATGATGCTTTTTCTGCAAACAGCATGGGCCAAATGCCTGGAATGATGAGTAAGATGCCTTCATTGCCCGTCGAAGTGGATGACAATCTTGCTAGCCACGTGCTTCCTGGTCTTACAAAAGTAAGTTTCTTAAAGGTCCTGTCACTAGCTTAGTTCACACTCTTTTGTTCTTGAACCAGTATCCCAACTAGTTATCTTTCTCTCTTAGGCACAATTTCTTGGAAGCAGTAATTTGAAGGAGCCAAGAGGATGGTAAGTCACTGCCAACAGGTCACAGATGAGGCAGATACTGAAAGTTCATCGGTAGTTTGACGAATTATTTCGACAATTACTATACGCCAACTGGCAATGAATAGAATCGCCAAGGATCCTGCTTTCTCTATCTGAAAGCATAGGGGAGGTGACTGAGAAACCACTCTGCTGCGCTGCCTCCAAAGACAGGTGTATAACACTCCTGCCCTGCAACAAGCCTATATATGTTGGTGGCTGAACAGTGAGGGTTTCAGGAAACTGCAGTTTTTCTCGTCTTGCTGCACCTGCACATATTGATTCTTTTGGACTTCTCCAGACAGTAGAGTAAATAGATGTAGCACAGGAAGCTAATAAGAAGTAGCTACATAGCGAAAGAAAAGCCTTTTTGACGGTTACCATTTACGGCTTCCTGTATATGTAAATGTAATCCAAGTGCCTAGCTAGTTTTATGCAATCTCTCTCTCCCCTAGACGAGCCACAGTGCCAAAAGCCCAAAACTACATGATTTGGCAAAAAAATCTCAAGGGTAGCGACGATGTTGCCGTAGTATTCCTGTACTTGGAGCTCATCATTGTCTCTGGCAGCTAGCATAGTCCAGTTGCATGCATGCAACAGCAAAACAAAATTATAACACTTCATGTTCCAATGGCAATATGTGAGACGCATCTGCATGCTTGCCATTACGGTGGTGACGCTGTCAAAGAGGTCGGAGTAGAGCCTCCGGAGCTCGGGGCGCCGGCTCGCCTGGATGATGGTGTACAAGTCCTGCTTGAGGTTGGACGCGCTGGCCCGCAACGCCGCCTGCAGCTCCCTCCACGACCTGGCGTCGATGAACTCCTCCAGGTTAATTCCTCGCGTGGGTCTTCACGACGGCCTCGGCCTCCTCGGTGGACTGCTCCGGCACGGTGATCCTCAGGTGGAACGTGCCGGCGCTGGCCGTCGTCGTGGGCAGCAGCTGGGACGCCAAGAGCGCTGCGCTGACCGCCGCCGCGCTGTTGGTAGCCTTCTGCTGGTGGTCGGTTTCTGCGGTAGCTGTTGGCCATTGCTCGGCGGTTTGGTGGGGTTTGTTTCTTGCGCAGGAGAGCCTCGCGGGAAAAAAATTCTATACCACCGGGTATCACGTAGCATCTATAACACCTCTTATATGATATGTATCGGAGAAGAGAGAAGAAGATTTAAGATTTGTACTTTGCTATCATTTTATATACTAATTGAATGTCCTTTTAAAAACCCTCACATTAATTAGGAAATATTAGAAATTTCCACGTTAATGTAAAAAAGAAAAAATTACTAGAAAATCACATATTGTTGTAAATCTAGGTATTATTTTAATTTCAGATTTGAATATGAGACATAATTCCAAAATAATCAAGCACAATAGGCTAGACAAAAGACACCACATATTTTTGAAAAGTAGATCCACAGAGGAAAATAGGAGAATCCTTACGATGGGCTTGATGACGAAAAGGAAGCAGCGCAGTAGCGACCGGCCGTAGAGGAAGTAGTTGACGCAGATGAAGTAGTCGATGTGGCTGTAGAGGAAGTAGTCGACGCAGATGAAGTAGTCGATGTCGTGGATCGTCCAATAGCAGGAAGAAGAGCTCGAGCGGTCATAGCTTGCGCTGCCTAAAACCTTATTGCCGCCCTGTGCAGGTGTTCTCGCAGCAAAGAACGGTTCGGAGATCCCGCTCTCCTTGCCTTGCGGTGCACGCCGAGAGGAAGGTCGGTGAAGAATGAGTGTAGCACGAAGACGCAACACAAATCACAGTGGATGAACGCGAGTGCAAGAGACAAAAAGCTACATCTGTCTGGACGTCTCCATATTTTATAGCCTTGCACCAGTAACGGTCAATAAATTGACCGTTACAGCACCATTATATGCTAGTAACTGCAGGTCATTGAAATGACAGTTTCTATTAGAAACTGACGCCATTATCATGGCTGTTTCAATTCTCAGTAAATGACCCCATTAATAATAGAGAGAAACCGAAAATTAAAAAGGGTTTAAACGTGCTAGGAATTTAATCCACGGCACGGCGACTCGCGACGTCGCAAGTCACAAGTCACGCGGGAAAAACGCGGTAATTCGCGAAATACGCGCGCGCGCGTGCGTATGACTTTAGCCATGCTCCACACCCTCCATATGCCTCATTACAAGGCATGGTAGGAGCTCTCCCTTTTAAATTGGCACTCTCCTCTTTTAATTAATAATATAGTACTTTTATTTGTAGCTTTGGCATTAGAGATAAATGGGCCACTTGAGCCTCATTTCTAACACATATTACTCTAAAAAAAGAGAAAATCTTGATCGTCCAATTTCCATAATTATTTTTTTATCCATGGCTTAGATTGATCATTCATGGTCATAATTCATACACATATAAATGTGGGGGTCCATGGCAAGTAACATATAAATGTAGGAATCCATGACATATAAGAAAAGGTGAGTGCGAGTACTACTTTTGTATGCATGGCTACATGTATCCGATTAAGAAAAAGAAGCAACAAACTGAAGCATGCGTATACCATACAAAACCGAATCCGTTCAAGATGAAATCTTAGCCAAATTATACAGCACACAATCACAAATGGAATTCGAGTTTCGCTACTTTAGGCATTGGCTAACACAAGAGTGTCCGCACTAATAAAATTAAATAAATTTAAAAAGTTGAGACGTAGATTGTGAATATGGCCAAAATTTCAAATCATCTCACTTTTAGTTCTTTTATGTTTGTAGATTGTGAATGGTATTGTGTTTGAAGGGGTCATCCAACTAAATAAAAAGTTTAAACATTGCATAGTGTTATACTGGATCATGGAAGCCCATAGTGCTAAGATTACAAATATAAAGTTTAATATGGTAGCGTTTAGTTGGGTGGACAAGAGTAGATGGGATATGGCCATCTATGGATTTAGATTCATCCAATTGTTTGGATGAGTGGATGGATAGGATATGGTCATCTAGTTTTTTAGAATATTTCCTCAAAATGCTGGATAGAGTCATCCCAAAAAAGGTCAGGCGGGCTCATCCAGTTTGTTGCATGAAGAGGTGTGTACTCAGTCAAATTTAAATTCCACCAAAGTGTACTTGGGCAAATTCAAAATTTTGATCAAAAAATCAAATTTTGTTTGAAAATTCAAATTTCAGTCAAATTTTGTTTGAAAATTAAAATTTCGATCAAATTTTGTGTGAAAATTCAAATTTTGGTTCAATTTTGTCTAAAAATTCAAATTTCAATCAATTTTTGTTTGAAAAATTAAATTTTGTCCAAAATTCAAATTTAAGACAAGTTTTATCCAAAAATTTCAAACCAAACTGTGTAACCTTGATTACAACTAGCCCATCCATCCTTATCTATTCAACCAAACAAAAAATTGACTTATCATATCCATTCTAATCCATCCAACCAAAAAAAATTTGCTCAGCCCTATCCACCCAATAACAACCAGTTGGATGGCTTCATCCCATACAGATTGAATGGTCATATCCCATCCAACCTCATCCAGACAACCAAATGCACCCTATATTTAGAACAAGTAGAAGGTTATACCCTCAACATAAAAAGATGGAATAAAATAATAATGCAAAGATTACTCCTACTTCAATCTGATGCGTAACATGCTAGGCCAAAAGCTAATTCCATGTGCAGAACTCATGTTTTGTCCTGTTCGCACCTCACAAAGAAAAATAAATACATGCTTTCTTTTTTCTTACCTTTCCTTTCCAAACACTATGTAATATGTGTTTTGCCCATTTGATGTCGAAAGAGGTTTTAAATTTCAAATTTCATTGAGAATCAATGACTACATTCAAATTTTAAAGCAATTTAAATTCTAAGTTAAAAATTAGTGTTGATTATATTAAGTATGAAAATAAATTAAAATAAGAATCGAAAATAAGAAGCCCGTGCGGTTGCAGGTTGATAACTAGTATGTCTAATTCTTAGAATGGGTGCTACATGGCACCTGGCATCAAATTTTTTTTCCGAGGCTTGCGGCAAGTTCTTGGATAGTGGAGCTGCAACGCCGTGGCACTGTGGCAGAGCCTGTCCACCTTGGTGTATTCTTTCTTGTGATTCTCATCACTGGCTTGAGATGTGCACAGCCTGAGAGCCAGGTGTTTCGGACAAGGCAGGCCACGTTAGACTGGACATAGGAGGTAATTGGCAATTATAGACTCCTGACCTGAAGTTGTTACTTGTAGTTTTGCACCCTGTATTGCACAACGTGAGTTGTGACTTTTCTTCAGAAGGGGAACTGGATTTGCTTATTCGTCCTGTAGTCTGTCTATCAAACCATCAGAAATTTCGCTGGTTTTCCAGTCCGGCCTGAGGTTTGAACCTCTTGGTGTATGCGAAGCGACAGAGGTAATGGAGTCCACGAGCCGGAATTGGACAGGCCCGTCAGAGCACATGCAGAATCCTTTTCCTATGTTTGACTGCCCAACTACGTGCATCCCACCGCAGGTGAAACAGGTCCAACCACGACAGCGGCGCGGCACGAGCCCACTGATCCCGCCGGCCGTCGCCCCTTGGCCCGCGCCTCCCTTCACCACCCGTCTCTGTTGCCACTTGCAGTGCCTTTGTTTAGGCTTTTTTCTAGCTTGAAAGTAAAACACAAATCAAAGTCTAGATAAAGTAGTGACTTTTAATAGATTTTTTTTAAAGTTATAAGTCCCTGTATAACTAAGAGCTAAAAACTAGCAGAGATATACTTTTGGGTTTTGATAAACATCACCCGGATGTTTTTTTTGCTAAAATCATCCAAATTTTGGAGCCTTTTACAATATTTTTGTTTAACTCTTGCAATATTTTTTTCCGACGCGTGCAACATTTTTTTTTAACGCTTGCAACATCTGTTTACTGTGCCGCATTTCTACTGTTGTCGAAGGAAAATGTTGCACGCGTTAGAAAAAAAATATTGCATCCGTAGAGGAAAAATGTTACAATGCATCGGAAAAAAATGTTGCAAGCGTTGAACAAAAATGTTGCAAGAGACTCCCAAATTTCAGACGCGTTGCAATATTTTTTGGGTGTGTCTACACAACTCCCGGATGTTTTGTTGCTTAAAATCATCCACATTTGTAACCGTTGGATCAAACGTCCGTTGTACAGCAGCTGTTTGTTTTGTGTTAATAGCTGTGAGCGCAAGCAATGTTTACCTATGACCCAAGTAAAAGCAAAAATGGGCCGATATCGTGTGGGCTCAAACTAAAAATAAACATCTCGTTTATCGTGTGGGCTCAAACTAAAAATAAACATCATAAGCATCATCCGGATGTACAGCAAACAGAACACATGGATGATCAACTGGATTTTAGAGGTACATACTACACACTCCATTTTTTTATTGTTCCCTCTGAAAATCATGGAGTCAGAACATTCCGAACACATGGATGATCAGCTGTTTGTGCTCTGGATTTGGACTAGGAAGCAAATCAAACAATGCATATTAAAGCACAATACAACCTCTCTGAGATAATCATCACTCTCCCACCTGACTACCATCACAAATTCAAAAAATCCAGAGCATAAACTCATATCCCATCACTCTCCCCCTGACTACCATCACAAATCCAAAAATCTAAACCTAACAAAAAAACAAGATAAACGATAAAACATTAGGCTCTGAGCTAAATCTACCACACTCTGAGCAAACAGAACATTAGGCTTATGAAAACTAACAAAACATTTGTATTAAAGAAGTAACAAAACCATTTAGGGATATTCACTCCAACAAGATAATTAATTGATACTAAAACCATTTAGGTAACAATGATGAATCAATCTTATGGCAGTAAGGTAATACCAAATCATATGCTAAATTACACATTACAAATGCACACAGATCCAAATTTCTGTAT